>JADWQD010000019.1:0-508791 GCA_016110215.1 Capronia americana
AATAATTGCGCAACAGCCATGATGAACTGCAAGGCGTGCATTGTGTGGTAGCGTGCACGTGACAGGGAACTCTCCTATCTCATTCTCCGAAACTCGAGCCTCGCAAGATAATGGCTCATCTCCAACACCATTTCCCGATGCGGGTTTCTTGATGGTCTGCAGAAAGCGTGGTCCGACAATACGTAGATGTTTCTGTCCGTGATTCGGTTCGATTCACCGGCCTGAGCGCGATCGAGGGGGTGTGTCCGCACAGCCTCGGTGGAGATGGAGAAGCCTGGAGGGGCCCTCATCCCCGGCCTATCCCCAATGCTCGGCAGCCTCGAGGCTTGGAGAGAAGATCGGGGAAGCGTCGCACACACACACAACCAAGCTCACCTGACCGGATCGTGGAGCGAGTAGCGAGAGGTGAGAAGCGAGAAGCGAGAAGCGAGACTCCAAGCCTTGAGCCTTGTGTCTTTATCCTACCCTCGTCTCCCGCTGCCAATTAAGCCTTGGGTAAGTAAAATGGAAAGGCCTAGGTGAGTAAATCAAACCCCAGCACCAGCCATCAATCGCTTGTAATGGCTCCCGTCTGTCATGCCATGTGATTCCTCACTCTCCCACCAAACATGCCTCCCAACCAGAAGTTGGCCGTGCCAGATGGCGCCGTGGCGCGGCTCCGAATCATCGACTCGACCACCAAAATCAAGGGCCTGCCCCTCGACTACCTCATGACCCCGGCCATGCCGGGAATGGAAGTCCTGCCCGAAGCGCCTACGTGGTCGTTCCTCGTGGAGAGCGACACCGGCCGCAAGGCGCTGTTCGATCTGGGCGTCCCGCCGAATTGGAGAGAGTTTTCGCCCGTCATCGCCACTCCCTTGCAGACGCGAGGCTGGGGCGAGCCTTCCGGCGAGAAGCATGTGGCTGATATCCTGGTCGAGGAGGGCGTTGATCTTTCCACCATCAACAGTATCATTTGGAGGTGAGTGGAAGCGTCATGTCACAGGCTCGTATTGTACTGCACATACCTCATCCGTGATTCCGCTGGAGCACCAAGTTGAAGTTGAAATGGACATTCAAGTTGACGCTACGCCACACTATGGCCCAAAGTCACTGGCACTACGACCATATAGGCGACCCATCCACGTTCCCTCCGTCGACAGAGTTGATTGTCGGTCCGGGATTCAAAGAGGCTTTTTGTCCAGGCTGGCCGGCTAGACAGGACTCCCCTGTGAGGGAGAGCGATTTCGCGTGAGTCAGATCGAAAGTGTATGTGAGTGCGTCCTAACTCACCCACAGAGGTCGTCCCCTCCGCGAACTCACCTTCGACGAACCAACTGCCCTCCAAATCGGCCCCTTCCGCGCCTTCGACCTCTTCGGCGACGCATCATTCTATCTCCTCGACACCCCCGGCCACGCGATCGGCCATCTCGCCGGCCTAGTCCGCACCAGCACCAACCCCGACACCTTCGTCATGATGGGCGGCGACCTGTGCCACCATGGCGGCGAGTTGCGGCCATCGGAAATCCTGCCCCTGCCGGCACAAGTACATCTTCCGTCGCTGAAGCTGAAGCTGAACCAGTACCCCGGCTGTATGTGTCCCGGGTCAGCGTTCGAACGCATCCAGGAGACTCGAGGCCGGGCGCGCAACGAACCCTTCTTCGACCCCGCCATCGGGTACGACATCCCCGAGACGATACGGACGATCAAGAAGGTCCAAGGCGCCGATGCCGAGGAGAATATCTTCTTCATCTACGCGCACGACACGTCCATACGGGGGGTCGTTGATTTGTTCCCCGCGCCGGCGAACGAGTGGAAGGCCAAGGGATGGCGGGAGAAGGCGTTCTGGAGATTCCTCGAGGATTTTGGGGGGGCATTAATAGAGAATTAACGATCCCTGGCATTGAAGAGGTTAGATACAATCAATAGAGGTAGATAGTAGATTGATTGACCATCCATGAAAGAGCAGAGCCTGGAGCTCGTGGTCGAAAGAATCAAGCTAAACTTCAGTATCGACCACGGAAGGCGCACGTTAGCACCTTCATATCTTAGCTTTGGCTCATTCTCTCTTAGCCGAGCGAACATCAACGAATAAATCGATTGACGCATGAGCCCATCCACTTACTGGCAGGGCGTAATTAATTGTGTGGCGGGATGTGAGTAAATCTCAATCGCTTTAAGTCAGGAGGACTCGCGGATATACGGCCATTTGCCCGACCGTACAGCAACGCCACTATGTCAAGTTGCTCCGCAGTAGTCCTACTGCCCGGCATTCTCGAGAATAGCCGTGTGGCCGGCCTTCTTCACCTTGCTGACCCTACAGTTCGACGCAGGTTGTAGGGAAATTCCCCGCCGAATTTGGAGGGCATCTTCCCTCCATGCTAAGATCGCTGCCCTGGTCAGTTCCTACGTCAGGCCGTACCCTCCTCGGTCGTAGTGTCATGTCGTGTATGGTAACTAACTAGCTATATAAGACGGAATGAGATGAAGGAGGGTGATTGCAGTGCCACGCCGCTAAGGCCCAACACCGTGGGGGAAAAAAGCATTGCTCAGACTATGCAGTTCGTTCTGGGAGAAGATGCGTGACAACAAGATCAGACAGGGCTTCCCAAACCAATCCCCGATAACAGTCGTCAGCGGAGTTATGGCACGTGATGGTCTGGGCCCGTCTAGCATGCGCACTGGCCGACCTCAAGCAATCGTGTAGGGATGCCGCTGAAAGTATTCTTGAAGGGTGGTAAGTTTCGCAGTCACATTCTTCTTAGACCGGGCCACCTTTTCCTCACTGTCAGGCCCGAAGTAGCCGTACTCATCCTGGAAGGCGCCACCGTCGGCGAACAAGTCACCGAAGAACGGCAAGGATTTGGCAAAGTCTTGGTTCGAGAGCTGCTTGTAGACGACGGTCTTGCCAGTAACCTTGGACAGAATCTCCGCTATCTCCACCACACTGTAGAAGGCGACCGCGGCGTACAATGTCTGGCCTTCGTGCTCGTCGGGCTTGGCGAGGATGGCGTTGACATACTTGCCCGTGTCCCCCGTAGCGTCGATATATGGCAGCCGGCAGCTGGGCCGGACATTTCGAATGAGAGAATACGTGCCGTCACCATTCGGCTGAGGACCGAGAAACGGCTGCGTCTCAAAATTCTCCATAAAGTATCCTCCACACCAGAAGGCACTCTTGATGGGCAAAGTCCTGATATACTTCTCACCCTCGGCTTTAGCATCGAAAGCGGTGACGGCGGTGTACTTGCCGCCAGAAAGATCACTGTAGGATGGCAGAGTGCTGAAGATAATGTACTCGAGGCCCTGTTCGACCGCGGCGTCGGCAACGGTCCTGATGATGTCGACTTCGATTTTGACGGCGTCAGGGCCAAAGGCCGGCGTCGTGACGATGAAGACGAAGTTGGCCCCGGCCAGAGCTTTTGTGATGGAAGCGCGGTTCTTTACATCGCCCTCGACGACTTCCACCTGCTGCTTCAGGTCCTTGATCGTGTCCGAGCTTGGGTTTCGAGTGATGGCGCGAAGCTTGTATATTTGGGAGAGTTCTGGATCGCTCAAGACATTCCTTATCACGGAGCTTCCTTGGTGGCCAGTTGCTCCGAGCACCGCCAGAGTCCTGGACATTTTTTTCGTACGCAATTGGGATTTCAACAGCTCTTGGTCCCGGAGATGTGAGCGCTGTTTTCAGTTCCTTCTCAAGCCGAACACACCAACTCCGCTGCATCCTCTTTCAGGCCCCGTTAAAGTAGTAGACGTTGCACGTCTCCCAGGATGGCGCGAGACTCCCCGCCGGATAGTCCGTCCGGATACCCCGCTCGCGTTGCTCGGGCGACAACGAAGAGAAACGGGATGAGATCGGCTTTGGAGGACACTGTGTTCGTGCTCACCGCAGTATAATGATGTGATGAGCAGCTTGACCATTCTATAAAGTCCTCTATTGCACCTCGTCCATAATCCTTGGCGCTGGTCACGTGCACTGCGTTGCGCGCCACCCCATACGGTGTTGTTGCTGCAATATTTCATAGTTCAATATCTATTGCATTGAGTCCAACACCGTCAGGTCCGAGGTCGGCATCTCAGTTAACATGTATTGGGCTCGGTGACAAATTAGTAGACGACCAGTAAGTCCGAGAGCTGCTCGTTCCTTCATGCATCGACTAGTTACGGCAACGCGCAGACCGCAAAAGGCAGGTTGCTCCAGTGTCACTATGGTAACTCAGTAGGATCTAGTATCCAATATCCACTGTGTCTTATATATCTCATATTCAAATTCCACATCTGATATTCAAATCCCACAAGTGAACTCGAATTCTAGATCCAACGAATCCTCCCACCACATCCCGTCGCAACACAACCCTACCGAATAGGCGCATCCGGTCCTACAATCTTTCCCCTACACTCGCCGAACCCGAGGACCTTCCGTCCAGTAGAGTCCTCACACCACGCCGAGAGGACGACAGAATCGCCATCCTCTAAATACCGCAGTTCGCCGCCGCCCTCGAGCGCAATCGGCCGCGTGGCATGCAGGGTCGCCTCGAACAGACAGCCCAGCTCGACTTTATTGCCCCGCTCATCGACGCCGTCTCCAGATACGGTGCCCGTGCCCATCAGATCGCCCGTGCGGAGCCCACAATTCGCGGACGCGTGGTGAGTGATCTGCTGATAGGGCGTCCAGTAGAGGTATTTGAGGTTGCTGGTCGTGATCTGATGGCGCTTGCCGTCCCGTTCCAGGTGGACCGCGAGCTTGACGTCGAAGGTGCCGTGCGCGAAGTCCCCGTAGCGGAGATGCGTCAGGGGGTTGGTCTCGTGCTTGGGCGCCGTGCGGAACGCCTTTAGCGCGTCCAGCGTGATGACCCACGGCGAGATGGTGGTGCCGAAGGATTTGGAATTGAAGGGGCCCAGAGGCGGCATTTCAAAGACTTGCAAGTCGCGGCTCGACCAGTCGTTTAGCAGTACGAAGCCGAAGATATGGTCCGGCGCATCGTCCACCTTGATCGTCTCCCCGTACGGCACTGGCTTGGAGACGATGTAGCCTACTTCGAGTTCGAAGTCGAGATGTGGCTCGGCTCCGTACGTGGGCACGCGCGTCCCATCGGGTTCCGTCTTCCAATACACGCCCCGCGGTCGACGAATTAGTGACGGCGAGGAAAGGACACTGGACGCCCGGCCATTATACGCCGAAGGGGCGTGGAAAAAGTTCTCGGGGATCGCGGCACCTTTCATCATGGGTGCACACTGAGAGGTCAGCTAGAGCTAATAGGGGTTTTGCCAATATAGGCGCCCTGTGAGGAGTGACGACAGCCAACATAGACATCTTGTGAAGGGTAACGACGACCAACATGAACGTGACGACAGTCTAAATAGAGATCTTGTGAAGAGTGAGGGGGGGACTCACATTCCTGCAATGTTCCAACGAACAGAAGAAATCCGTATACTCGGGAATCCCGACCGGCAAGTGCATCTCCACATCCGCCAGCCTGTACAGACTCGTCTCTGGGATCTTCTTCTCCTTCGTATCATTGACAACGGCCGCGATGATCTGCTCGCGCACCGCCGTCCTGGTCTTGGCCTCGAGTGCTGCGAACGCGTTCAACGATGTCTGTTTAATTTGAAAAATATCACAATTAGTCCATATGATCCTGTAGTCTTGATACATATATAGCCGCGCCGCTCTGCTGTCTCAATTGTGCTGCTACATAGCAAAGCACAGCTTCTGCCAGCTTGTGCCGGCAGTGCCAGTGCCAACAGAACGGGAACGGGAACGGAACGGACAGCGCTCTGCGCAACGTACTCGTACATACGTACCTGAGACAGCGCGTGCGTCACCGCGTCGTCGTCGTCGTCGACGACGTCTGAAAAGAACCCGGCCCTGCTAAGAGCTCGGAGATCCACGGCGAACTCGCCGATCGCGGTCGCGCATCGCGGCGTTGGATCGTCTTTCGTGGAGAAGACCCCGAAGGGGATGTTGTCGATTGTGAACGGTGAGTCGCCATCTGGCGAGACGTGCGAAAGCGATGCCGATGCCATAATAGGATATTCTGTTACAGGCCCTGAGACGTGGGTCGACTGCAGAGAGGGAGTGAGTCCGAGATCGAGATTGAGTCTTATGAGATGTTCAGACTGTCGGACCGAGGGAAGTCCAAGTTCGACTCTTATAAGATGTTCAGAACAGAGGGAGTCCGTCTTTTTTATACACTTTTCAGACCCCCCTGCCCCATCAGCGACATTCTCCACACTCCCATGCATGTGCGAAAGCCGTGGCCGTGTTCAATATTAATATTGCAAGCATGACTCTCCGATCCGGGGACGCCCAATCATAAGCCACCGATACTGCCACGGCCGGTCTTTCGGTTCCGACTTCGTGAGCCCTTCGTACTTGTACCACTTCCGACACAAGTCTGGACGGACCCTATTTTCCGCTTCCGACCTGTTAGCGCGTAATAGGTTGCGGTCGGTCGGGATATCAGGTGTCGTCTTCGGTCAACTACTGGACGAGCCGTGAAGAAGATCCGGCGATTGCAAAATAAATATGCTTCAACTACCGGACCGGCCCATGGAAGCCGATCGGAAACAATTGCAGTCGGTGCATATGCGAAAAAAGTGTCGCGCAAGTGCCGGCACCGAGAGCACGTCAAGGGTGTATTTCATGTATATGCTTCAACCCCAGTTTCCAGCTATTATGCCAGCTTTCAACACCGCGCGGCTCGGCGATGAACTTTTCCAGGATCTCGAGAGCTTGGATCCAACTCAGGTGGCCGTACTTCTGTATGACCACCATGAGGAGCTTAAATCTTGCGTCATCCTTGTAGTCGCGCGGTAAGGACGGCATCTTGGGTGGCATCATGGTCCCGGCAATGTCAATGGCCACCCAGAGATAAAACTCGGCTAGGTCACGGTCACTATCTTCGAACATGTCCTGCCATAGACAGAGTTCTTCAGCGTGGTATCGCATATGTTGGATGTACAACGGACTAAAGCGCTCGGTCCGTGTGCGATCCAGTATTGATGTCAGTATTCCAATGCACACTGAGCGCTCGACAAGAGTGAGGTCCGTGCAAGCCAGGAGTCGGACGGCGTATTCCGTTTCCTGCATGTTTGCGGCATTGGGAATTCCTGATGACAATCCTCCCAAGCAGCCTTCGATCTGGTTGATGTAGCGACTGCTGGTGACGACGCGATTGACGAGTGTCATGACTGGAACACTCAGGCGATACTGGAGTGCCAGGTTCCGGAAGCCCACTGGTAATGGACTGATGAGCTCATCCAGGCCAACGATGGGATAGCGGTGATATGGATGCTGCAAGTCCAGGTAGTTGGGCGATGGGATGGAATGGAGAAGTTCCTTCGCATTATTCTGGGCCATGTACGCCCAGAAACTCTCCATCCTGTCAGCCGCTCATTAGCATTTCAGACTCGTTGCAAGGGGGGGCAAGAGGACCGCACCCGATCAGATACGGCTTCAAGATGGTTGGCCACCCTAGTTGATCAACCCCGCCGCGGAGAGCGACAATCTGTCGCAAACCACCCAGGTGCATCTCAAAGGCAACTATATCGTTCATCATGAACTATCGCAGTCAGCATTTGGCCGTATTGATTCTTCCCGACTTCCAACTCACATCAACGCCCATCAAAGCTATGATCGCGAATAGAATGGCATCCTGCGCATATCCATGTTGCCGAGAAAGGACTTCCCGCAGTCGTTGGAGGGAGCGACTGTAGTGAAACAGGGCGTCCTTGTCCGGCCCATTACTCCATCGATGGGCGGTGAGGTTGGCTTGTGCCAACGCAATAAGAGCTTCGAACATCAGGCTGTTCTGCAACGCATATTGAAAGTATTGTCGTAAGACAATAGCGCCTGCTTCGGCCGACAGCACCTCCGGACGGATGATGTGGGCAGGGCCGTAATAGTGGAGGACTGTGCATGGTGTCAGTCAGTCGATCTACGGTGAAGGGAGACGTACCTACAGTAGTCTACCGCGGCAGGGATGCACTCGCGAAACTCGATGGGGTATGCGCTGAAGGGATCGGAGCGGAAACCATGTCTATCATGACCAAGCGATCTGGGGTGCAAAGATCCGACAGATGCCTGAGAAGAATCGGGCGAGGAGTTGCGACTGCGTGATTGCGACAGAGTCTTCCCGTTTGGAGGGCTGACGTCGTCCACCGTCACTACTCCTCCTGGCGAGCTCTTGGGAGATAATTCGTTCGCTTTCGCAGCCTTTCTGGCCGATGGCCGCGATCTGTTGCGATAATGGGTGCCAATGTAGGACGCGACGATGCGTCGATTTCTGCGATCCGTCTGGTCGGAAGGATGAGAATAGTTGACGAATGTAGTATCAGGCATGTTCGTTCAGGCGAACTCGACGTGATTCACATTTCACAATGCCCGCTGGCAGAAGGCGTGGTCCCAACGCTGGTTATATGCAGGTCCAGCGGCCTAGGCCGTTTCTTGGCTGCTTGTGTCCCTGCCCGAGATACCAGGGCGGATTGACAATCCAGTATGCCGTTAATTTACCAAATCATAGTTGCCCCAACGGCATTGACGAGGCGACTGCTTGCTAGGTATTCCGCCCGAAGCGACCAAGGCCGGTCTGGATACGTAGTGGCAAAGCTCAAAGATCAGCCCCACGGGCGGGTTTCCAGCTTGACATGGGCGAAGAAGAGACTTCTGCCGGATCTGCGACATCACACTGCGAAACTCGAGGCACGGGTGCGTCGACGAACCTGTGGGGGCCAACAACGGCCAGCCATTAGCTGTTTCAGGGCAAGCCTCACTTCAGCCCCAGCGAATCGATAGGCGCCCCCGTCGCTGTGGACTGGCGAGTGCGTCAACCGCCGAAACTCAGACGTGGCGCCATCGACCGTGAAGGCAGTCGGTACACCCAATCCACTCTTTGTCAGCGTCGGGGGGCCGGCCTCCTCGACGTCCTGGGAATGCCGCTCAGAAGCGTCGGTTGCTGTGTCGAAGCTTGGAAGATAGATGGCACGGAAAACTATTCTCCATACGGTCTAAGTCAGTCCCTCTGGTCCATCAAGCCTGCACGCTGAAGTAAGCGGAGGAGGAGAATAAGCCACAGAATGAGCCAACATTTGTCAATAGCCTCATGTTACCATTGTTGATCGTTCGATCCAAAAGGCCCCAGTTCCGTTCGCTTAAATCGGGGCATAGATCATTTGGAGCATAAAAATCTCCTCGCCTTGGATATAGAGTCCAACTATGTAAGCCAAAACGGCCTGCGCCAATTATGGTTTCCCGCTCAAGCCCGTCGCGAATGCAACTGCCAGTTCCATCTGGCTCGAAGCACCGCAAGTCCGCCGCTCTGGGTCTCAACTGTTCGCCCGCGGCCTCGATCGTTACAATCGGTGGAATTCATTGACTGAAGAGACCAGTCCTCAGGCCTTGGATTGCGGTAGTCCTCCGCACCGGGAGGAAGGACAGTACTCTGTTCAATCTCGACCATGGTGTCGTCGTCGGGTTCTGCAAATGTCCACCACATGCCAAAGTGACCATCTGAATCTCTCGTGGCGACGGCGGCATCGGCGTTGTGAGCGATCCATTTGTCATATGCTGCACAGCGAGCGAGGTGGTACTGGTACACCTTCCGGTCGAAGCCCGCGCTTCTGTCCGTTGAGATGAAAGCCTCCTCCTGTGGCCACAGCGGCCGACAGAATTCCGATAGATGATGGAAGAATATGCCTTTGAACGTCTGACCATCTTGGCTGCACCAACCACGGTGGTCGCAGAACTCTTCCATGACCCCAGCTCGACCAAGACCCATCCATGTTGGGTCGCTGTTGGGCCACCCAGTGGCCCGAATCACAGTCTCCACCAGAGCATGGCCGTCCTCCAGGTAACTTCTTGCCCCCGTAGCCAGCCAAAGTCCCCGACTAGCCGAGAGAATAACACCCTGATTGTAAGTGTAGACCATGGGGTCGAGTTCGTCACAATTCCCAGTCCCAGGGTTGATCGTTCCGTTCGGATATCGGTGCCATCCAGTGATATGGAAGCCGTCTTGATAGAGTCCAGACCGCCAGCTCCGCATATGGCTCCCCATGAGCCATCTGTAGCTCTTGACGGCGTTCTCCAAGTACAACGGATCATGGGGCTTAGAAAAGCCGTCCGAACCCTGTATCAGATAGGGCGAAGTATTGTTATCGCCCGGGTGGTAGAGATACATGGCAATGCTTGCTGCTGCAAACAGCTCGTTTGTGATGGCGTTCTTGTACGGGGTCAGGTACGGATTCCAAGTCATACCGCCCCCACACAGTGACTCGTCCCATCCAGCTGATGCCAAGTCGTAAAAGATGCGAGCGCGGTGAGCCGCCATGGGGCCAATTTGTAGGCCATGCCATCCAATGCCAGAGTCCGAATGCCTCCCAGATTGTATGAAGTCCCAATGTTTCAAACTGTACATTTCCGCAAATTTCAAGTTCTCGAGCCAGCCAAGAACAACCCACAGCATATCGTCGTAAGCTTGATTTCGTAGTCCAAAGGCGTTCTCGCCAAAGTAGAAGACGGTGATGTGAGAGTAATATCGATCTACGATGTTCTGCCACGAGAGCATATCCGAGCAGGTGGACATGGCGGACGCATCTAAGGAGGAAACAATGCTGGCAAGTGTCGCGGAGATATGGGTGCCCATGACGGCCGCTGTCCAGTCAATGGCGTTCGGCCAGGTGCCTGTGAAGATGTCGAAATATGAATCTTGCATGACTTCCAACGCGTCCAGCATGTCGCCAAGGGCTTGCGGGAGACTGGCGGTCCATGTTCCCGTCGTCTTCCCTTCTCTTGAGTGTGGTGTCAAATCCTTCTGCTCAGCGACCCCAGGTTTGTCCCGAAAGCCATACGGGCTCTTTTCGATCGTGGCACTGAGCGCAAGCCCAGTGCAGTGGAAGAATGCATAGAGAACGGTGATTGCGTGCATCGTGGCCTCGGGAATTCGTCAAGCATGGTCGCATAAAGAGAGTCAGTCGGCCGGACACAGGCGGGGGGCTGCTAGAAAGCAATGACCAAGACAGCAGAGTAAGGATACATCTCAAACCAACTCAACGGGGAATGCCACGAGGAAAGAGCCTTGTGATCATTCTCGTGAGGATTTGACGCAGGGAGGAAGATGGTGCGCTCGGCGTGAGCGGCCAACGAGCCCAAAGGAAGCGATTCCAGGCTTTCCGACACAGCTAATGACAGGGACTGGCATTGTGGAGGTCACGTCGTCAGGCCGTAAGCGCGGGCTGTGGACTGCAAGGAACAGAGGTTGCAGAGCCAAGAAAGCACGTTATCGATGCCACCTGACCTCGATCCCCACGATTAAAATCATGCCTGCGTTCGCGACCCCTGCAGCAGCAACCGGCTCTATTCCGTGCTTGACCGCTCATTTCAACCTGCCTCTGCACTTCAGCCACTTACTTATATACGAGGGACGACGCTGTGCTCCATGCTTGCCGCTTTCTGTATCCATTAGTGGTACGGCGCCGTTACGAAGACAAGTCGTCAGTACCGTATCAAGGAGGGAAGAGCTATGAAGCCTATCTTTCTAATAATTATCCGAGATTCACTTACCTTAGGTTGATCAGGACCTAATTATGGCTGAAGTCCTCCTACTGTAGCTACCGGTTAACCAGCACTCACAGCAAGAAAATAACTTAGGTTCAACCTAAAGATGAATTGAGAAAGCGCTAGAGCCCAGACGAAAGGGGCTGGAAACTAAGTGAACAAGAAGAGATGTGACCATGAGAAGAACGAAAGCGGAACAGGCACTTATCAGCTATAAGGCTGGAACTATCTGATGATCTTCTACAGCTACTACAGCTTCACTAGGATATCTCTTAGCGGAGACGTGAAGTGAAGCCTTACTCGCCCACGAGCAAAAAGGCCGCTGACGGACGAGCTCAAGAAGACAAAAACTCATCCACACAACCTCTGTATAGAGGTTGTGATGAGTTTGCAACTGCTGCTCACATCTGATCGGGCTATATCCGGTGGTTAGAAACCAATGCCGGTCTACTCCCATCTCGCGGACATCCTCAGATGAACGCCGATTTTGACTTCGTCAAGTAGGCAAACGAATTTGGCTTGTATCGAGGGTGCGGGTCGGTCGTTGTCGAGGTCGAAAGTCGATCTGATCGTCTCGGTTAGGACGGAGGGAGCGGGATTCGAACTCGAGGACTTGTCGTGGTTGTCGACGCAAGGATTCGTCTCTGGCATGCATTCTAGCCGGTGCTAGCTGACCACTACCAGTGAGGAATTGCATCAGGATTTTGGAGCTTCCAAATTATATGCAATTGATGGTTGAGTGAAGGGATGGATGTAATTGGCAGGTGAGGCGGTCTGGAAGTGAATATTCAGAATGCAACGAGGCTGGGCTCGGTACGGCGACCAAGGCTGGAAGTTCGTTTTATCGGTCGTTGGCGTTCAGAGATGTACATAGATTCACCATTTGCAGCCACACAGCCAGGCCGTGAGCATGAGGCAGGAGACTCAAGTCCGAAGAAACTCTTATTTCTTGCATATTTCTTGCCCGGTTAGTCTAGTTTCTGGCTGTAATTCCTGAGATCTATCGCGTATCTTCTCTTCCGCAGTGATATGCATTGACGTAGTATTGGTCCAGACCAGGCACTTGCTAAAGTTGAATCTGATTCTCCTTGGCCCCTTGTCCCTTGGCATTGCAATCAGCAATCACGACGGCGTGGTTGGATCTCGGCAATTCCAGCTCGGGCGTGAACATCATCGAACGGCTTCGATATACTCACGCCAACGAGTTCCTTCCGGTGACTTCCCCCTTATCTCGTGAAGTTATCCAGTGGCGCCTCATGCTTGATCTCCTCCCAGATCTTATCGATCCCTTCGACCGCCTTGCTGCTCAAAGGTCCCTTCTCAATGCCCGAGAGCGTCTGCTCCAACTGTTCGACCGAACTGGCACCGACAATGATAGCATCGCCTTGTTCCTTCTTCAACGGGGAATTATATGTGACCCAGCGATAAGCCAGCTCGGCGCGGGTAACGCCCTCATCGCTGGCAATGGCTTCCCATTTCGACAGCGCGTCCAGGTATGATGGTTTCATGTACATCTCACGATACATGCCGTTGAGGGCATCGGGGGCGAACCGGCCCATGCCGTCTTTGATTTGCTGAGCGGTCTTAGTGAGGAATCCGCCGGCCAGAGGAGAGTAGGCATAGAAAGAAATGCCGAGTTTTCGGAGCACAGGGAACAGTTCCGTCTCCTGGCGACGTGCCACGGGGGAATAGTTGCCTTGGTAGACGGTTGGGAGCACGTAACCCTTCGCTTTGGCGATGTCGTAGGCCTTCTGGACGTCCTCGGGCGAGTAGTTCGACAGACCAAAGCGCTTAAAGACACCGGTCTTGTAGACTTCGTTGACGCCAGCAAGGGTCTCCTCGAGGTCGGTCTTGGCATCGGGACAGTGGATGTAGAAGATGTCGACCTACATGGTAAACGTAAAGAGGGTTAGCCTGGTATGCTCTCACTACCAAGGCCACTCGGGCATAAACAACCAACTCACCTGTTTGACCTTCAACTTCTCAATGCTCGACTTTGCCGAGTTGATGATATTCTCCTTGGTGGCCCAGCCAGGCTGCCACCCTCCCATCCACTTGGTGTCGATGATGAATTTTTCACCGGCCTTCAGCTCACCAAGACGTTTCTCAGACTCCCCGTACAGCTGCGCGGAGTCGAGAGTGTTAACGCCATGCTTGAGGAGAATGTCGAAGGCCTTTTCGTTGTACGATGTTTCGATCCATGGCTCGCGATTGCCAATTGAGGCCGCACCGAATACGACCTTGAGCCCTTGAGATGCCATGATGGGTGAGTGAGTGGTGGACAGGTCGTTGAACAGTAGTTGAACAATGCTACAAAGTCAATTGAGGAGGGTTGGCGTGGATGTCAAGTTGCGATATCAGCTCTTTATGTACTGATGTGGAGAGACACCACCGGCGCACTACCGATGACACGAATCAGACTAAAGGGGAAGGAGAATTGAAAAGAAGGTCAAATCCGAGCCGCGAATACGTGACGTCGATAGAGGAGTTAAACCATGTCGCTTGAGTTTGGACTTTTGAGCTTCTACCTGAGGTTGCCCGGGCACCTGTTCTTAGTTGCACAGGCGCCCGTTCCCCCTGCGCCCGTGTCCTCTATTTGTAAGTATCTGTCCTGGATCTCGCAGCCAGGCTGGAGTAGAATAGTGACCGCCCCGGCTGGAGTCATGGACCTGCCCGTGTGGCTTGTCCGTCCATGAAGTGCCGCGACTCTGATTTGTCATCAGCGAAGTCACGAATCTCCTCGTCAGGCATGGGGCGCGTACGCAAGAGATGGACACATTCCATTTCGGTAGTTATTGCCCTGCCCGCGTGTGAGCAATCAGACTCAACCCAGCGTGTCGTTGGAGGGGCATCGAGGGGCAGGAGAAAGCCTCAGCGGCCTCGGCAGCGGGACCTTGCAGTCGGACCAAATCATTCATCCGGCCGTCGTGCGAGCGTCTTCTGAGTGAAAGTCAGAGTCTGTCTGTGATTGGCAAAGCGATATCTCCGAAGACAGCGACCACTGCCACCCGACAGCGACAGTCCTCGAAACCATCCTCCATCGGGCGAAACACTGCGAGACTGATCGTCACCACTCTCCGTGGCCTTAATACTGTTGGCAGTACTGGCGTTATGCAGCCTCGCACGGCCTCGTTAGGCCATTGCCAAGTGATTTTACAAAGAAAATCTCACATGTGTTCGTCCGCATTGGAGGTGATTTGAAATCAGCGCGATCCACGACCGGGTATAGGAGAGTTTGTGCGGAGGACAAGCAAATGTCGGTGTTCGAGTGGGAACTTCGAAACACTATTAGAGGACTCTATGCCCGTTCTCCCGGCGAGAGTTTGCCAGTACATATCCAACGCCGTTATTCTCGTTCCAGCCCACTGCTCCCCAAAATCATGAATGTGACTGTTTACCGCTCGCCGAAGCCTACGAGGGAGGATGGGCGTAGCGCGCAAAACCAGGACGCAAGGGACCAGAAATCTCTTCCACTAGAGAACTTGTAGAATTCGAGGCCAAAGCAGGGGCTTAACAATGCCGAAAGCCATCGATGAGAGCTGAGCACCTCGAAGGCAACAAGGACTCTGAGTGGACGTTCCGTCAGGCCAAAATACTGCTGGCGTTAACCAGTACCTGCCACTGTGAGCGCGTGTTTGCTTAGGCAAAGGTCTTGCATGCAACTGAGTGCCTGGCCTCGGGGGTTGGTAGCAGGTGATGAATGCATGTGTCAGAACGGAGGACAATTCACGGTTATTCCACCCCTGGCGTTCGTATCCAAACGCAATCCCTTGACTGGTTCAACCCGGGACGTAGAAAGTGGTCGCAGGTCTTCCAAATTCCCTCGATAAGGCGAAATAGTTGTGACCTGGGGAGATTTCCACGAATAGGATTAGTCTTGATATTGAAAGGAGACTCGTTGACTAGTCATTGGCTGCGAAAGCCATATAAATGTCATGTACAAGAAGTCCACACACGAAGCATCCAGTCCTCATATCACAGTCAAGTATGACTATCCATCAATATCTGCGTCCATACGGGAAAGGATGAGGTCGACCACTGGCTGGGGTCCTCGTGATATGTGTCAACGGTCCTGAAGGTGTCATTGCTGGGGGCTGGGACGGATGGGGGCCTCCAGTATAGTCCGGTGCCTCTGGCTGACGGCGTGCCTCGGGGCCTGTATGATCTTTGAGCCATGTTCCAGACAATGTGCGTGTTGGCCTACTGCCGTTCTGATGATGTAGCTCTCTTGAACCGCCCTGAGTTTCGCTCTCCGGCAAGGGTTTAGGCATCGACGTGCTTCGTTGATGGTGGAATGTATGTTGGAGGAAGGTCTGAAAGTTTGGCAGCTTGTGTTGATGTAGTAAATTGCCGCTGGATTGATCTTTCCGTTCTGGGGCGTCGTCGAAGCCGTTGTAGGCAGAGGTCTCGCCAGCGGAGGGGACTCCTGATAAGGAGGAACCATCGCTGTTTTCAGAGAGGTTGTCCTCGTCGCAATCCTCCGTCCGATGGCCATGGCCTTTGCGGCCAGTCGTCATGTGGTGATAATGAACTCGGCATGCCAGCTCTGACTTGTCCAAGCGGTGCGCGATGTTTTTGTAGGATAGTTTCTGGCCTTGAGTGCGACTCTGACGTAGAAAAGATTCCTATCCTCTATCAGTGAGGTTTCGAAGTTCGCGCGCACAATTCTGCTGACCTCTTCATCGGTCCAACATCGTATAAGTTTCCCTTGTCGAACTTTGTCTTTCCTTGACGGCTTGGGTGACTTTTGGATGCCTCGTGATTGTGAGCTTGACCTGCCTGTGGATAGAGGGGGGACCGGCGAAGGCATCACGGCTGTTGTATGACCACAGGGACAAGATCGCGACTTCATACACTAGACCAGCCTCCTCGACGAACATGTGCGAGCATTGGAGCGATATTGGGTCTCGCTGTGTTGTCCCAAGATGCCGAAGGGGAATAGGGTACGTTCGCCTTGCTCTGAAAATATGACATCCCAGGTCGCACTTCGTCAACAGTTATAAGGGCAATCGGAAACGGAAATGCAGCTACAGTCTGCCTTTGCGTCTCGAGAAGGCAGATTCGATGTCGGCTCTGCAATTATGCAACCTGATGGTGACCATGTAAGAGTGGAGTTATTGGCCTCGTCCAAGGTGGGTGTTGGATTTTCGATCAGTCTGGAGAGAGAAATAGCCGCTGGTACCGTTGTCAAGTGGCTTGCATATGAGGTTAAGGTCAGTTGGGCCCTCTTCAGCGTGCAGATAGTGAGAAATGCAGGCATGGGTATTGGCGATTGGGATTGTGCAGCCGAACCATTCAGCCGATTGTCAAGCGGTCCTCGGGAAGGCACCCGTATACCCTTTGCAGGCCGGGCAGCGAACGGAAGCACCCTACCCTACCCTCGTCAGTCAGCACAGCTTATGGCAACAGAATGGCCGTTCCCAATCCGAGAATGAAGGACTCGAAGTCCTTCAGTCTTTCCATTCATCTCGGCCCCGCGGCTGAGGTTGCTATTAGAATAGGCCGACCGGCAAAGTTCAGCCACCCGGCGACTGGTGGTGTCGTTGACGCACATGTGAAATGTTCCGAGATAATCAAGGATTGTGCATTGGTTCATCTCGAGGACAGTGCGCCGTTTCGTGCTGAGAGTCTGCCTGAGAATGCCGCTGGCGAATGAGCAAGGGGCCCAACAAGCGCCAGAGCGAACTCCGGCGGCTAATTGCCGTTGCGAAGCCATACGACAGGGCCAATTCGACAGGGAATGGGAAGCCCACGGGTTGACGGCTGGGCCTCGAGAACGAATTCGACCAACGGTGCCCTCGACTATCGACGTTGTCCCGAGCCTGCAGCTGGGCTTGCTGGATGAGGATCAAGGAACAAGACGAGTGATCCGCTGCGGGAGCATCCATCGCAGGGGATGCCGCACAGTGACCATTGTTGATTGCTCCATTGCTTCAATTCTCCGCAGCACCTTGTTCGGGCAGCTCCTATCGCTGTCGAGCGTGCGTGGAGCGACAAGGATGGGGAATTGCTGTAACCCTCGGAGTGGCTTTTTGTTTAGAAGCGGTTGTATGGTTGCGGCGGACTTCTAGTTCCTTTAGTCCCTTTAGTCCCACAGCAGTAACGGAAGTCACTTGCTGGTAGCCGGAAGTGTTTCGTTTCTCTCCATGTCCCCATGAAATCAAGGACGCTGCCGTTGTTGTCGGCACAGACGTCGTTGTCGCAGGATGTTGATAGAAGATCGAAATGTCGGTGGAGACGCGTCTCTGAGACGTGACCAGGTCGCTTAACCGTGACGGCCTGTGCCTTCAAACTTGCCACGTTTGGGGGCGCTTTAGTAGTCGAAGCCCCAGCCACTAAAGAAGCCTAGGGAGCCCTAGAGGAGGCTCATCCGCCCTCCCCCGGAGGATCTCGAATCTAGATTTATATCGACCACTCGCTGGTGGGCAGAACGTGGGGGCGGAGGGCTTCGTAGCAGCGACGCCTTACTCAGACGAGAAATCGCTGTCAACAATGAGGATGGCCGTTCGTGCGACTACTGGGGGCCCCAGAGCACTGTATGAAAGAGGAGTAGGACGGCGTCAAAGTCCTTCTTGGAGTTCGATATCACAGCTAGCGGTCGAGACTATTGAGGTTTGAGTGCAGTCTAGGACCATGGTTGTCGTGCAGAGGACGTGCGGAGAGCGTCCGTCCAAGAATTAGAGGCAGCTTCATGGCTGATCGCTTTGGGTCGGCACTACACTCGAACGAACGCAGCTTCCTCGATCTACATGCTGGGGAGCATCCCATCTGATCTTAAGCAGCTCGCTTGCAAAGAACATGCCACAGCTCTGCGGAGGCATTCCATTTCAAATAGCCCCATGGTACGCCCGATGAAGTCGGGACAGGATCCTCAATAGGTGCTACCAGCGGTTCTTGCCGATGTCTGGATTTATGCGTCCCGGGCTGATTATACGAGTTTGTCCAGTGTGAATGATCTCAACTACTCTATAGAAATCTGCAGCATGACAACGGCGAGGTCCAAGTGCAAACTACACAGTAGTCGAGAAGCGTCTGCGAGGTTGCGCAGGCCAAGACAATCTCCGAAACGCATCCTCACTCCTCACTCCTTCTCAGCTCACCACCTCATCAGGCTGCACAATTCCTCGGAGGAGCCACGTATCACTTGACCTGCTGCTAATGGCGCTGAAGGCCTTTGGCTGATGCCTTGAGGAGATAAATTGCCATCTAAACACATCTTCCTGAACGGCCCTCGCTTCTCACATACATCGCTTTCACACCGGGAAGGACCGCCGCTGCCGGTGATGTGCACGCAGCAACAATGAATATGAACATCTTCCGCATCCTGGGCGATGTATCGCATACAGCCTCGAAATGCATCCTCATATGGGCAATTCATTCCAACAAGAGCTCTGAAGGTAGGAACGTTGCTGAGACTGACGTGCGACCATCATACTGATCATTCGCCAGGTGTCTCGCTGCTGACCCAGATCCTCTACATCGTTGTCTTCGTCACCCGATATCTCGATCTCTTTTGGGTCCCTCCCACATTATCATGGTGGAATTTCATTCTCAAGAACTTCTATATCTGGTCGTCAATCTACATCATCATCCTGATGACCAGGGTCTTTGCACGGACGCGTGAGCGAGAAAAGGCCTGGAAATGGGGAGCCTACGCCACAGCTGCCTCTATGCTGGCTGCGCCTCTGGTCTGCCTCACGTTCAATGGCCCACGCCGGACCACATTCGTCGAAGTTCTATGGACATTCTCTATCATCCTCGAATCTGTCTGCGTTCTCCCACAGCTGATGCTCCTTCGCCAGACGACTGTCCCGACCGTTATTGATTCCTTCTACCTCGTCACCCTCGGCTCCTATCGAGCATTCTATATCCTAAACTGGATCTATCGGTCATTCACTGCAACGAAACCAGATGCCATCTCGGTCATATTCGGCATAGTGCAAACTGCATTCTATATCGACTTCGCCTGGGTGTATTGGACGAGACAACGCGTCAAGCTCAGAGGAGGTGGAGTAGTGGATGCAGACGATATGCGGAAAGGCTGGCTAGTCAACAGAGTCATCAACCCCAATGGACAAGTGCCTGAGGAGGACCCCGAAGCCGGCGATGTTGAGCCTGATGCTGGTGGCCAGCCGCAACAGCCGAAAGTCAATCGATGGGGCGCACGAGGTATTTCGATATCGGCAGATGACACATTACAAGACCATGACAAGGGCAAGAGAGTGGCGAAAGGCTCAATTCCAGAGGCCAATCCCATGCTGGCGGAAGACGCTTTCGCAGACGAGGAAGACGACGTTCCGGACTTAGATGGTCCCGGAAAGAAGACGTTGAACAGCGATGGCGAATGGCGTGATTGATTTCTTGAGATGTACACCACATAGCGATGCTCTACATACTTGTACACATATTTGCAGTACTGTGGCCATTAGGATGCATCCCTAGACCCGCTTCCCAAAGCTTACAGTGTCAAAGAGGAAGAGGAGGATATCAACGAGCGAGAGCTCGGGGTGCCTAATAAGGCTACAGCAACGCCATCAGGAGGCGCCAAATTCAATCGAGGCAAAAATGAAATGAATGATGATCGCTCTTCCGACATCCATCAATGAGCAGTCGGATTCTTCCCCGAAATTGAGTTAGCCATCGTGCAGATTGCCAAGTATAACGCCCTAGGCAGTGCTGCTCGAGTGGTAAGTCTCTAGCTTACAATCTAGCGTCACCTGCCAATGTACGAGGTACAGAGGAGCAGCTCCTCAAGCAGTCACGGCCAGGACCGGCATACCAGAAGCACATCCACTTGAGTACGTTGTCTGTTCTTGCAACGGATGTCGCCTGCAAAGCAAGGTCTCGCGCCGACCTGCTCTTTCGGTGCTCCAATACATGCCGAACCATATATTTTCAGTTCTTGCTCGACGCATGAATGGGTTGAACTGCCATTCTGAGCTCGAAGCGCTATTGGGAGCTGGATAAAGCGTCTAATGAGACGGTATCTCGGACAAGCGACTTTCCTGGAAGGCAAAAGCGACGTTGTTGGATGCAGTTGAGAGTCCCCGGGATAGTATTGTGCTTGGATAGGTGGAATCCGCAAAAATAGATAATCCGACCCTGAAAGACGCGTCTTCCATCATTGGTCAACAGACTTCAAGTAAACTGCAGGTGTCGGCCCTTCTCAACTTGAAAATCATCTTTCTCCTCTCCCTATGTAGCACAAGCTCACACATCGTTGTGGCTACCTGGAACGTCGTCGTCGCCCTGGCTCTTGGTCCCTCCTTCCAGCTCTGAATGCTGGGGCCGTGTCTCCCCAAAGCCAATGAAGCCTGGTGGGAAGCTCGGCTTTGTTAGTGGTGACTTCACCTCAACTTCATGCACGTACTATGGGTGCAAGAGGATCTAGAACCATTCAACAAGCAGCGGCGAGCATCTGAGCTAACCCCTGACCGGCAATGACGTGGAATTTCCCCAAGATCACCGTGGTCGATACTCTCGCAACGATCAAGCCGAGGTGGTGCTCTGACGGGCTACTTCTCAGAGAGTCAAGAACAAAAGTAACACGAGTTCAATGAGGCCTAGGGCCATGCGTATACAAGGCTTACGGGCAAGGAGCCCCATGTCTTCAATGCTTCGCAGCATTTGAGGTGCTCCCTGGCACCTTGGTAACAGCGCGCAGGTTGCCGGCCCGGGAAACTGGGAAGGTTAAAGGAGCTGACGGCCAACCGATCAGCGAGCATGGACTAGAAGCTTACCTCTAGTGGTCCTTGTGCATGAGAAATTTACGCCATGCTGAGAATGGGTGTCTCGGTGTTTTTGACGACCCCCGGGGTGACTATACTGGGGCAAGTCATGTCTATCTAGTTGCGACCGGCCATTCTTCCTCTGGAGCATGCAACTGAGCGTGTCTCCAGAGTGCTTTTTCCTTATGTATACCCGGCTGGTATCTTGTCAGATTTCCTCCCCATCCAGGCGATCTACCAGTGAGCCTGTTCTCATCCTCCAAGAAATCCCTCTCATCTGCGACAAGGTCAATCCAAGCAGCCGTCAGCGTAGCTTTTCTGTTCAAAAACCCAACGGACGTACCAGGCTCTGCTGCTCTAGCTATCATCATCGGTCAGGTCTACGCACCATATGCTTTACAAAGCTGACAAGTTAAAAGGCGCCTTCGTCGCGTTCGGTGGTGTCTTGTTTGGCTATTTGGCTATGACACCAGGACAATTGGAGGCATCCTTACCATGAAGTACTGACGCGAGCTTTTCTCGACAGGATATATCAACCCAGAGGATGAGCTTCTAGATGTTAGTGCCAGCCAGACATCCGAGATCGTATCTATCTTGTCTGCTGGTGCTTCTTTGGTGCCTTCTTCAGTGCTCCCTTGGCGGACATCCCTGGTCGTCGCTGGGCCATGATCTTCAACACTGCGGTTTTCACTTTCGGTGTTATCATCCAGACTATAGCCACGGCCAGTCCCCTGTTTGTTGCTGGTCGCTTTTTGTCGGATTGGGGTCCGGGCTTTTGAGCGCAACGATCCCACTCTACCAGTCGGAGACGGCACCTAAGCGGATCAGAGGAGCTATTGTAGGCTGCTACCAATGAGCAATTACGATCGGGGGAGGCGTGACTTGGTGCTTTACGCAGGTCATTGGAGCGTTGGGCAAGTAGAGTCCTGTTCACGGCGAAGCGAAGGACGATATGCGAAGGGTTCAAGAGGCTCGGTACAGAGGAGCTTTTTCCAGTCACGACACGTGCTCTAGACTACTACAACTCATGCTGTGTCTGCAGAGTAGCTGCGAATACAGCAAGCGTATGTCAGATTGTACGGCGATGATGAATCTCTGGTAACAATACATCTTTACCACCTCGGCGTTTCCTTAGGGGATGACCCTGAGTGCCGCCGGACTTAATCGCCCGGAGTTACGCCGCCCGGTCCCGTTCGGCCCCCCGTTGACGACATCGTCACGATCCTCTGCATCTCTCCTTCGAACGCGTGCCCGTCTTCATAAAATCTGCAAGAGCACAATTCCGTATCTCACCAGATGCCATTGCTTCGCAGGATAGCCCAGATTCCAAGGCCAGCTCAAAGCCCAGTAGCTTCTCTAGCCAGAAACAAACGAACGATGGCGACTCAAATTCCAGCCAAATTCGACATTAACACGACTTACCGGATGAATTCAGGCTATGAGATACCTGTGCTCGGCTATGGCGTCTACCAGACTCCTGCTGCCCAGTGCGAAGAAGTCACGCTTCACGCATTCAAGACTGGTTACCGACACGTCGACTCTGCTCGAGCCTACCGCAATGAGCAGCCGTGTGCTGACGCGATCCGAAACTCCGGCCTGAAGCGGGAGGAGATCTTCTTCACCAGTAAAGTTCCGCCCAAGAGTATGGGCTACGAAGCAGCAAAGAAGTCTATTGAATCATCCTTCTTCCAGACCGGTTTCGATTACATTGACCTTTACCTCATCCATTCTCCGTACGGTGGCAAAGAAGGCAGACTAGGAGCGTGGAAAGCGCTCGCCGAAGCTCAGAAAGCCGGGAAAATTAGATCCATTGGTGTCTCCAATTACGGCGTCCACCACCTTGACGAGCTTGAAGAATACATCCAGGATTCTGATGTGGGAGGTACCATCGACGTTGGCCAGTGGGAAGTTCATCCCTGGCTTCCACGAGACGATATTGTCAACTGGTGCCGCAAGCGCAACGTCGTCGTCGAAGCATATTGTCCCATCGTCCGCGGTCAGCGAGCGGATGAGCCGGTTCTCAAGCAGCTGAGTGAGAAACACGGCAAGACTTGGTCGCAGATACTGCTGCGATGGAGCCTGCAGAAGGGCTACGTTCCTTTGCCGAAGAGCGTAACTCCATCCAGGATCGAAGAGAATGCTGCCATCTATGACTTCGAGCTCGATGACCAAGATATGAAGAGTCTTGACTTTCCTGAATCATATGCACCTTGTGCCTGGGATCCGACTACAAGCAATGACTGAGAGTATAATTTCAACCTGTTCTTGAAGACATGGGGCCCACTTAAGTAGGCAGAGACCGGAGCATTCTCTCAGACGGGTCGGGCACATGTCATACGGCAGAGGCAGACTCCCTGGAACTCCATGAGATGATCATTTGCGGTGGCGGCGATCTGCTTTCGGAGCTGCTGTCCATAATACTACTGGTCATTCACTACGTCGGTAGTGCAAATCCAAGGATCCGAATACATTCATTTCTTCCAGCGGAGAGTGCATCTCCATTTCCTCGTTGTGGCGTTTTTCGAACCGATTCAAGACACCACATGTTCCCAACTACCATACTGCACCCGCACCTTCATGGTCCTTGTTCAAAACCTCTCTTGTATAACTACCAATATACAACCCTCCAAGCTCGAAGAATCATGACAGCCTTCTGAGCAAGACCGACTAGGTCGATTTGAACCATGACGACCTATAACAAGTCGGTGCACATGGTCAGCCGCTTATGATTAAAGCTCTGGCACTTATAGACCTTGACGGCAACTCTCGGCTATTGCCCCTTGCCGTTCGCATTTTGACTGGTAAAGACGACGAGCACAGCGCAGTACCTAATCAGTCAGCGAATCAAGCATCTCGTCACATAGCTATGGCTTGAAACTCACGCCGCCGTTACCGCGAAAACCTCTTGCCTTTTGGCATTCGTGGCCGTGGAGCAAAGCAGAGCGAACGACGCAGTGAATATCACAGCCGCTGCATTGCGCACGTATCCGTTCGAATTGCGAAGTCTGTACAGAACCATCACCGGGCCCATGACGAGCGTCACAATTATCATTGTGAATAGCACGTTGACGAACTTGTTGAATCTCTTCTTCTCGTATAGGGAAATGCTCATTCTGTCCTGTTTCAGCTTGAGCCTTTGGACTTGGGTACGGAATCTGTTCTGGTGACAGGAAGTCAGTCAGCTTCACTGCGAGAACAAGCGGCCAGGGTATGATCACCATCAAAACCGGCCCCGCGTGGTAAAGCAAAAAGCCGACAAACCAATGGACCCAGCTGGCCTCGGTATCGGCGTTCAGATAGACAAGGTCGTCCACATGCAGGATATACTCTCTGTCTCGCTCCTTGATCGTGGCGTCATTCCAGATATGGTTCACGACGGCCTGTCGATGCTTGTTGGGCGCCTCCTCAAGCTGGTATATCTGCGCCGAGCGTTTGAGGAGGCTGTCTGTGGGATGTCAGAAATCAGAGGACTTTTCGAACCTGGTCGCACGTCTACTCACCATATATCTCGAGTTGGCTTTCTATATCCTGAAACAGGGCCTTGCGGGGAGAACCCTGTCGCAAGTCATCCTCGCGCCTACTCGAGAGGTATCTTTGGGTCTCCCGGCTCCGAGCATCATCGCGATCCAGCCAGTCCAGTTTCGCCTCCATTTCTGCGAGGATATCTTGGTGGTACAGCAACAGACGGGTTCTGAGAAAGCCGAATCGTCGATAGATCCTGAACGTCGAATCACTGTCCACAAATGCCGCGATGCGAGGCCAGCCACTCGGCCCGGTACCAACTAAAAGTCCATCAGCTTGATAAAGTGCCAGCAGGGGGAATTCGAGCTCTCCATACGCGCCCGCGCCATCATATGTCCGAACCATTCTTTCTGCTGGTATTTCGGTGCTTGTGCCTCCGGGTCCGAAGTGCCACGGGCACTTGGAGCAGGAGGCATGTGCCCATCCTTTGAGTGCGACGACCGACGACCGTTCAACCCTGGATGTTCTCTTGAGGGAGACATAACTGCTCTGCGCGAGTCTTCTGGTTTACGACGAAAATCAAGGGAGGGAAACTCACGGGGAGCATCGAGTCACTGACCCTGGGGTTCAAATATCTGCAGGTTGTTACACTACGAGTTACACAAAGGCAGCCTTGCCGCCGGCGTTCGGGCGCAGCCAGAGTGGAAGCACAACCTCCTTCTATCGACCTGCGACTGTGTAGCTGTGATTGCCCCGGCTGGCCGAATACCACGGCACTTCCATTCCGCAGACGTGGCCGTCACTGTCGCTGTTCTTTGCTTGTCTTCTTGGCTCTCTGCCCTGGGGCAACTTTGCACAGCCCCTGCTGTCATATTTGCGTCCTCTGCCTCTTCAATTTGCAATACCAGAGCCACCTGCGCCGTCGTCGTTGTCCCTTCTCTTTGGATTCCCGCCGTTCTTCCGCTCCCGGAACCATTCCAACATATGAAGCACCTTTTGCTTCATATCCTTTGGCCCAGTTGCGTCCTTCGATGCGCTCCTGCCACCTCTGCTACTGCTTGGAGTGGCTCTGGAACGTCCGCCAGAAGTATGCTTGGAATTATCGCCAGCTACTCTGGAGAACGCAGTGTTCCGACCCGATTCTTCGGGTCCGGAGTCTTCGCTTCCCTAGTCAAGATTAACAACAGCATCGACCCGAACTGCACACGAAAAGCTTACATTTCCTTGCCACTGGTTCGAACGAGATGCGAATGAGTTCATATTTCTTGGTCTGTTGCCAGGAGAGGTAGAGGTCCAGTTGAAGGGTGCGTCTTGTTGCCCTTCTCCCAGCTGTTGATCGTCCCATTCAATCCCACCGCTTCGGTCGGTATTGTGCGCTGGTTCTTGTTGATAGCGAGACCTCGCAGCAGAGATGCGGTCTGGACTGTACCGATCAGAAGGGACGGAATGTCGTCTTTGGCGCCCGGCTTCGGGACCGCTCACGTATCGCTCACCACCGTGGTCAGGTCGACGTATGCCTGGTACGGACGGGCGACTTGGTTGGGCAGGCTGCCTCCGGTCCTGCTGATACTGGCGGTGAGGCTGATACTGGAGAATCTCCCGGTCTCTACCATCCTGTTGCTGCCGATTTTGCGGCCTCGTATCATCGGCTCGGTTCGACGTTCCCTCGTTGTATCCAGGCCCTGACTTACCAGGAAGCCGATGTGGGGTCGACATGCTGTTCAGTCCTCGCGGAATCTTGTGGCCTCAACAAGACTACCTCATCGAGCGTGGAGACCAGCTCCTCTCTGCAGGTGCAAGAATTAAGGTCCTCCATTTTGAAGAAGGTGTTCGCCCCAGCTGTTTGCGTTGCGTAAAGAAGACGGCATTCACTGCGTTTGGGGGTCCCAATGGCAGCTGAATGAATGTAAACAGCTGGAAAGTACTCTTACAAGGGGCGATGAAAGGGAGGCAAGCAAGCAAGCAAGCACATCAGGGTCACAATTCAACGTCGAGACACCTGTGTTCATACCTCTCTGACACGCAGCTTTGTTCCCGGCGCTGATCCTCCTCACATGGATCTGCATATCTGGGGAAGAGGAGGTGAAGATGAAGTGAGTCTCAGAAGAGGCAAGACAAAGGACATTGATTGCATTCCCTCGAAGACGTCCGCATCGAACGACATATTGTTGTTTGTTCCACAGAGGCTGCTGGGTGTTCTTTCTTCGCGCAATGGATGCACAATCAGGGGGGAATTGGGTCCCAACGGCCGGCTATTCAGATCTGTGCGTTCTCGCCATGTCTAGACAAGGAGACCGCTACCCTAGTTGCGGATGGAGCAGCATTCAGTAAGTGGTCAAGATAAGGAAGTTGCGGAGGAAGCAGCGTTCGAGTAAGTAGTCATGACAAGTGTCTGGAGTGTAGATTGATTAATTATTAGTGCGCGGTGACCCACGCTCCGTTGTCTGAGATAGCGAGCGAGGAGGTGTTTTTAAACCTGGAGGAAGTACATATGTCCTGGCCGTAGATCACGCAAGTCTAGAACAATAAGCTGTTATCCAAACGAGGTCATAGCATCGCTGGTGAGAACACTCACACTCACACTCGCACTCCGAATCAGGCCATGCGTCTTCATCTCTTCATTCATTGCGGGCACGAGGCTGAGAACATCGACAGGCAAGGCTGAAATCTCTCAGACAATCTTATCGTCAGCCGAGGCATCTCCATTGCTTCTGTGCTTCCCCACACCTGGACTGTCGCAGGGCGGCTTCACCGCTGACAATGGACAGGAATTACCCAGTACAGTACCGAGTGCCTGCGGAGACACCCGCTGGAGCTGGCCGTCTACAACGTACAAAGTCCTGATAACTCCCTTCCCTTGTCCCCCTCGGTGGTGGTGTTGTTGTCTTCTTCTCGTCGAGTGCTCCCACCTCCCACAACTCGATCCCACCAACGACAACGATGGCCCCCGCAACTGCTGCCGCCGACGACGCTGCGCCCTGGAAACCCATCGCCGCACAGAAGCAGAGGGAGCGAGCGTCGCGGATCCCCTCGAAATGGCACATCCCTGCGTCTGTCCTGCCCAAAGATCCTCCCACCCTGGCCGACGGGCCGCAGAACGTGCTGCACCTGCCGCGCCAGTTCCTCACGCACACCGAGATCGAGATCACCGAAGCCTACACGGTCGAGACGCTCGTCTCGGCCATCGCGCAAAAGAGACTCTCCAGCGCAGAGGTTGCCGAGGCATTCTGCCACCGCGCCGCCATCGCACACCAGCTGACGAACTGCCTGACCGAGCCGCTGTTCGCGGAGGCGGTCGCCCGCGCGAAATTCCTGGATGAATACCTCGCCGCACAGGGACAGCCGTTCGGCCCTCTGCACGGCCTGCCCGTCAGCGTAAAGGACACGTTCGACGTGAAGGGCGTGGACTCGTCGATCGGGCTCGCGTACCTGTGCGGCAAGCCCGCGACGCGGAACGCACCCCTCGTCGACCTCCTCCTCAGTCTGGGGTGCGTGATCGTGGCCAAGACGAACATCCCCCAGACGCTTGCCAGCCTGGACAGCGTGAACAACATATTCGGCCGGACCATGAACCCGATCAACCGGCTCTGCACGGCCGGTGGCTCCAGCGGCGGCGAGGGCGTGCTCGTCGCCATGAAGGGCTCCATGCTCGGCATCGGCACCGACATCGGCGGCAGCATCCGCGTCCCCGCCATGTGTAATGGCGTGTATGGCTTCAAGCCCAGTAACGGCCGGTTGCCGTACGGGGGTCAGGCGCTCACGGGCGCCGAGGGCACGAGCCGCACGAGCGTGCAGGCCGTGGCGGGCCCGATCGCGCGCAGTGTCCGCGACGTCGATTTCTTCCTCGCCCACGTCATGCCCCTGGCCACGGCGTGGGGGGAGGACTGCACGCCGTGTGCGTGGGCGGCGCCGTCACCGTCAGGAGCACCCTCGACGCTCAAGGGCAGTGGGCCCAACGGCGAAATCGTCATCGGCATCCTGCGCAGCGACGGCAACTGCACGCTCCTCCCGCCCATCACGCGCGTGCTCAACGAAGTGTCCGTCGCGCTGGGGAGCAGCACCACCCACCGCGTCATCGTCAAGGAACTGCTCACTCCGTCGGCGTGGACGAAGGCGCAGTCCGTGATGAGCAAGCTGATGGGCGTGGACGGCGCGATCGTCATGAACAAAATGATCACCGACTTCAAGGAGCCGCTCGTGCCGTGGATGGAGTCGCGCTTCCGCACCGGCAAAGCGCAGCCCCTCGAGCGGATCGCCGAGCTGCAGGCCCAGCGGTCGGCGCTGGAGCGCGAGATGCTCGCCCTGTGGAGCGAGCTGGACGCGTTCGGCCGGCGGAGGCCCGTCCTCGACGCCATCGTCTGTCCCGTGGCCCCGCACCCGGTGCCGCCCATCGAGGGCTACAATGCTGTGGGCATGACGAGCAGCTTCGTCCTTTTCGACTACCCGGCCGGCACGGTGCCGGTGCGCAATATCACAGCCGACGATTTGGAGATCGGCCGGCCCCTCGCCGCGGGCAACATCTTGAGTTCCTGGGACGTGCGGTGCCGCGAGCTGTGGGATGAGCATGTCACGGACCGGCGCGTCTACTTGGGCACGCCGCTGAGTGTGCAGGTCGTGACCCAGCGCGGGCAGGACGAGTGGTTGTGCAGGATGATGGGTGTTGTTGATGAGGCTGTGAAGGCCGAGAATGTGGCGTCCGCGGTGAAAGCGAGGTTGTAAGTACATAGTACGTTACAGAGTACGGTCTCTGAAAGACGTGAGTCGAAAAGGAGGGGGGGCCGTAACTTGACGAGATTACTGCAGATGAAACCACTTGCCGAGATCTCTGCAGATATAAACACTCGACTCTCTAGTGGATTACTGTGGACAAAAAGATGAGTGGTTAGCCGGAAATGAATGAACGATCTACTGTATGACTGTAACTGCCTAATAAAGTAGTAAGTACATCGATGGAGTCTTGTAGACGGCGTGGTCGAACCTGTCAATCTATCAAACTACCAGCCAGGGTTGCCAAATCTACCGAGTCCGTTGTCTATCTCGAGGGAAGTTACTCAATACTCGCTCCGCGCAAGCTGCTTCAGGACCGCGGAACTGTCTGTTCATCATGTCATAGTACTCGTGCGGATGGATGGATGGATGGATGGATACCGGTATGTACGTATAAATGCTCATGTCCATGTAACAATGGAATTAGGTTGAAGAGAACCTTGGGTGATGGCCACCGGAGAGAGCCAACATTTTGTCTCTCCTAATTTCAACCTCTATCGAGCCAGCTTCAAGTGTCGAGACCGTGGTTTCAGAGCAGTGCCATAGCTGGCTGGACTCATTCAGGGAGTTTATTCTCTCATCGGATTGATGGGGTGCGATGCTTCAAGTACAGTAGTAGTCGTCATTATCAAGTCCGAAGCCGCAAGTCCGCCATATTTAACTTCGTTGTTCGTACTGCTGGGTCTGATGGCTTAGGCTTATAGTATGAGAAGAGCAATGTACGGGAATGTGTTTGGCTGCGTTCGACTGAGTGGCTTGTCGTGGAGCATGCATTCCGGCCCACTCGCCTGTCTGTCTCTGCTGTGAGTCAAATGCGGCTTGCACTTCTCGTCAGCTGGAGTCTGGGAGGGAGGTGGCTGGAAATCCCGCCCCCTCACGAGGCAGATCGGTTGAGCGCAGCGTGTAAAACGCATGGAAGAACAGAGAGCCGTCCGAATCGACGCTATCACAGCGGATCATGTTGTCGTCGATCGTGGAGGCCGCTTGTCTCAAAGCTTATGTCGAACTACAGCTGTGGGGATGCAAGGTACGCAGGTTCAAGAGGCCATCGAAGAGGTCGGTGGGAGCACGCCCGCCTCGTTTTCTATCGACCTCCCAAGCAGGGTGTTCCAATGCAGAAACACGGCAGGATCGATTGTTTGGGACTCGCGGGATACGTACTGCTGCGTCGTCCACTCCGTTGTCGTCTGCTTAATCGAGCGTCCAATGCTGACCGAGAACGTGCGACACAGATCGGTCACCGAATCGGTCTGCCTGAGTCGATCAAACTCAAGGATGCGGCTGGCCGCGTCTAGGGCATTCGTCTCTGCGACGGGGGCTCGATGAGGTTGAATGGCCAGGAGAAAACGATTGGTCAACGCCCAGAAGGCTAGGAACTGAGGATAGATGGTAGGACCCGCAGTCGTGAGAGTCGTGGCGTTAAGGAATGGAAAGTCGTCGCCGACGAGGCTTTCTTCCCACTTCTCTCGCCAAAGGGTGTACCTGTCTAGCAGGGTGGAAAGCTCGCCTGCAAGCCTCGCGATCCGACGGGGCGGGTGGTGATGAAGGATTGCTTCCGTCGCTCTCTTGAACAGCTCAGGTGCACACGTCGCAATGGCCCACATTGTGACGACGGGCTCGGATCGGTCGGGAATCTTGCTGTCGTACTTTATCGCCATCTGCAGGGCATTCTGCCATGCTGGGCTGCTCAAGAAGCAGTCTCTGTTGAAGAAGGTTGCTTCGACTGTCTGCCACAGAAAATGGTTAGAAACGAGCCTGGATGAACACGAGCTGGGTCATCTATTTACCAGAATCTGGCATTGTGCTGCGAGCAGGATTTTCTCGTAGTCTGATTTGATGTTGTTCGGGCCCAAGCTCAAGAGGATGTGCTTCGCGCCCTGTGAGTGGAAAATCCATGCATGTTGACTGGAAGTTTCAAGAAGCTGCATGCCGCCACGGTCAGCCATATCCGGTTCGTAACGACAAGCCCCGGCGTACCTCAAACAACGCCAGTAATAGCGTGGTGTACCACACGGTCCAGTCAATGCTCGCGGATGAGTCAAGGGCGCTCTGCAGCACTTGGAGGGCGCGCCCGTAGCGCCTTTCTAATTGGGTCTGTGCAAGTGCCATGTCGGGGACTTGAATGCAACACTGGCGGACGCGCTCGGCAAGGCAATCGATGGCACAGTCCAGACACTTGCTGTGGCCAATCATATGTGGCAAGAACTGCAACACGGATGTCAAACGACAAATCTTAACCCATCGTTTGGGGTCGGAGTTTACATCCACGCCTGAGGCGTCGGCGAGGAGCTTTTGGGATAAGCCCGGCTGCATTAGTAAGGATACATATTCAGGGGAGTTGCGGTTGTCTGGCCAGAGAGACAACGCCGCTCTTATAGGTGCGAGACTGTGGTGTCTGGTTGACGGCCCTGCCGAAGACGAGGGCATCCACCGCCCACGAGCTGTGGCTGAGGTTCTTCGCTTCGCGGGCTGGGGTCGGACACCTATTGCTGCTTCAACGGTTTCTTCATCTTTGTCTGTTCCATGTTGGCCCAAAGCGTTGGAGGCCGGGTTGGTCGTGGTCTGATTGACTAGGAAATCTGGGAGTTGCAAGGTATTGACATTTGTACCAGTTCCTCGAGCTTTTCGAGTTGCCGCTGCCGCCGTGTTGGATACCTTCCGGACAATTCGACGGTCTGCCTCGCTCAAGCCGCGATGCTTCGGGTCCTGGTGGATGAATTGGATCATCGTCGCGGGACCCCTTTGTCAGCCCAACAGCGTGCAGCAAAGACGGACTGATTGTGTCGTGTCGACAGCGGAAGAGTTTCAAGAGGAGGTGATGACAAGGGTACGAGATGCCGAATCTAGTTCGGATTTGACCAGGGTTGGTCTGCCCGGAAAGAGAATAGTGTCGCGGGCTAGCTTCATCGAGCAGGTTATCGAGTCTGGAAAAGATCGAGCTTCTACGAGCTAGTTGGTGCTATAATTTCAGATGACGGTTCCGGACCAGGCACCGAAGGGCATTACAGTCGCGACGTCATTATCGATCTTATTCATCACTGTTCGTTTTAGGATGGCGGGGATATGGCATTTGTGTATAGGGAGGGAGCTGAACCATGTGAACGGACTTGAGTCAGCATTGTCGGCGGCGCATGGTGTATATAAATGGCTGAGTTCGACTTGGGAGGAGGATTCTTCACCAAGACAACATTGAAGCTGCAACTCTAGACCCTCATAGCAACTAGCAACAGCATCAGCACTTTGCAACCAGCCCGCCGCCTTCAAACTCTCACCAAAATGGCCCTGAACGCTCAGGCTCTGATTGATCGCCATACGTAGGTCAAATCCAGGCTCGCTTGCGAAGCTGTTACTGAGCTATAGGGTCAGCGTCAAAGATCATCAGCCGATCCCTACCTTCGAGGAGATCATCCAGTCAGGACATGATCTCCCCAATCTCCTGATCAGTGAGTCGACCGATTTCGAGGGATGTCGCTATCAATCAAGTACTGACAACCTCGGTAGTCAGTTGCGCTGATCCCCGGTGCATTCCTGAGCACATCTTCAAGCTGCAGATGGGTGGTAAGTTGCCCACTGGACGTGGCGATGGTAGTAGCTGACAATGGCCGAAGAAGCGGTTGTCTTACGGGTTGCTGGTGGAAATGCCCAATACGTGCTCAACCACATCCTCTCCATTGACAGTCTCGTGCATTTCAAGGAAGCCATCATTGTCCAGCACACAGGTAAGCAAGTGCAGCCCACAGGCCGCTGAGATGACTAATTGGGGGCAGATTGCGGAGCAACGCATTTCAGAGATGCAGTCGTGAAAGAGGAATTGCGGAAACGGGCACCAAGTGCAGAAGCAGAGATCGATAGCATGACCTTTGGTGAGATCACTGGGTAAGCTCAAATCACCCTGCTTCAGGTTCCAGCACTGACGAGTCCATAATAGATCTCTTGCCGATAACGTGAAGAAGAGCATGGAATTCTTGAAGGAGTCGCCCTTTGTTCCGGAGCAGCTGAAATCCAATATTCGGGGATTCGTGTTCGATTTGAAGAGTGGTGAGCTCACGGAGGTCAAATAATAAAGTGTTGACTAGTGTGTTCAGCCCGCGCATACAATAGTATGCCCGCAGGCAGTACGGAGTATGGGGTCAAGCATCATGAGTGTATAGCGGATGTTCCAACGAATCTTGGTGTACAAAGTGTGGAAGGTTGGGAAGTTCCAGGAAGTGAATCTTGGTTGAGGTGCAGGTGTTGTGAGTGGGCTCGGTGGGTCAGTCTTGGCAGAAGTTTGCACTGTTTGTGACCTACGGCGGAGCATCTCATCGGCTGGGGCGGCGGCGGTGGCCACTCGTGCCACTGACTGCGCGGTTCATTGCGAGTTGTTTGCAAATTCACTTCAACTTCACCCACCCTGGTCATATTGTCTTGCATCTTTCACTCTCATCTTTCTTTTGGAGTTCAGGGAGGGTGAAGATGTCTTTGCCTGTTTCACACTTTATCTTCCTCTTCTTGCCCAATTAATTCTTCCTACGCGTCTACCGAAGCCTCTTTCCTCGGCTGCCTACCCCAGACCTCTCCGCCAACGTCTTACGAAGTCATACCGCGGACATATAGAATCACGATCCTCGGTCTCCTCATTTTCGATTGCCCATGATGGCGGACTCAGATTCATCTAAGAAGAAATTGCAACACGGCATGACCGGCCCAATGTCACTGGCTCTGCCCGAACCCCTCGACAACCAGAAGACTTCGGAATTAGTTGAAGAGTTGAAGAAGGAAAAGAATTATGAGAACGAGATGGGAACGAAAAAGCGGATAGCGACACTCAAAGTGCTGAGTAAAGCCACACAGGAATTCGTCCGTGAGGTCAGTCGCAAACAAGGACTGCCTCCATCCCAAATCAACCAGTTCGGAGGCAAGGTCTATCCCTACGGCAGCTATCGCTTAGGAGTCTTCGGCCCTGGCTCGGATATTGATACTCTCGCTGTCGCCCCTCGACACGTCAAGCGCGATGATTTCTTCGAATTCTTCCCAGATGTTCTCAAACGTGTGATTGACCAAGAGATGGCCAGGGAATTAAGAGAGAAAGAGAAGCCCGAAGCCAGAGAATTGACCACTGGGGTTACTTCGATGGTGCCGGTCCCCGATACCTTCGTCCCCATTATCAAACTCATCCTTAACGGCATTGAAATTGATCTGATCTTCGCGTCAATCACTACGCTGCAAACGATTCCTCCGAAGCTCGACCTGAATGACAACGGCCTCTTGATGGGTCTTGACCAGTCATCCATTCGTGCAATCACCGGTCCGGTAAGCCCTCGGCATTTTCCATACTCTTCTGGCGACATACTAACGGATGCAGCGTGTCACCGATGAGCTCCTCGCTCTGATCCCTGAACCGAAGACTTTCCGGACAGCACTGCGGGCGATCAAACTGTGGGCGAAGCGAAGAGCCGTCTATGCCAATATTGTTGGCTATCCCGGAGGCATTGCCTGGGCCCTGATGGTCGCAAGAGTCTGCCAATTCTATCCGCATGCAGTCGGTGCCACACTTGTCGACAGATTCTTCTACATTATGACTAATTGGGGATGGCCGACACCAGTAATGTTGAAGGACATCGAGCAGCCAAAACCTGAACAGACTGCGCAGGGCTTCAAAGTATGGAATCCTGCCATTTACAAGCAGGACAAGGCGAATCTCATGCCGATCATCACCCCTGCGTTCCCAAGTATGTGTTCAACGTTCAACATTACAGAGTCGACCAAGAAAGTCATCATCCATGAAATCAAGCGGGCTAGTAAAATCACGCACAACATCTTTGCGGGCAAGGCACAGTGGAGTGACTTGTTCAAGCAGCATACTTTCTTCACGTCCGACCACAAGTACTATCTCACCGTGATTGCGAGCGCCTTCAACGCCGATGCTGCCAAGAAATGGTCTGGTCTTGTTGAATCCAAGGTCCGTCACTTGGTCATGAGGCTGGAAGATATGAAAGAAAGCATTGTCCTTGCTCGCCCATTCACCAAAGGATTCAAACGTCTCCATAAGTGCAAGAACGAAGAACAAATTCGTGAGGTACAAAAGGGCAGCCTGAAGTACAAGACAGAGGAGACCAAAGCCATCGAGACAACGGATCCCGAGTTGGTGACGACGAATGGCAACGCCACGCCAGTGCCTTTATCGAACGGCGAGAATGGGGAACTGGGCGCGGATGCACACACGGTGTATACCTACACCTACTATATCGGCATCGACACCCAAGCCAAAGGCAGCCTAAACCTTGTGCCCGCCTTCCAAGCTTTCAAGTCAATTTGTTCGGGATGGAACAATTACAACCCCGAGGTTCATTTTCTGAATCTCGCCGTGTCGAAGAGGTATGTCATGGACCACCACTTCAATGCACCAGATTACTGATTGTCATAGTTGGGAATTACCCGAAGACCTCTTCGATGCGAAGGCCGGCGAAACCCGACCAAGCAAACCAGTAAAGAAGGTGGTTAAAACTGCCAGCGCAGAGACAAAACCGGTAAGGCGAAGCATCAACGACGTTGAGGTAAGTCTGCCTGAATTACCGTCACGGCGTTCACGCTGACATTGTATCCCAGGGCGCTCAAGCTAATGGCGAGAACGCCGCCAAACGACCCCGATTGATGACACCCACCGCCACACCAACACCAACTGCTACACCAGCCTGATGATATCATGAGCTGACTTGTAGAACTATCATCCAACGGCCAACCTCAGTATTTCCCGAGGGTAGGCTGCGCCGCTGCGTCGATCCATCCTCGTCTATCGCGATCTTGCATGCACATTCTTCAAAGAGAGATATGTGCTCAAGCACCAAAAAAAAGGTGAAAATGCAAAAATGCCAAAAAGAAATGAGACTAGCCACAGCTTCGCTGTGAGATTGAACGAAGTGAGGTAACAGACATGACAAGAAGACTAACCAAGCACAGCACAGCACGAACAGCATCAGAGCACCCGTGTTTCACTGCAGCAATGGAAGTCACAGGCAGGGCTGAGACGAAAGTGGTTGGAAACTGATATTGGCATCATGATTTCTCTGCATGTCTTTGAAAGGTCACGGACCGGAGCTGCGTCATGGGCAGAAGGCCAGGACACATGAAAGGAGAAAACGAAAGGGTGTGGAAGATGTTTCTTCAGAGCAAGCATCGCGGATCATGCGCGTGCAGCACGGTCCCAGAATCACCAAGTTTGTACATATTTTACCCGGTGGCATTTGGTGCATCAACATCATCAGCCAGACAGCAAAGCAAACAAAAATACAAGATACAATTTAGGGTCTCAGGACCTCGACAAAACAGATCGTTTGCTCCATGTGGCGTCTGGGGTCTGGCCTTAGGCGGGTGAGGCTGAATTGAAGTGGAGGGTCAGGTGGAGGTCAATTGAGGTCAAGTTGAACGTCTTTTCAGGCAGCCCGTAGACCGATTTCCACCGCAGCTGACTTGGCCCCTGTTCTTTACCCCATGACGCCGCCAATCAGCCTCTGCCGCGCATTTCTCGTCAACTAATCGTGCAGCTCGAGCATTGGCAGGCGTTCCTAATCCGGACGCTGTGTACGAGGGCTTCGGCTCTGGTTGGCGAGCCGTTGACCGTGCATCAGACTTTCGGTTCTGGCCCGGATCGAAAGGCAACCCAAATCATCGATTCTGGAGAGGCCAAGGACAATTGCTACGAGACTGGTCACCGGTCAGCTGAAGATCGTTGTGCTCGTGTTTCAGCTCCACAACATTTCCATCACATCTCTGCTGCAGAAGAATGCACAAGAAAGGCGTCAATTCTCGGTGAAAAAAAGACGGTGTGCATCTTTGTGCTACGAGCCCTTCCGAAGCTGTAAGACGGAGATGCTTTGCTCTGGTGATCAGTCTCCCATCCAGATCATATTAGTCGCAACTTCCCATCCAGCAATCCCCCGGAGACCTTACGGCAACAACGACTTTCCAGCCGGTTGGCACTGTTCCCTCTGACCCTGACAGCGGCTCGACACCATGGCACCGCCAGAACCTCGGAAGCGCATCGTCGTGTGCTGTGACGGCACATGGCTCAACTCAGACGGTGACTACCAGACACCCAGCAATGTGACCCGAGTAGCGCGAGCTATTCCTCCGGTCGGCGTCGACAAATCCGTCACTCCTCACCAGCCAATACCACAGATCATATTTTATCAGAATGGAATTGGTACTGGCTCGCCATCTTTGTACGACCGAGTCATTGGCGGTGCTACCGGTGAAGGTCTAGCAGAGCACATTCGTGAGGCCTACAGCTTCATCTGTCTCAACTACAACCCTGGGGACGAGATCTTCCTGCTTGGCTTCTCGCGGGGTGCATTTACTGCTCGTTCGATCTCCAGCTTGATCAATGCCGCTGGTCTACTCACTTCACTCGGCCTGGAATACTTCGTACAGGTCTTCGAGGACTGGGAGTACCAACAGAAGCGCGGCTTCAAGAGCAGGTGGCCAGACTTGCCTTTCCAAGGCCATAAACCTCCTGTCGACCCTAAATATCAGCAGAAACTCATCGAAAAGGGACTGACGAGAACCAATATCAAGGTCAAGTGTGTGGCTGTATGGGATACCGTGGGTGGATTGGGGATTCCCATGATCGGGCTTCTGCCACAACCGCCTAGCAGAGATTTCGCCTTCGTCGACACACGTGTCGAGTCGAATATCGAGTATGCGTTCCAAGCATTGGCGCTAGATGAAAAACGACGGTCCTTCTCACCCACGATCTGGGACTGGCCACATGTGGAGCCCCACGATCTGAAAGTGTTGAAGCAATGCTGGTTCCCGGGTGTCCACAGCGATGTCGGTGGTAGTTACGACGACACGGCGCTCGCAAACCTCACGCTCGCCTGGATGGTCAGCAACCTCGACCCAATTCTTACCATTGACCACGATTACATCATGGACTGGATCAAGCCGGTTCAGAAAGACGACCAGAGGCTTGCAGGGCGTCATCAGACATTCACGAAGAGCGGCGGTATGGCCACGGTCCAGAACACGGTGCCTCATGCCCGGCCCTGGGGCCTTGGAAAGATCCACAATAGTATGTCGTTTCTCTTCAAGCTAGGCGGCTCCCGTATCCGCACGCCGGGCGAATACCGCGAACAAGAACTGGCTTCCCAGCATGGGGTACTCTTCTGGATGTTCTGGAAAACCTTCCATCACTTTATCCGTCCATTTGAAGACACGCATCATGCCCTTCCACGGCTCAAGCGGACATGCGAGACAATCCACAGCAGCGTTCGCATCCGCATGGGCAAGGACGGCCTAGGTTACGACGACAAAGGCAAGTATGACTCGGAAGCGTTGGAAGGCTGGGTGATGCACGGCGTGGAGACCAACCCGGATACACCCATCGCAACCAATGCTCCGGGTCCAGCTGGGCAGATGAAGAACGTCGTCTGGAAGAAGCAAGTCTACCAAGAAAAACTCGTCGAAAAACCCTCCCCCAACGGTGAGAGCAAGGGCAAGGTCGAGATTCTCCAAAATGGTGATAAAACAGCCACGGTTGAGCTTGAAGAAGAGCCCCTTGGCGTCTTTGAGCGGAGGATACTGCAGATGTGGCCGGATATTATGAATCATTTCGACACAATTGGCCCTGGAAGGCATCGGCAGAACGTGGATCGCGCGCATACGGTGCCGTTGCACGGCCATGGAGGAGGCGTCAGTAACGGCGTGCCGCCGGTGGTGGTCGACGAACCCCGAAAATCGCAGAACGGTAAGAGGAGGAGTGAGACGGCTTAGGAAACGATCTCCCCCAAACCCAAGCTCAAAAGGAAGAGAAGTCTGGTGTTTGAGTGCAAGAAGGGATATTTTCCATTTGGACTTGGTGTCATCAGCGAAGAAAGTTGGGACGAAGAGCATAAGGAACTTTGAAGAGCCGCGGTCTCTAGACGATGGACTGGATCTCTACTGATCCTGTTCCTGTTCGTGTTGTCTTTCAAGGCTCCTTTCGACCAGTTAGCAGTGCATTGATAGTGTGTCGTCGGTCGTTTAGCAAGCAAGGGATAGCGGCGTGATGGTATCAGCGATACACATAATGTAATGAGATCTTTTCGTTACCTCGCGCTCTTTCCATCCCTGTCAGCCCTGATCGAAGGCTCTTTTGATCGGTCCATATGAGGCGTTTAAATGTTCCGAAACCACTCAACCGTCAGGCGTGACTGGCACCGAGACTGACTAGGAACCCGAAACAGGCATTTCATTGCGTCACCGATTGCCCGTCCTTTTAGATAGGATATTGATTATCAGCAGAACCTCCACTCACTCACTGTTGACTCAGATGCAAACTTTCACCAGGTCAGCTCAACCATCATCCAAGACACAGAGAGCCCTCGATTCATTTTTGCGATGGAATGATATCCTTACCGTGTATGCGGACGGACGATCTTGCATCTAATCTTCCCTGGTGCCGGCCATGGTACTGTAATTAATATGTAAGACCCACTAATCGAGCCTACACTCATCGGCAGATAATGATGCCTGTGTGTGTTTGCGCGCGTGGCTGTCTAAGTACCTATAGGTGCACATACCGTACGTGTACTCGGTATATGGACCAACTGCAGTATCGGCCGGAGTCGTCATCTAATCAAACTTCGGTGACATCCACCCAGTTCAAGGCGTGGTATCTAATCAGACTTCAGCGCCATGTACATAGTCCAAGACATGATGGTAATCATGATAATTATTTAGTAGTTCGTACTGTGCGCGGCGCGCCGAGAACGAGGAAGCTCCACGGATCAAGACGGCCTGCCACGCCAATCAGTCCCCCATCCATCGTCTTACTTGTCTATCCTACAGTAAAATCCTGTCTAATCTAGGTATGTAAGACTTCCCTCATTCTCCACTTCCCCGGATTTCTGCAGCCTTTGACCCCGTCGGGCTGATTAGTCTTGAAGTCCTCGGCTCGAGGCCGAGACTCCCTTCTTACAGGGCGAGTACCGTTACCCATACGAGTACGTACTACGTCCGTGATCCGCGCACCCGGTGCGGTGTAGGAGTATCCTACGGCGTCGTCGGAAGAAGGGTCCCCCTTGGAGGTGACGTTTCCCAAAAACAAAAGAAAAAGGAAGCAGAAGGGAGCATAGGGATGGCGTTGAAACAACAGGTACAAGCACCGGCACTGGCACTGGCATCGGCATGTGCGTGTGTTTGTTCGTGTTCGTGCGCTTCTGCATCTAGCAGCAGCAACCATAGTCGGTCGGGTCGTTTTACATTTCCCCGAAGCAGCTTGCGGCGGTGACTGAAATGAGTGCCATCCATGCCTGTTCAAGGAAATGTAGATGGGGCTGATTTTGAGCGATTATGGGATTACTGACCAGCGACGGACCCGTGTGGATAGTACCGTATGTATAAAGACGGGGCTGGCTCACTCTCACTCTCTTCCTCGGTGGATCTAGCATTTCTTGGTTGTGTATCTGTATGCGAGGTTCACTCACGCTCAGTCGATAAGCTTGATTCGATCGAACTGTAAGATAATAAAGGTCAGCTCCGGTCAGGACCAGATCAGGTCAGGTCACGTCCAGTCGCTTGAGAAAAGCCAGTGTTGAAGGACTGGAGAGGAGAACGAAAGGGCCAACACGAGAGAAAAAGTACCTGGATCCCGCATAACGCATAACGCCTCACCCATCATGGCATCGGCACATCGTAGAGAGATTCTCGTCATCGGCGGCACTGGCGCCCAGGGCATGCCCGTCGTGAAGAGTAAGTTAACAAGTCCAAGTCCAAGTCCAAGTCCAGGTCCCGGTCGAGGTGCGATATCATGGCGAGCAAAGTCATGGAGAGCAAAATCAAACTCCCCCCCTCCTCGATACATCCATACCGCCAGGCGATCCACGTTGCAGTGACGCTGACGTTGACTCTGATACTGATACTGACATTGACACTCCCAACAGCTCTCTCCGCGTCGACTGAATATTCCGCCCGCGTCCTCACGCGCGACCCGTCCTCGGCGCGCGCCAAACAACTCGCCTCCCTGCCCAATGTGACCCTCATCCAAGGAACCCAGGACTCTCAAGCCGATCTGCACCGTGCCTTCAAAGGTGTCTATGGCGCATGGGTAAACCTCGACGGCTTCGTGCTCGGCGAGATGAAGGAACTGTTCTTCGCGTTCCGGGCCTACGAGATTGCGCGGCACGAGGGCGTGAAGCATTACGTGTGGGCAAATTGTGACTACGCACTGCGGATCGCAGGATGGAGGGAGGAGTTCCACTGGGGACATAACGACGCGAAGGGACGGGTGGGAGGTATGTTTTTGCCCAAACCCTAGCCAGCCAGACCTTGACCAAAAGGATTTCTTTGGCACGCTTGCCTTGAGGGCGAGTGGCAGGCTCGCGGTCCTGGCTTGCAACGGTATACTTACTTACTGAAACCCTTGCAGATTTCATCCTCGCGCAGGATCAGAAGACCATGCCCTCCACGCTGTTCACTGTCGGGCCGTACATGGACATGCTTGTGGACGGGATGCTCATGCCTTCAGAGGAACTCGACGACGGGACTCTCGTGTGGGAGAACCCATCCGGTATGTTTGGCCCTGAGTCCTCTTTCGATTGGACACGATGCCCGGTGGTCTCCTTGCTCTATGATTCCGAAAGGATAACTGACACGTACATACTCTATGCAGAGGACGGCAAGATCCCGCTCATGGCCCTCGACGACGTCGGCGTCTTTGTGAAGTGGATCTTCGACCACCCCGAGCGCTCCACGGGGATTAACCTCGAAATGGCGACCGATCAGGTCTCCTTTTCGGACATCACCTCGGCGTTCGAGAAAGTCACAGGCCGCAAGGGCATTCACCGCCGCATTTCGTTCGAAGAATATTACCCCAAGAGGGAACCATATCCGAATGCGCCTGCCAACTGGGCCAATGATGACGGCACCCCTTCGACGATGACCTGGCGAGAGAATTTCACCGCATGGTGGAAGTTCTGGGGCGGTGGGCTAGGTGCGACGAGGGATATGGCACTGTTGGATGAAATCTATCCGGGGAGGATGAAGACCTTGGAAGAATGGATGACTAGGGTCAATTATCAAGGCGCGAAGAGGGGCACGGTGTTGAAAGACGTCGGTGATCTCACTGCGAGGGCGAAAGCCAGACAGGGGAAGACTTGATGGAGAGGGAAAGAGGCCGCGGAAGTCTGTAGGGCCTGTTCCGTTCCTTTGCCTGGTGACGAGTGGGACGAAGGCAATCCCATGAATGATACGTCGAATCGGAAGCCCATAGCGGGACAACGTACAGCTCGTTCCTTGCTCTTTTGAAAAGCAGAGTACTGCTCGTTCCTTGCTTTGCTGAAAAGCCATTCGTATAATATCAGGTTCCTAGGGAATAACAGTCAAAAGTTCAGAGGTCTGCTGTGGGTTGGGCGCCACCTCAGTACCCCGCCACACCCGCCGATGGCAATTGAAGATAACCACGATTATCCGGGAGACAACAGTGCGCGTGACAACGGTAGTCTTGGTGTCTTGATCAGTCTTGCCAAGAGTGAAGTTCTCAAAACATCACAAACCCCAGGCATAGGCCCAGTAACCTGCGAGCCTGCGTGGTAACTGGGTGGGAACCATCTAGCATTCGAATGACGTAAATATGTAAGTCGCAGTTGCCCCTCAGCACGTTCACAGGATGGCAACCCCAACTCGACTGCACAAGAAGTGCGTCACATACGTCGCGGCGTTGCCAGCTCGCGCGAAAAGATCCTTGGATGCGAGCTGGCCCAAAACGGCGTCATCACTGAGCATCGTCGCCCTCTGACTTCTGGGTGGACTGTGACTGTGACTAGTGGCAAAGGAGGGCAAAATTCCTAGGACTGTTGCGGTCAATTGCCGAGGATGAAGCCCTTTTCTCGCGCTGGTGCAAAGCGCGTCGTGTGGCGCTCAACTCCTCGTCAAGTGACGAAGCAGCGCCTATCCATTTGGGGTGCTACCGTTTACAGTGTTGATACTGAGTACGTACGATCCCTCGGCAGATGGCCTCGCAGTGCTTTAGCAAGCTGAAATGCATTGGTTTGCAGACGATGCGAGAGTAAGACAGACAAGCGTGGGCAGAGACCTTAGACTGTCGTCATGGCGTGCCGCAGATGGAGGTGCATCTTCTGGTGGTTGCAGTGCGATCGAACCTTGTTGCGCTTCCTGGCATTTGGCACCTCTTGGGATTCTAGAGGGATCATTAGCGGCATCCGGAAAGCCACGTTCGGGCGCATCTCCGCACTGCGAGTGGCATCGCTCTTGCGGGATGCAGGGTAGACGGAGCGAAGCTGGATGGCTGGATGATGTCGTGATTCTTGGGCGAAGCCACGCCTGTGGTCACCAAACGCGATGACATTTTGCTCAGCTGCGAATGCCGTCTTCGCAGCAGCGACCGCACACGCACCGCGCAGGGCGTTAAGGGATTAGATAATGCAGCATCAGCCTCATCGCGCTCGTCAGCCTTATGGAAAGGGGCGTGGTTGGGCCTGACTCGTCTTTAAATAGCGTTGCTGCTGACACTCGCAACGTGGAGAGGCCCAGGCTGATACTGTAAATTGTGGCTGACGGAGATGATCAGGGGGCAAAAGCCCGGAGCCCGTACCCTCGTATTGCTCGTGAATAGGCGTCACAATTGTTTAAATTGCGATAAGGGTCTGAAGCAGGGGTCCATGATTGGATTGTCGACCAAGAGACAAGCGATGCATGACCTGAAGCATGGCCTCCTTTTGAGCGAAACTACTAGTGGCTACACACATTGATCAGATGGTGACATGGAGGGCGTGGAATCAGGTTAAATCCTGATTTGTTCCAAAAAGAAAGCTCAAACAGATCAGCAGCTGCAACTGTGCGACAGGAACAAAATTTGGGGAAGGTGGAGCTCCCCCGAGCACTTGTGGCCGGCTATGCCTCGTACGAGTAGGCCTCCCGCTTAGGCGCGAGTTAATTATTGTAGACGGCGGGCGCTGCCCCTGGTTAAAAGTTGTCGCCTGTTGTTCCTTTCCACTTTCCGATTCGCATGCTGGTACCGAAATCGGGCTGCTTCTCGCGATTTGCACCAGATGCCACAAGGGGCTTGGGGTCGGCAAGTTTCAGCCAAACGCGAGGCCTAGATGGCCCGATATCCACAAAAATTTACACGTTCCCTTTTCCTCGCGGTGGCTATGCTCGCGAAATCAACACCGTCCTAGCGCTTGGGTTGAGTAGAGATCAGCTCGCCTGCGATGGACGGTCTCTGTGGCACCAGGACATTCACCAGCTGTTCACCCTATCCACTGTTCTGATACGCGTCCAACTTTTATTTCTGTTTGCTCTTTTGCCTGCGCCTGAATATTCCACAGCCCACCTCGTTCAACGTCAAATTCACTTCCAACTCACCTTCTATTCAACCTGTATATTCTTTCTTGGAGTCTTGACCGACTTCCATAAACTTTATGGCGACGGCTCCTTTGTCGACGTCATTCACTCTAGTTCTCCACATTCTTTCTGTTTCCAGACCATGAGTTCAGCCCGTCTCCCATCTGACGAGTATGAGCTGTCGAGGGCGAGTACACATACATCGGACGAGATAGAGGACTCGTCACCTTACGACGACGAGGATCCCGACCGCGATGACTTCCAGACCCATCTACTTACTGGCCAGACCGTGTCGAGTGTGGTCAAGCCAGCAATCTCCTCCCAACTTTTCGCCCTAGCCCCTGCCTGGCTGCGGAAGCAGCATCTTCTGCAACGGCCTCGATCCAGATCGAAGCGACTTCCGCGACGATATGGCTGCACACCGAGATCACTCCTTCGAACGTTCATTCTCCTCTGTTACGTATTCTTCACCAGTATCGCCGCCATTGTTATAGTAGGCGGCGTTTTCTTCCCCGGCTATACTCATCTTCCACCCCACTATCAGGCACTGAGGGAAAGAGCGCTGGCGTCTCAGGAACAAGGTCGGGTCAACATACATAATCAGAAAGTGTTCATTGCAGCAAGCATCTACGATAAAGGTGGGAAACTTCTCAGTGGAGACTGGGCACAGAACGTGCTGGACCTGATAGAGTTATTGGGGCCCAAGAACTCGTTTCTGTCCATATACGTCAATGATTCAGGGCCCGAGGCGAAGAACGCGTTGGAGGAGCTGGCACAACGGGTGCCGTGCGAGCATGAATTGGTGTTCCAAGACCACCTGAACATCGACAATCTCCCTCACATTCACATCCATGGGCAGGATCGCGTAAAGCGCATTGAATATCTGGCCACGGTCAGAAATCGAGCGCTGACACCGCTCGAAACATCCACCACAACATTCGACAAACTCCTCTACCTGAACGATGTGGTTTTTCACCCCATTGAAGCAGCGCAGCTGCTCTTTTCGACGCACACCGTTGCCGACGAAGTGACGGAATACAGGGCGGCATGTGCGGTGGATTTCATCAACCCTTTCAAATTCTACGACACCTTTGCAACTAGGGATGCTGAGGGGTACAGCATGGGGTTGCCATTCTACCCTTGGTTTGCGGCAGGTGGTGACGAAACCAGTCACAACGACGTGCTGGAAGGCAAGGATGCAGTGCGGGTCAGGAGCTGTTGGGGTGGGATGGTTGCCTTTGACGCACGTTTTTTCCAGAAACGACCCGGCGATTACGAACTGATAACCGCCGGTAACCAAGGCCCGAGCAACTTCTCCGTGCCTTATCGGTTCCGTGCGGAGAAGGATCAGTACTGGGATGCTTCCGAATGCTGCCTCATTCAGGCAGACATCCAAAATCCGGAACCAGGGAATTCTGGCATCTACATGAATCCTTTCGTTCGAGTTGCCTATGATTCTACAACTCTGTCGTGGCTGAGCTTTACTCGACGCTTCGAACGATTATACACCCCAATCCACTGGTTGATCGACGTCTCCACAAGCAAGCCGAAATTCAACCCCCGCCGGCATGAGGAGCCGTGGCAGCAAGTAGAAGAGACGGTTTGGTATGCAGACGAATCACTACCGAACAATGGCTCCTTCCATCAGGTGATGCGAACAGCATCTCATGCAGGATTTTGTGGTCGCCGTGGGTTGGCGTTGATCAAAGAAAATGTTATGGAGGGGGAAAGGAACTGGGAATTCGTGCCAGTCCCTTCGGGAGCTTTATGATTTTGAGAGACATTTGATCATAGCGATGGCGTCTGGAACAACAGCTACGAGCTGGGATTACGATTAGCATTTCAGGGAGAAAGGTCTGCTATCAAGGTGGCGCAGTCTTGAACCTGTCCTGGAGAATTTTTCTGCAGCACAAGACAAATATGAAGACCAGAGCTTTTCCAAATTCCCTTTCGCACCCGGCTGCCGGACTGTCTCCGTGGGCAGGAGGCCATTGCTTGCCTTCGAAAGGGTTGTTGAATCTCCAAAAAGCGTCCTATCTGTACCTACAGGGTCATCGTGTGTGGTTGTCGCGTTGAGAGGAGATCGTGAATCCATAACCAGTCAACAACCGGGACCAATGATGGTGGCAGTGAAGTAAGTCTCAAGGTGCGCTGAACTGTCTCATCGAGGAACGAGCAGTGAATATTTGCCTTGAAGCTCCTGAACAGCACCCCTCTCGTTTTCGTCACTTGTCATTTTCGCGGCTTTTATCTTACTCTTCCACTTTATGCCCACCTTTTTTTTTATTTCGGACTTCCTTTTCTATACCTGCTCTACCTCTTTCTGACGCCCGAGCGAACCATCACTATGGCACCGCTGTCGCGCTATGATAACCCGGAGTTTATCAGCAATTTCTTGGACGTGATGCACGCCCGTCCTCGATCCTCAATCAGCCACACTCGACCTCAGGCTCAGGTAGCGAGCTCAAACATGGACCCAGAAAGCCCAGTGAGTCTAGCCTGCAATGTGGCCGCCTTTAAGTTCATCTTGCTAACTGCTCAACAGGAGTTCTCTCCAGGTTGCTTCAGCATCGACAACAAATTAGGGTGTCCAAAGCCTAGCATTACCACTCCTCAATCGGAAGTCGGGCAATCTGAGCAACAGGGCCCTACTCCAAGCTGGCAAACACCCAGATCATCTCCTTTCCCTCAGATATCGACCCTGCAAGAGACTGGCAACAACCTGGTTCAGGACGAGAACTATTTCGTGACTAAAGCTCCGGTTCCCACCCTTGCCACTGAAGAACACGTTCTGACGCCTCAACACCTTAACGGCAGAGCGCCATATCGTGGCAAATGCCTCACACCCACCCAGCATCGCTTGCTTATGGGCAAGAAACCAGGCGTCGAGCGACTGAGCAAAAATAAGCTCTCGGAAATGCAACAACAGACTCACGGTTATATGGACAATGTGATTGAGGGCGTTCGGAAGTTCCGCCAGGGACGTGCGTCATCAAGTAAGTTCATCTTTGCCAGCTATACACACCAGTTTTAACGTCTGCTGGTAGGCATCAAGCACGATAGCAGCTCTGAGACCGGTAGCATTTCGTTTCCGGAAATGGACGAGACCCCAATCCACCCTGAAGTTCAACAAACCTACCACACAATTCCAAGCGAGACCCGTAAGCCTGCGTTGTGCCTAGCTTCAGCCCCGGCTAACCAGACTGGGCAGCTGAGAAGCAGAAAGACTCGCAAGAGGACAAGGTTAACACTATACCTTTCAACACTCCTGTGGCAGATTCTGGTGGCTGTGGTGGTACGTCGACTCTCCTACCATAGACCTGCGCTAACACAAACTTCAGCTGTACAACATGAGAAGCAGCCTCAAGAGATCTTACCCTCCTCCAACAAGACTGCAATCATCAGCACTTTAGATAATGTTAAATCATCTAGCCATGGTTCACAAGCTCCGAGCAGCCCCACCAGAAAGACTATTCTGAAAGATAAGACGGCGCCACCATCACCACGAGCGGCTGCGGGTGAACAGGTCTCAATCAGAGAGCAAGACAGCCTTGATGGAGGTGTTAAGGTTGAAAACAATCCAAAGGCAAGCGATGATGCGTTCAAATACTCGCAATCACCTACCATCGTGGTTGCTGCGAATACCGAGACAGATGACAGCTTCGCAGGAAGAGACATAGAGGATCGAGAGAATCTTGTTCGTTTCAAGTCATGGGGCATACCAACTGCTCGTGACAAGCCTAGTGAGTGTGCCAACGAACCCTGGGAATCAAGACTGATACTAGCAGAATCACGTCAACGTACCATCATTCTTTCCGGTCTTCCACGCAGTGCAGACCTCACCCTCGTCCAATCATTTATCCATGGCGGTGCAATTGAATGTATGAGGTTGGTCAGCAGCAGCCCGGAGAGTGTGACTGTCGCTGCCCACGTCACATTCATCTCCTCCGAGGCCTGTGATCGCTACTACGACAAATATCCCAATGGCTTCGATGTCCGTCACCAAGGCAAGAAATGGCCAGTTCTCGTCTACAAGAGAGATGGTGTTGATGTCGTCAGCGGGATGCTGCAGGGCTACCTCGAGTGCGGTGCCACCCGTGTTGTCAAGGTGAACAATGCTGACGATGATTGGGGAATCGTGGCATTGAACAAGCTCGCCGAAGGGAAGGCGGGAACACGTCAGGTTGAGGCTGTACATGACACATACCACAATAGGGTCAGTTGGTGGCCTTCGCGGTTATTCGCGGGTCTGAGACGCATGACTGACCGCTGGAACAGACTCGTACCATTGTCTTTCGCTTCGCCAACATCGAGCATGCAGTCAAATTCAAGGGCATTCTCGTTCGCAGCGACGATTGGGAAGGGTGTCATATCGAATTTGCAGAGGATCCCTGTACAAGAGCAACCGGTGTTCACAACGAGTAGGCAGCGAACCCTCACCCTCCTTGGGCAACCTGGCGGAGGCCATCAACAAGTGATCGATCGATTGAGCGAGACGTGCGACTAAGCGTTGTACATCAACGGGAGACACGTCGTCCTGATACTGAGCTGGATAACTACTGCTGTTGGAATCGTTTTGCATGACATTGAGATAATCAGGACGGACTGGTTTTCTTGGGCTCAGTAGGGGCGCTGCATCGGCCAATCGATGAGGGCGGCCCGGCCTCGATTTCAGGCTGGCGTGATGCTCTTAGCCGCCCGAGGCTCACCAAGGATGAGATCATCCACCACCGGCTGGATCAGCAAAAAGTTACTTGCACACCCCCACCATTGACACAAGCTTGCTGCGATTTCTTACATTGCTTTTTTCTTCATCCCACAAAACTCCTACTTCTGCTGCTAAGGAGCTCGTAGCAGAGAAAGGCATCCTCGACGTCCAACCGACTCCAGCATACCGACATGGGCCTTCCATCACAAGAGGCGTCTAACGCCGTCATCTACACGACCTATGCCGCATTCTTGTGCGAAATAAGATCCCCACCCTTGCCGAGATCGGTACTGTAACACAGGCTAATGGCAATACTACAGAGTCTTCGGCCTGTTCGTCGCATGGACGCTTCGGCACCAAACAAAGGGCGAATACCTTGCCTCGTTGCGGACACAGAAGGGTACAGCCGTACTGCCACAAGAGCATTCCTTTACGGACCTGCCACAGACAGAAGAAAGAGACTGACAGCTTCCCAGGCATACCTTTGGCCCTCAATTTTATCGCCTCGGGTGAGTGCTCTCTCAGGAGGGCAGCAGCAGCCTGAAGCGGCAACATCGAGGGTTGGCACGATCGAGTCGCAACCAGAAATGGTGCGATGAACATGGGATGGAATTAGCAGTCCTGACCATATACGGCCGACCTTGCCTCAACGGCAGGTCTCCTGAGCATGACTCTATCTGAGGTTCGTACGCTTGCATCAACGCCATTGGTTCGTATTGCTTCCGCCAGCGGAAGCCCTTTTCTAATGCTCTTTGCTTGTGTGAGGGCGCCTGCAAGGTGACTTCCACAGGCGGAAGCGCACGAACCGATGCGCAGCACTACGGGCGCTTGTGTCAGGCCGTTCCCCTCCTTCATCCAACTACTTCTTCTCGAAGTGGAGATGGGCGAGTCCGGAACGCCAACAACACAATGCTGAGAATGTACCGTCAAGACTCGATCAAGTTAATGCTTGCGTGGGAAACGTGCTGCCAACCTCCCTGAATTCCCCTGTCCCCCTTCCCCCTTTGCGCCAAAAGATCGGGCATACTGACAGCGACGGGTTTGTTTGTGGCCTACAGCTCTAGGTTCCGGCGTGTTGTTCTCCTACCCACAGATATCGACCATCGCGGGTGTTCAGGGTCTCGTGGTTTACTCACTCTCCTCGGCACTGCCGCTTCTTGTCTTTGGCTTTCTCGGGCCCATTATCAGGAACAAGTGCCCCGAGGGATTCGTCCTCACGGAATGGACCCGTCAGAGATATGGAGCTATCACAGCTCTGTACCTCTCAGCTTTGACGTACAGTCACCTCCACCTCCTTCAATATTGTGTGCATGGATCTAATGACGATCTAGTCTTATCACCCTCTTCCTCTACATGGTCGCCGAACTTTCTGCACTCCAGCAGATCATCAATGCCCTTACCGGCCTCAACGGCCTCCCGGCTGTCATTGTCGAATGTGCCGTCACCACAATCTATACCTCGCTGGGCGGATTCAAAGTCTCCTTCATCACAGACAACATCCAGGGCGCCATGGTCGTGGGCCTTATCATAATCGCGTGCATCACGGTCGGAGTCGAAACCGAGATCTCCCACGATTTAATTGAGAAGAGCCACTATCTCGACGCAAGCCTGTTAGGCTGGCAACTGATGTATATCTTGCCGGTCGCGATCTTGACGAACGACTTTTTCATCTCGGGGTTTTGGATGAGAACCTTCGCGGCCAAAACCGACAAAGACCTCTGGGTTGGTGTGTCTATCGCCACGGTTGGTGTGGCCATCATCCTCACGCTGGTCGGAGTCGCGGGCTTGCTGGCAGGGTGGAGCGGTGCGCTAGGCGATCCACCCGAACAGTCATCCATCGCCTTCTTTTTATTGCTTGAACAACTCCCCGCCTGGGTCGTGGGGATCGTACTGGTCATGACCATCTCCCTGAGTACGGCTGCCTTTGACAGTTTCCAGTCCGCCATGGTGAGCACCGGCTCCAACGATATTTTCCGGAACAAGCTCAATCTTTGGGTGTTGAGGGCCTGTGTGGTGCTCATCATCGTGCCGGTTGTGGTGGTGGCATTGAAGAGTCCGAGTGTCCTGCAGATCTATTTGATCAGTGACTTGATATCCGCGAGCAGTATCCCTGTTTTGGTTATCGGGCTGAGTGAGAAATGCTATGCGTGGAGGGGCTTTGAGGTGGTCGTCGGCGGCCTCGGCGGCATCTTCACAGTCTTTCTCTTCGGGCTTGTTTTCTACAAGGGCGATGCCACCCAAGCGGGGAATCTCTTGCTGTTGGAGCAGGGGCTGTATGCTAATGATTGGAGCGCCTTTGGGGCGTTTGTCGCCGCTCCTGTTGGAGGATTGCTGTGGGCCGGTGGGGCGTTTGCGCTGCGGTTGAGTGTGCAGTGGTTCATTGCCAAGATCAAGGGAACTCGATTCGATGCGTTGGACAAGCCGCTGGCGCCGACTGCGGCTTTCTATACTGGTGGCGCTGCCGTCGCCGATGGCAGGCGAGATTCCCTCGGCAGGGAGAGCGAAAGGGAGGTTTACTCGGACGACCAAGGAGTGGTTCGGAGCCAGGTGGAGGTCAAGGGGAAGTTCTTCTGAGGAAGGACAACGTCGCGGTGGATATGGGGATATGGGGAAGGTGTGAATGATAACGAGACATCGATATCTCTCGCCTCATGTCGTGTCCCCTCGTTGATCAGTCCATGACCCCTGGGTGTGATGGGGAGTAGTTGCGGAACAAAAAGATAGCTCCATTCCAAAAGGAGCCGGCGAGGATGCTCCACGCTGTTGGAATTTGGAAACATGGCACCGGCGAAGTCCTCGCAAAGCTACGAACGATGAAGGACTATCTCGACGGGCAAAATCAATCGAAAATTGCGCAAGGGGTTAAGATATCCCTATGCACATACAGACATACAGACATACAGACATACATACACTCATTTAGATTAGTCGATCTGACTTCACTTGTCAATTTGATATCCCTTCTGCTCTGCTTGATCACCGCCGGGCTGAGCGACTCTCGTGATCCCGTCCCCGAATCAAAAAATCAATTCCAAACCGGTAAGAACATCGAACCAGCATCGTTAGCAAACTTGGATTAGTCTCCACGGCTTCTCCTGTCCTTCAACCAGGGCCGGGATCCCTCGAGTTCGAGGCCATTCCACACAACTCCCAGCCATCAAAAAATCAAGCTGAAACTCCAAAAGCTCAAAGCTCCGCCTTCTTCAACCCCTCCGTCACGCCGGCGACCTCGTCGCGATGCGGCGCACTGGCGAAGATCTTGGCCAGTCGCTCGTCCAGCCACTTCACGTCGTCCATGTTCCCTGGTGGCCCGCCGGCCCAGTGGCCCCAGATGGAAGGGTAGACGTCGAGTTCGCCGACGCCGGGCGCCATGTTCTGGACTTCGTACTCCGAGTCTTCGGGTCTGGAAATACGGGAATCATTAATTAAGTTAGTTATGTAGTTGGTTGGGTTGGTTACTTGGGTGGTGTTGCCATACGCCAGGGAAGGGAGAGGACGGGACGGGACTGCTGCCTCCATTTTTTTTTTCTCGTCTCGGCACGGAGGCGGGGGAAGGATATTAGAACTTTTTTTTCACTCACGGGAAATATAAGTCGGTTTTACTCGGCAGGACGAGCGTCTTCGCCTTGATGCTCGCCATGGCGGCCTCGAAGTCTCCGTTGAAGGGCTCCTGCTTGCTCACGTCGCCGGCCTGCCAGGTGTGCAGCATGACGAGGAGGTTCTCTGGGTCCTTCGATAGGGCCCAGCCTTCCCAGAAGGAGGTCATGAAGTCTTCGAGCGATTTGGCGCCTGTGCAAGCCGCGGCCGGCGGCGAGTGAGGTTAGTTGAGTGCACTAGGATATATTACGCGACGTGACAGGTCAGAGGTGGAGGGGAGGCACGGGGTTGAAGATGGACGTCGTCATGGATAGCGCGCGCTTCATGAACGTTGACCGATTGTTTTTTGAATGTAACCCACTCACCGTATGCCTTCTCGTGCAGCTTCTCCCTGTAGAACGCCTGGCTGAAGCCCCAGCCTGCATAACCCCTGCCAAAGGCCTTCAGGCCGACGGTCCGCTCCTCGTCCGTCCACTGCCTGCTGCTCTTCTTGGCCGCGGCGTCACCGTCGCCGTCGGCCTCGACGCGTCCAAATGTGCTGCCCCGGCTAGAGACGCCTTTTGCCGCCAGCAGCGCGGACTTGACGCCCTCGAGGAAGACCTGGTTGTGGATCGACGTGCGCGCGGAGCCGCAGAACGGGACGGCTATGTCCACGAAATCCGGGAATTGGGTCGCCCATTGGAAGGTCTGGCCCGCGCCCATGGACCACCCCAGCACACCGCGGAGGTGCTTGACGCCCAGCTTCTCCGTCAGGAGACGGTGCTGGGCCTTGACGTTGTCGTAGAAGGTCACGTCCGGGAAAGGCACGATGTCGGGCGAGTTGCTCGGGCTGATGCTCTGGCCGTTGCCGAACAGGGCGGTGATGATGATGAAGTAGTGCTCTGGGTTGAGTGTCTTGTCGCTCCCGATCAGCCATTCGTTGTCCGAGATCAGGCCCGAGTACCACGACGGGTAGAGGACCGCGGGGCTAGAAGGGGAACCGAAGGTCTTGTAGGCGATGAAGGCGTTGGGGATGGTGCTGCCGCTTTGGAGGCCGAAATCGCCTAGTTGGTAGGTTTGGTAGTCGGTCGACATGGTTGGTGGTAATGAGTCGTGGCTGCTGTCGTGGCTGGAGGTACAGTATCTGGGTGATCGATCCTGATTCCTGGTCGGTAGTTAGGTTAGGTTGTACCTCTCTGGGCAACAAGCTGTCCCGTCGGCGAGGCTGCTCGATGGGAGACTGTAGTATCTTCCCGTGGGTCCTGATGGTCCAAGAATCATCCGCGACTACCTCGTACGGTCTCACAGATCTATATCAACGGCATTCGTATCCCCAAGCTACGACCCCGCAAAATGGTCGCTCATCTCCATCTGCAGTCCCTCGTAATACGAACCGCGGACGAGCCCGGCGCAAGGGCTTTATACATTATCTCCAGTGGTCCGGGTCTCGTGGTCCGGGTGTCTAGAGACCCGGTGACAGTGGTGGTGATGTTGATGTTGATGTTGCAGTTGCAGGGGAACATGCAGGGGGAGTCGAGAAAGTGATGAACACAGGATGACGTCGTCGAGATGCGTTGCACGGCGATTTCTTTCATCGATGAATTACCAATTCCATGCAATTCAGAGAATAAACCATTTCACTCGAGTTGATGGGCGTTTTCCTCAGTCGCATGCATGCTATAGAAGACCACGCCCCTCGCTTGACATTTACCTGCTTTGCCCCGATAAAGCAACATCGAGCCCTGGATTTCTAAGCCTCGAATCACCTCCACGTTTACTTATCCCCTTCTTAGGTAAGCCTGGAAACATGGAAGTACTTATTCGATGCTCACACTCCTCTCAGACGAGGTACAAAATTCCTCTAGACACGCACCGCCATTGAAAATCATAATCCTGAACGCTCAAGGCCGAGGACGACTGACCCGCCTCCCGCTTCTCACACCAACAGCAACGGTCGAGATGTCAGCAGGCGAAGCCGACGGGCAGGAATCGCAACTCAAACACGACGCCGAGTCGTCCGTCAAACGCAACCCGCACGGCGACTTCGGCAAGGTGCAAGCCTCGCGGCCGGACTGGGACGAAGACCGCTCATGGCGCTTCACCAAAACGCGTAATCCGGAGTGGACGTACGGGTCTGGCGCGACCGTCAAATCCGACGCGCCACACGTCAGCATTGACCCGTACGGCGAGGGGAGATTACCTGTGCAGAATTACAAACTGCTGATCAGCGGGATTATACCCCGGCCGATTGGATTTCTGAGCACGCGCGCAAAGGACGGCACGAGCACGAATCTCAGCCCCTTCAGCTATACGCAGATGTTCAACCACGACCCGCCCATCTTCTGCGTGGGCTTCTCCGGGGGATTTGACAACAAGAAGGATACGCTGAGGAACCTGGTCGAGAGCGGCGAGTGCGTGATCAACATGATCAGTGAGGATTTCGTCGAGGCCGCCAACGCGTGTGCGATTGATTTGCCGTACGGGATGAGTGAGTGGGCTGTCTCCGGACTGACGCCCGCGGACTGCGAGGTCGTCAAGTGCTCGCGGGTCAAGGAGAGTGTGTTCGCTGTGGAGGGCAAGGTCGTGTCCACGCAGGAGTTCGAGTCGAAGAATCCGAACACGCCGGGCAAGAAGACAGGGGTATTGGCCATCATTGAAGGGGTAAGGTTCTGGGTGAGAGAGGATGCGATCAACGAGGATAGGACATTGATTGATCCGGCCGTGTTGAGGCCCGTGGCCAGACTGGGAGGCATTACGTACTCGAGGGTTGTTGATGGGTTTGAAATCCCTAGACCGGTGTTGAAGGAAGAGAAGGAGACTGGGAAGATTGGGGAAGCTTTGTTGAAGCAGAAGGTCGATGGGCAGTGAGTTGGTGGTCGGTTCTGTCAATGACTGTGTGGTAGACTTGGGGACTAAGGAATAGAGAGCATAGATTGTATTAGATGGGTAGATGGAAGACGCTGAATGCAGGATGCTAGTTCATTGCCGTCGCAGTAACGAAAGATAACACCGGCATGTGAGCGTCGATCTCTCAAAAGTCCGCTTCGAGATTGTGGCCACAGGTTGGATCCTCAATACCACCAGCATTCAGACCAAGGAGTGTTGGGAAAACACGGTTCTACTGCATGTTTTTCAAGCTCCGGTGAGGTCTCGAGGTTGATTCCTGGGGGCCTGCTCTCTATGGCGATTAAAACACTTGACAGTCGGAGTGGCCTCGTTGGATGTTTGCAAGACACCCGCAGACCCGCAACCATTCACACCATATGTCACTCGTACATACACTCCATGCGGATAGAGAGGTACCTGTCGCCGAAGATGAGCCGCCAGTTCTATGTTCGATACGATGCGGCGGACCGACCCCGATTGGGGTTACATGGGCGGGCGTGCTGCCAGATCAGGTTCCGCATGTTGGCAACAGCTGCGACATTGAAGGAGAATAGGACAACTCCGTCGCTGTATAAAGCTGTGAGAGGAGCGCACCACCGCCGCGGTCAATCAACAAGCACAGAGTTCGAGCTCACCTGTATATTTACTCGCCCACCATGACGTCTGAATTCAAGTCGGTCCATCTACAGCATGACATCCCTGATCTATCTGGACCATTTCAGATCACAGTCTCTCCCGGAACGGACATCTGGGACAAGCCACCATCAACACATTCGTTCAACGCACCGATCATCTACCGAACCAGCACGGTGGGCACATTCAAGTCGGCCCGAGTGACTGTCACAGCTGCCTGGAAAGACCAATACGATCAAGGCGGTCTGTTTCTAGGTATTCAAACGACCGACACTCCGCGCTGGGTAAAGACAGGCATCGAGTTTCTGGATGGAGTGCCGTTGGTAGGCACGGTAGCGAAAGATCGATGGGCTGATTGGAGCCTGCGCCCCCTGCTGGCGGAAACACTGAGTATTGAGGGAGTCGCCATTATTGAGGTTGCGAATGCCAGTGACGGAAGTCTCTGGGTATGGCTCGTCAGTGAGGGTGGACAGAAGTTGCCTCTGAGAGAGGTCACTTGGTGGGGTGATTTGGCAAAGGAGACGGAGGTATGGATCGGCGTGTATGCGGCGAAGCCTGCGCCGCACGGCGAGAAGGATGAATTGGTGGTGAAATTCGATGGATTACAGATCCAGTAGAAGCGTGGATGATAGATCTCGGGTAAACAAAATCAAACCTCGGAGTTGAATCAACTGGAAGTCGTCGCTGCTGAAGCACGAGTGAGTGAAAAGTGAACATCGACGCGTCTGGAAAAGGACGCGTTCTTTGTCCCCGCTGCAATCATCGCGGCTTCGAACACCACCACGTCACCAAGCAAGAAATCTCCCAGCTCGATTTGTGTGCCGCGCAAACAATCATCTCGAACTCGCGACACGGTTACCCTTTCTCATTAACAGACATGACCGCTGGCTCGTGACACAATCGCAATATGCCGCCTCGGCCCCGCAACACCGCAGCGGCGGAGGCTGCGCAAAAGGACCATCGCTACAATATTCCAGGCCTACAATTCAATGAGCCTCTCTCGTGGCGCGCCGGCAAAGCGATTCCAGTTGGCGACCTGTTGGCGCGACTCCAAAAGCTCGCCACCGAGCTGCGCAGTTATGATCTGGACCAAGTCGACTCGCGCGCCTTTACCACCCTCTCGCAGGACCTGGCGAACGCGAACCTTCTGGCGCACAAGGACAAGGGCGTGAGGGCATGGACGGTATCGTGCATCGTGGATGTACTCAAGATTTGCGCCCCTGATGCGCCGTTTATCGAGGGGCAATTAAAGGTGAGGAACAGGCGCCTAGTTCGTCCACACCGAATAAGACCTCGACTCACACAGCGCCTAGGACATCTTCACAGTCGTCATCAACTCGATTTTACCTGCCCTTGTCGACCCTACAAATGCCTACAATGCGCAACATGTGTACATCCTCAGCTCCTTGGCCGAGTCACAGAGCATCCTACTGGTCACCGACATCCCAAACCATGAGAACCTAATCATCTCCCTCTTCACCACTGCCTTCGACATCGTGTCGGCTTCGGGAACCAATCCTTCTGGGGTCGAGATCTCCAAGAGTGTGGAATATCATCTCAAAAATCTGCTTGCTGCAGTCGTCGACGAAGTCAGTCTCCCGCCAGAAGTGACCGACATCATCATCTCCCAGTTCATGCGCGTAGATGCCGGAAATTTTCAAGATTATGGCACCAAAGGCAAGAAGCGCGACGGTCAAGACAGCAAACAAGGGACACTACTTCTTAAAGGTTATCCGCCGGCCTACAATATGGCAAAATCCCTCTGCACTACTTGCCCGGAGAAGATGACGGCTCATATCACACAGTACTTTGGTACGGTGATTGTCGATGCAACTGCTGCCGTATCCCTAAATGGCGCCTCTAAAGGCCATTCACGTCGCCGCTCAGAATCGGTCGACGATGATGAGGACAAGGAGCGGGTGGCAGATCTGCGCAAAGCCCACAGGCTACTCCGAGAGTTATGGAGGGCCTGTCCCGACGTCCTTCTCAATGTCATTCCTCAAATCGAGGCGGAATTCAACGCTGATTCAGTCCCGCTTCGTCAGCTAGCTACCGAGACCGTTGGAGACATCACTGCTGGTATCGGCATCGCTGGATTCCCTCCTTCCACACCACTAGATCCTGCTGCGTACCCGCTACCATCCATCAACCAGCAAGACGAATCTGCCGCACAGATGACGAATCCCGTACTAGTTCCTGCGTCTCCAAAGCCGTTCATGGCTGTGCATGCCAGTGCTTATCAGTCCTTCCTCGGAAGGCGGAATGATAGGTCGCACCTGGTCCGCGAAGCTTGGGCGAAGGCCGCAGCTCGCATCATGCGAACTTCGGCTGGGGGGATTGGTATGAACACTGAAGAGCTTGACAGTCTCCTCGCCGGCTTTGCGCAGATGCTCCGCGATGCTGAGGAGCACGTACGCCTAGTGGCCATCAACGCCATGGACATGTTTACATACGACACCCTGATCAACGTCCTAGGCGCTGATTCTGGTCTCGCAAAACGCGACACCGTACTCTCTTCATTAGCCGATCGAGTCACAGACAAGAAACATCACGTCAGAGAAGCGGCAATGGAGCTCCTCGCTCGGATCTGGGGTGTTGCATCGCGCGATATCGAGGAAGGAAACGACGTGGTCAAAGGCGTGATAGGCGATATTCCAAATCGCCTTTTCGGTGCCTATTTTACTAACGAGCCACATATCATTGCCGTGCTCGACAGAGTTCTCTACGAAAGCTTGCTACCACTCTTTTTTCCTCCATCAAAGGCGCAGATGTCTCGTACCGATAGTCAGAAGCAGCGAACCAAGGACAAAGAAGGCAGCTCACAGGAAGAGCCAGTATTTGATCCTGACGCAATTAGAGCGCGCCGTATTCTCACCCTAGTGCAAAGCCTAGACACCAAACGGCGCCAGGTGTTCTTCGGCATGCAGCATCGACAAGCGCAGCTGAGCAAGGGAATGAAAGTCTTTCTCGACACATGCGAAGAATACAATGGAGGCATTGTGGAAGACGACTCTTCCGAAGCAACGCTCAAAGCCCGCCTCACCCGCATGATCGAGACGATCTCGAAGACCTTCCCTGACCCAGGTGCATTGTCTGATGACTTGTGGAAATTCGCCAAACAGCACGATCGGCGGTGCTATCAGCTGATACGATTTGCTACTGGCCCGGAAAATGAGTACCGCACAGTCATCAAGGCTATCAAGGAGCTCAACAAACGAATCCGCGAAGGACCAGCGAACGTGCACTCGCTCATCGACACCATTCAGCCTATCCTGTATCGGTGTGCGTTACTTGCTTATAATCGCAGTCACATCCCAACAATCATGGAGATATCCCGGACCCACGAGGACGAACTTGGCGAAGTCGCCCACGAGGTTTTGAGTCAGATCTCGGCGCGGAATCCAGAAGTGCTAAAGTACCACATCCAAACCCTCTGTACAGAGCTCGAGGAAGAGACGCCAACAGCGAAGAAGGCGGAAAAGGATGGAGCTGCTGCCACTCTCAAAGCATGTGCCGGGTATGCTCGCAAATACCCTTCGGATCTGCCCAAGGAGCGCAAGTTCATGACGGTCTTGACACAGTTCGCTTTGTTTTCAAGATCTCCACGAGCAGCCAAGCATGCAGTGTCGATTATCATGATGGTGGCTGACAAGAAGGAAATGTATGCAAAAGAGCTACTGTCGAAGGCATTGCGGGACTCCCAAGCAGAAAATCCATATTTCCTTGCACACCTCGCCACGATGGCACAGCTCTGCCTGCTTGCACCTGCCGCTGCGAGCGTCGAGGCCGACGCTATTCACACCCTGGCTGTCTCCGAGATACTGCTGAAAAACCGGCGCCCAAGTCGGCATGACGACCCGAATGCCTGGGATGATAGAGACGACGAGGAGACAATGTCGAAGGAACTGGCGTTGAAGATCCTGGTCAATCGTGCCCGGGGTCAGATTGAAACCGCCGATAGCGACGAATTGACATCACCGATGCGGGTGGCTTTCAGATATCTTACTGCACTGATCAGGAACGCGGGCGAAATAACAGACTCGGGCGATACACCACCCGGACAGAAGAACCGGTTGCGACTCTCAGCGGTTCATTTGATCATGAAGCTTTGTAATCACAACAGGAAGTGCGAAGACCACATCGATGCACAGGACTTCAACATGATCGCGCTGATCATGATACATCCTCCCAATCCAGTGCGCACCGGCTTCGTCAACTCATTGAAGAAGTACCTCGGACAGAGCCTGGCTCACAGATGGTTCACGGCATTCTTCCTGCTTGCATTCGAGCCAGACATAGAACTTCGTGCGTCAACGGTAACATGGCTTCGGGCGCGCGCACAGCTGTTCAAGCGGCAGCATTTATCAGTCAAGAACGATGAGGAGAAGAAGCAGCAGCCCATTCTGGAGCCAATTTTCGCGCGTCTGATCAGCACGCTCGCTCACCACCCGGATTACCCGACGCAGGAGAGCGATGACCCCGACGGGGAGCTGCTGGACTTTGCGAAATATATTGTGTTCTATCTCTGGAGCGTCTCAAATGACGAGAACTTGTCACTCATCTTCCACTTCGCGCAGCGCGTAAAAGACGTGAAAGACGGTATCACTGGTACCGAGGAGGCGAGTGAACGACTTTATGTCCTCAGCGACCTGGCCCAGGCTGTGATTCGCAACTACGCCGACATTATGCCAGGTCATTCCAAAGGAGCCAGCAACCTTCAGACATACCCTGGCAAGGTAACACTGCCAAAAGCTCTCTTCAAACCATTATCCAACCACGAGGCTGCGCAAGAAATCGCTGAAAAGAACTACTTGCCCGAGGATGTAGCTATCGGCCTTGAGAAAATGATAAGAACATATGTCAAGGAATTGAAAACTGGTACGCAACCTCCCAAGCGCGCTCCGGCAGCGGGCAAGAAGAGGAAAAGCGACGCAACTGGATTAGAGGGTGCCAAAGACGATGATGACGAGAAGCCGGCCAAGAAACCGAAGAAGAGCACGCTGGCGATCCGGAAGACGCCGAAACTTAAGCGGAAGAGCAGTGAGCCTCCCAGCAGCGTGACCCTGCCTTCCCGGAGGAGCGGTCGTAACTCTAAGGTCGCGACATATGCCGAGTCCGACACTGCAGATGAAGACATAGCATTGGAAGACGCAGATGAGCCCGCAAGCAGTCCTATAGCACGGCGTCAGAGCACCGTTAAGAAACCAGAGCCGAAAGTGGGGCACGACGAACAAAGTGACGGATCAGACCAAGTGGGTGAGGAAGCCATCGAAGACGAACAGACTGCTTTCGACCTGGAAGCGGAAGGCGAGGGAGCCGAGGACAACGTCGACGTGCACGAAGACGACGATGCCGCCGTCAATGGAAGTGATACAGAATCGGTGGACAAGGAAGAGAGGTCGCCGCCATTGACGAAGAAGCAGATCCCTGCTACGCGTCGAGGCCGAGGGAAAGGTGGAGGGAAAGGTGGAGGGAGCAAGAAGACGACCCCAGCAAAGAAAAGTGCACCGCCCCAGAAGCAGGTCGAACAAACAGCGAGGCCGACCCGGCAGACGCGCAGGGCGAAGGCGTAGTTCAGCATTCCTCCTAATTGACTTGTTTTGAAACTGCATGGCTTCTGTCTGGACCCCGACGATTCAGATCTATAGCTGCCAATGGAGCATGGCGAGTCAGGCCTTGCTAATCTTATGTGTGTGGACAAAAGATAAGGGCATTCTCCTTCTGGCAAATGCGTTCATGGCCCCAGTCGTCAGCGCAGAAGCCCGATCCTGAGCCTGTTGATTTTCCCAGGCAACAGTGTCATTCTGCTAGACCCGTCCGTCGAGGTCGGACCAAAGTTCGGGCGGTTGTTCCTGGCCCGCCGTCTCGCCATCTTCTGCATCTCATAGGCACTGACCACTGATATGTAACTGGCACACACAGTCCTCGTCTCGCTAGTCTGGAAATATTGTGCAGTTGGCAGCGCCTCGTGGTTACCCTTGCTACTTAGAAATGTTCAGGCAGCCCGGGGGTCTTGAGCTGAAAGAATTCTCTGACCACTTTCGATGTCTTCTTGATTCTGCTTGTCGAACACCGTGAGGAACCAAGCTCTCAGCCACCTAACCCAGCCGTTACATATCACTGCTCACCGGAACCGCACTTCTCGTGGAAGTGTACTCGTACATAGCGCGGTCAAAACAGCCAAGCCACACACTCACGATGCCAGCACAAGCACTCACGTCAGTGACCATCGACGCGCCTCCACAACAGGTCTGGGACATTCTGACCGACTTCGACCACTGGCCGGACTGGAACACATGGTTCACCGCGATGCACGCGCATTCCACACCCCTCCAACTGGGCACGCAGGTCACGTTCACGAATCGCATGTCCGACACGGCCAAGCCGGGCACGTACACGGCGCGCATCACGGCCTGGAAGCCCGAGGCGCATGAATTCACGTGGAAGGGAGGTCCGCTGCCTGAAGCGATGGGGTGGTTACTACGGGGGAACCATTCGTTCAGACTTGTAGAGCAAGACGGAGGGAAGAAAACGCTATTCCATCATTGCGAGGGCGTGGAGGGCTTGCTAGGCGTCTTGGTGCCGCAGGGCATGGTCAAGGACCTGGTCCACATGTTGGAAAGGTTCAATGGAGAATTGAAGAGGCGGGTCGAGGAGTCCGTGAAGGCCGTTTGACCGTGTATGTACGAGCTGAGCGAGCTCGGGGCCTCACCTGATTATTCATTTGTTGGTCCGCGTAGTGTTTAGCTAGAATTTGTCTCATCACTACCAGGTACCTGATGTTACCAGTTACTCTGCCGCTAGGATTCCTCTTTGTCCCGTAGTATCTTGACCTCTTCAGCAGAGAGCAGCATCGAGCCAGTGTGCTGTGGTCCATTTCATGCACCGGCGTAAGGTATCTATTGCGTTGCGCTGCGGTCTTGCATCCTCTTTCGACTGCTGCAGTACCTCAACTCGTCCACATAGAAGCGCTGGACTCCATAAATATCGGAAACCCCTAAAGAATGAACATAAGGTGCCGGTGAGAGCAAAGTAAAAGCTGAGCCAAGGCTTGTTGCCAAGGGCAAGATGGCTTGCCCGCTTTGTTCACCATTCCCTCTCTTATGTTCTTTCAATTCTACTTTGTGTTCTTTTCAACGCCCTAATTATTTCTGCTCTTTTCAACTTGTTGCATTTGTCTGTTTCTGCTCTTCTACCCCTCGAAATTCCTTCCTCTTGCTTTTGTCTCAACTGGCTTATCTGCTCTCGACGAGTCTTTGCCTCCTCTCCTAGCGCGACAATGCGCCCTCCACCTTCTTTCAAGACTGCGCCTACGTGCATCGGAGCAACCAAAGACACACCATCTTCAATGTGATTGCTTGGTCGCAGTCTGCAAAATGCCGGCAAACTGTGGAAACTGCCACCGTGGCGCTCGCCTTCGCTGTCTCCTTCTCCTTCAGCATTAATATGCATTGGGGTGACCGATTGTCTCCCATGAGCCTTGCTGCATCCATTTCCTTTGCCTCTTTCCTGTCGGTGCCAACCGACCCTGCCCACGAAGAGCAAACTACTCAGTTTGTCGAGCTCTTTGCACCATGCCACATCATGCCGCGGTTTGTACAAGCTTATGTGCCACTTTGCATAGTTCTGTCTGGTGCTGCCTTGTCTGCTTTGGAACCGCTTTGCGTCAAAACAACTCCCAAGAGGATGTGCTTGCGAATGGGACTATAGCTTCGAGACAATGCAGCCATGATTGCGGGATCAATGCGGTGAGCTGGCTTCTTGTAAGGTTTGTTGCCCCAACTCCGCCCATCAAGCTGTTTGCGCTGCTGTTTGGTGGTACTCAAACAGATCTGGGTATGTGCTGGCTGGTGGCATTTAAGACTGTTCACTGCTCTAGCATCTTCTTCATCACCACCACCATCTCCTTTCTCCTCCCAGCGTAGCATCACATTTACTATCTTCTGACTACATCGTGACGCACTGCCGTTACATTCTCGTTGCAATCATGGGTCCTCCCAAGAAGAGACCAAACAAAAAGAAAACGACCAACCAGCCAGCAGCAGAAGCTCCTCCAGCCAGTACTCGACATGTTCCCGGTAGCGAGCCAGCCGTCAGCCCTGGCATGAGCAGCAGTACTCAGCCAAATCGTCCAGCCCACGTAACTGTTCCAAACCGCGATGGCGGTCAAGCGCCTCATAGCAGTCAAGCAACCCCTTCTGCTCTACCGCTCAGACCAGTTCCTTCATCCAGAGTGCAAGCAGCCGCCACTTCGTTCTCGGCACCATCTATCGCTCCAGTATCTCGAGAACAGCAAGGCTATGACACCCGCCAGGATGAAGCACGCCAACCAGGGTCCAATCCTTCAGCTGCTCAAAGTCAGAGCTCGGGTGGTGTCAATGTCGTGAAGGAACCAGCAACTGTCACGGGTGGAAATGTAGCACCGAAAACGGTTAGCCATGTCCACACGGCCAGCCACGCAGACCAGAGTAAGCAGCAGATAGGATCTGGATCGACTCAATCAACAACAGGGAAAGGCTCAACTCAGCTCGTGCAGCGAGAAATCACCAAGCAAACAGTTCAGTCGACCGGTATCCGTTTCGGGTTGCTAGCGAATCACTATGCATTCCAATACTCCGCTGAGCTGACCTCCGTGCATCGGTATGATCTGGATGTTCGTCTCCTCCCACGGCATGCTGAGCCTTCGGAAGATGGTCAACGTTCGACAAATGATGTCGCTAGGGTGAGCGGTGCGAAGCGACGCCAAGTGGTTCGGTTGTTGATGGAAGAGCTTGAACGTACCAACAAGGATATTGCGATGGCGACAAACTACAACAAGCATATCATCGCCGCGACGAAAATCCAGCATGAATACGTCCCAGGCACGATGCAGATCGATTACCTCGACGAGCTAGAATCGGCCCCGCCACCCCATGACTGCGAAGTGTTTGAGGTCCGAATCACATACTTCGGGGAGCTTTCTTTCAACAGTCTAATTGATCACTTCAATAAGGGGCACCCGGCCTTCGACTCGGCAGATTATCACGACAAAGAAGCTACTATTGAGGCATTGAACATCATCTTCAGCTATCGCCCGCTCAAGCTAAGTCTTCGTAGTCCAACCCGCCCCACGCCAGCCCTCACGACCGCCAATGGACAAAAGGTCTATGGGGTTGCACAAGGACTAATGCCGACCGCAACTGGACGTCCTTTCAATTCCAACAATCGTTTTGGTGGCCTCGACAGCATCCCTGGCTTCTACAGAAGTGTTCACCCGACTGCTACCGAGGATGGACAGATCCGTCAATGCCTCAGTCTCAATCTCAACACCATGACCGGGCTGTTTTATCCACCTACTGGCACGCTTCAGCAATTGATCAATACCTGGATAGCGGGTCATGTCAGCCACGGGACGTGGAACATCTCTCGCAGTCGAGATCTTGACATTTTCCTCAGAGGTCTCCGTGTTAGGACAAATCATTTGGGTCCTCATCAGAATGAGTATCGATGCGTCACTGGTATCGGGAAGCCAAACACCAACGAGAATCAAAAACCGACAGTTTGGAGGTGCAGCATGCAGACCGACGGCACGCAAGTGAACACTAGCGTTGCGGACTACTTCAACCAAAACACACTGTCCAACTTCGCTGATAGCTCCGAGGTCTTGGTTGTAGTTTCCGGCAACGGGAGAGAACATACAACATGGCCTGCCAGTTGCCTCGACATGGTACCGGGACAGATGTTCATTGACCCAGAAGTCAAGCCAGCGGGTGCAATTCGCAGGCCTACGGTTAACAAGAACATGATCCGTGACCTCGGAAAGAAGACGTTCTTCGGCGTTCACGCACAGGAAGAGGGTGCTAGAAAGTTTCGCTTGGAGATGGACCCGGCCTTGCTGCAAGTAACAGGGGTCAAACTGAGCAATCCTGATCTCAAATACCGCCAAGCAGTCGCGGGTGCCACTGACCAGCTTCTTCGAGCAGTCGACATACGGGCTCTCGAATACGGATCATGGAATCTGCATGGTAGAGCATTCTATCGACCTACAACCGAACGCAACTGGATCTACTACGAACTCAGTCTACCAGATTCACGCTGCTCTCCCACAGACTTGGATGCGTTCCGAGACGGCATGGCAAATGCATTTCAGACCTATGGTATGACCAATTTCCGCTATATTGGACACCCTGTTGCTTCACCTCGGGTCCCGTTGCCAGACGGGTTAATCCCGGGGCGTTTCGACCAAGGAAAGTTACAAATCTTGGAGGCTAAGATCGAGGATTTGTTCCGAAGGGCAAAGACGGCCGGCGCCCACCTGATAATTCTGTTACTTCCGAAGAGAACCGACGTGCTTTACGCCATCATCAAGCGCGTGGGAGACCAGACCATCGGCATACGTACAATGTGTATTCAGACAGCGCCACCAGCTAAGGCCAAGCGCGGGTCCAACAAACCAAAATCAAGCTTTGACTTCTACGGGAATCTGTGCCAGAAGGCAAACCTCAAATTGTGGAATCCAAGAACGGATCAACCGGCGGTGAACCAGATTCTGGACCACAAGGCTGTTTTGGACAACAAAACAGTCGTTCTGGGCATCGACGTTGGGCATCCCGGAAGCATGGCTCTACATGGAGCTCCAAGCGTGGCAGCTGTTGTTGGCAATGTGGATGACCAGTTTGCTCAGTGGCCTGCAAGTTTGAGGACGAACCCAGTGGATCCAGTGGAGAGGCAGCCCAGAAGGTTCAAGGAGAAGAGGAATCCGCAGCAAAGCATGACGAATACTCAGACTAGGATGCAGGGTTCCCAGAAGCCTGGCATTGCACCGGGAGAGGCCAAGGTCAGGGGAACCAAGATTGAGCAGAAGATACCAGCCAAGGATGACGAAGACGCGATCAAAGCTGCTGCCAAAGCAAAGGAAGGTCAAGAGAAGAAGCATGCCAAGGAAATGGTTGCCGAGCTTGAGGCCATGGCCTACGAGCGTCTACTTGCTTGGTCTGACACGCACGGCGGTTTGCTTCCCGAGAAGGTCATTGTCTACCGAGATGGTCTCTCAGAGGGACAATTCAGCATTTGCCTCCGAGATGAACTCCCCAAGATCCAGGCGGCACTGAGGAGACTGACAGACGAAAGAGGTCCTGGCACCGAGCCTGGCGCAACGCTCCCCAAGATCATGCTCATTTGCGCGGTCAAGCGACATCACACTCGGTTCTTCCCGCTGGACAAAATCCTTGACGCTAAATCTCAGATCGGCCAGGACCCTCGCGGCGGATTCAATGAGAATCCTAAGCCGGGCACTTGCGTACATGAGCGAGTCACATATGGCAGAGGAGACGATTTCTTCCTCATCAGCCAAGCAGCAATTCAAGGTACAGCCAGGCCAATTCACTATGTGGTTCTGCTCAATGAGACCAGCCATCGGACCAGCGATATTGCTCACATGGTAAGTCCCCTTTCTTCTCTGATGGCCCATTGCACCATTACTAACACTGCTCCAACCTAGACTCATCATCTCTCATACCTCTTCGGCCGTGCAACCCGTTCAGTTTCGCTCTGTACGCCAGCCTATTACGCCGATCTCGCGGCCGATCGTGCAAGAGTGTATATGAGGAGAAGCTACTGTCCCCCAGTGACCAATGGAGTCTATGACGCGTCGACGACCCCAGACCATTTGAACATCCACCCTGACATCCAAGGGACGATGTTCTATCTCTGATGCACGGTTTCAATCTTCTCGCCCGGTGACCATGCTCACAGTCTCCGTATCATCCACAGACGAGTACACTATGACCCAGGCCCCGAACTACCAACGCTTGCGGCACGCTTGAGCCTCACCATGTCTTTCCACTCAGCAACATAACCCTCTCAACTGTGTTCACATCTTCAACATTGCACCGCTTCTTCCTTTTTTTCCACACCAAAACCAAAACCAAAAAAGCAAAGGGATCATCAGCAACACCCACCAAAAACAATTTGACTTTCGTTCACTCGCTCAGCCAATCGTTTCGAGTCAGCAACTTGCCCTTCAACTGTACATATTCAGCATCGATACCTTCGTTCGTTACATTTGACCACCCCACCAAAACAACGCGCAGTCCGATCTCTTCCTTTCGACAGTATCTGCCGCGGGCGGCAGACTTGAGATTATGCTCTCAACGATACTCAATAACCTGGAGGTGGACGAGGAACCAAGGGAGGGCATGTATCATGTAACATGGACCTTTGCATGCCCGGCCACGCAGCGAGGGGAACGCATGTACGTTCAGTGGATTGTGCGCGCAAGGCGTATTGTTTTGTTTTGTTTCGGGATTTTCTTTTTCTTTTCGGCTATGTACCGTGTTCCGTGTTTTCGTACTCTTAGATACCTACTAATAATTAGACTTTTCTTCTCTTCAACAAGACTTGTATTATGTTATATTGCATACGGCGTACCAAGTACTTTGGTTACCTGATTACCATGTTCATTTGGAAACGCCCTTCTTGCCACAATCGAACATACTATTGCCGCACCGGTTTTCAACTAACCGAGCGGTCCGCAAGGCTGACTGTATGTACGAAGTATGTATGCACAATGTATGTCCATCGTCCGAATCGTTGACTCCGGTGGCTCGGATCGGATTCGGATCTCGGATCTGGGCTTGGGTCCGGGTTTGGATCCTTAGGACGACGGTAGTCTCACCATCGTGATTTTGCCAATATTCAATCAATATCAAACCCATCGGATCGATTTACTCGGCTCAGCTATAGGACAGAACCACCTACAGGCTATACAGTGTGTGCATCATGCAATATATTCATTGTATGTCAAATCATCCCATTTTGGTTACACCTCGAAGATATCCTCTCCGACTCTCTCCCTCACCATCCTGACCCACTCTCTGACACTGGATTCGACGTCCTCGTCATCGTCTTCTAGCATTTCGTTCACGTACACCATCGTCTCTCCACTTCCTCCGACCGCAACCCCACCTTCAGTCGCGCTGGATGACTGGCCTAGCACGACGTTCTGGAGCCATTCTTCGCCCACGTCTTCGGATTCTGTGAGCGAGATGTGGGTTTTGATCGAGGCAAGACGCACGGCGGCGTGTTCGTGGTGGCGTAGCTGGCAGAGGAGATGGTTCAGGGTATGGTGATGGGCTGGGACATCTTGAACCGCCGTGGCGAGCGCAACGACTGTACTGAGGATAGGATCCTTTATGGGACTCCGCGTGAAAGCTCGAGATTGAGATTTGGCGTTCTTATGGCTCGCGACGAGCTCGTACTGTCCGATGAGGAGTGTGGCGAGTGGCTGGAAGTGCGAGGGAGAGGTGAAGAAGCCGTCGGCGTCGTGTTTTGCGATCGTCGACAGCAGGCTTAGAGTCTCGATGTAAACCTCTTGATCTTGCTGATCGAGTTCGGGGCGAAGGCGCAGAGTTGCTGCTTCCTGCGCGTCGCGGTCGCCGATCGCCGCCTCCAGAACCTCGTTACACTGTGGCAGAATGTAACTTGCGTAGCTTGTAACGATGCTTTTGAGGCTCTCAAAGAAATGCGAGGCAAGGGAGAACAAACTGCTCAGCCTCGCTATCCTCGCACTATTCATGAGATCTGACCTTTCGTCTGGGTCTTCGCCCTCAGCTGCATCTTCCAGGGTTTTGTTCCGGGCCCACTCAACCCAACCCTCGAAGATGGGTCGGAAAGTACTGTCGTTGAGCTTGTAAATGAGAGCCTCGCTCAAGTTGAACACATTGTGTTCAATCTTCCGTAGCTCCTCAGGTTGCAAAAGCTGGCTCGTAGCATCGCCCGCTCTCAGCAAGGCGTTGACGCTGTTCAGCCGTCGAAGATCCAGTACCTGTAGGATAAAGTACGACAAGTCTTCCGCAGCCCTGCTTACTGCAGACTTGGAATGTCGCTTGATCGCTTTTGACAAGATATCCAACCATTCGCCAACCGCATCTGCATCGACCCGTCCCCTACCAGAAGGAGTGATCACATTTGTCTGCCAGGCCTGGCGCAGACTGGTAACAAGTGAAGTCAGCTCAACCTTGTCAGCCACGAGATTTAGTAGTTCCAGACGAGATTCCTTCCAGGAAGAGGGCGGCTCCAGGGTACTTCTCGCCTCTCCCATACATGTCTCCATGGTCTGAGACATGCCTATGCATGAGTTATAGGACGTCCCGAAGATTTCCACAAGGTTCTCGTCGGATATCATGAAGTGAAGGTGCACGATGAAGGAAGAGAGGAGCATGTAGCATGCATTATGGAGTTCCACCTTCCCATCTTTCGGGCCTCTTATCCCCTTCAGATCTTGCAAGCTTGAAGAGAACAGCCGGAAAACTTTCGGCACTGCTGTCAATACAATTGGCACAGCTCCTTCTTTGAGTACTTCTGTTGCCGTTGTCAAGCAAAGCAATGACATGATTTGGGTTCTCTCATCTTTCGACTCGAGGCCTTGACTGCCATCATCTGTAAGCGCCGAGGTGGCCGCGACAACAGCGTCGGAGTTCTTTCGCCCGTACAGCTCGAAGATGCGATCGAGACATTCAATTGCTGCGTGTCGAAGGTTCTCGTCGTCCGTGCTTTTGATGATGGACCCCAGCGTAGGAAGGAACGAGATCGCGCTGGACTGGCTCTTTTTGTCCTTGGACGTGGGGCTAGGTCGATGCAGTTGTGAAGCTAACACACGGAGCGTCAGAGGTTTCAGGTCGGCGTGTCCACTTTGCTCCAGCTCATCGAGAAAATCGGGCATAAGATCAAGCAAGTCGCCGAGAAAGGGTAACTCGAGCAAGGCGCTCAGACATTTCTTCGTCGACGGCGCCAGGCTCTTGTGCTCGGTCTTCTGAGACTTGAGCATGCCCAGGACGCGGGAGATGCAAAGTTTGAACTCGGTCCAAAAGGGAACCTCGTTGACTCCGTCAAGCGTGGACAGCCGAGCAACTTGTGTCTTGAGTGCCTTTGGTGCGAGGAGTTGCGCGGCCACTCCGAGCAGGATCGAGGCTTCATTTTCCCGCTTGGCAACTGGTGTTGTCCTGGTGATATCAAGGAGGGGTTCGGCGTCGTGCGGCTTCTCGCTGAAGATGTCAGTGGTCAAGTCTAAGAGTTTCCGAAAGGTCAGAATTTGAGTGGAAACTGGTGATTCCGCTGTCAAGCTGGTGAGGAATGTCGACATGCCCTCAGAATGCCTCCTGGACGCCAGCAATGCGATGACCGCGAACGAGAAATCATCGGCACCGAGCTTATTCAACAGGCGTTGGTAAAACGATACTCTCCTGTGCTGAGGAACATGTTCATACGCCGTGACAAAGCTCGATAGAAGACTCGAAGTGGAGTGGACGAGGTTCTTTGCATCTTGCCTTTTGAGGCTCGCCACTAAAGGAGGAATGATCTCGTCAATGGCACGATTGGTGACGTAGATTGACCGCTCATCATCTCTCGACAAAATGCTTCTGCCCCTGAAAGTGAAGATTGGCATGATGGTGTGCAGTATCCGATCCGGAGCAAGAGCTGCTAGAGAAGCGGAGAGGAGGAGGGCTGTGCTTTGGACCTGGAGATTCTCCGACGATCGCACGCACTCGGTGACCAAGTCGGCACGAATGGTCGTCACGTCAATATCTGGCTTGCGAGATTGCCGTGCCTTGTCCACGATGGCCAATATGCTGCTGAGGCAGAGGTTGAGCAAATACGGCGACTCAGATGTGGTCTTGTCCCTCAGGCGAGTCAATCCTATCAAGACTTCGAACAAGCCACCGAGCAGCTGAGGATGGTTTTCTGGCTTGGAGTCCTCTACCAGCTCAAGCGCCAATGTCATCCTTGCTCCGCTAACATTCCACTCCAATGCCAACTCTTTGGGGATGCTCTCGCGGCTACGGCTCAGTCGCCGTCGTTTCTTCGGTGGTAGGTCTGTCGGCATTTGAGCAAGACCGGATAATGACTGATCAAGGATAGCAGCCAAGTTCCCAGTCGTGAGAGCAACGGTGTGCAAAACTTGGCGGCTACCGGCTGCATGGGTCGGATTGTCTGAGAACGACATCTCGAAAAGACGGACAACAACGGCATTCTGAGCCTCGCGGCGCAGGTCATCCCATATGGCACCGATACGATCGAAAATCATCGCAGCTAAAGAGGAACGTGGCTGGAAATTTCCCTGAGCGAGCATGTTCAGAATGTTCTCAACAGCTTCCTTGTCTTGTGGTGCGACCAGTTGGACAACGGCGGCATCAATTTGAGGAACGGCCAGACCTTCCGATAATGCCGCGGCTTCTGCATCGGCTTGTGACAGCGACGCCCAGCTCTCAAGAATAGGTGAAAGAGTCTTATTCGTGGTTGCAGAACCGACCTTGGGCACATCAATAAGGAGTTGCGTGATGCCCGTTTTGACCTTTAGAAGAGGGCAGGCCAGTGCGCAACCTGTCAAAAGGTCGAACAAAGCCTGCTTCGAAGTCTTCTTCAGCTCGATATCGGCTGTCTTTGATGGTGTGGCACGGTCATGACCATCCAAGGCTGCCTTCACCACTTTGCGCATCACGGATGGATCGAGGACGAACTCCTCCAAGTGAGGCAGATACAATTGGTTCAGAAGCTTATCCGCTTGTGCTGGAGATATCCGCTTCACATTGGCCATGGTAAGTGCTTCATAGGATATGTTCCCGCTTGGATGTTGCTCCTGCTCTTGCTGTATATTATGTGAGAGTGATTTCTGTATGACCAAAACACACGCCGCGGCAGCTTTTCTGACGTGTGGAGCCGAGTCGGAAAGGAGGACGGTGATGTAAGGGATGAGTGACTGTGTGTCGATTGAGGATCCATGGCTTAACAAATTCGAGAGAGCTTGGAGGGCAACACACCGTTCCGTGGTTGAGAAGGGACCTAGGGACATCCTCAGCAGAAAACTGACGAATAGAGCCGAAGATGCGTTTGATTTTTGTCGCCAAAGGGGAAGCTCTTCGAACTGGGTCAAAGACCGCTCGTTTCTGCAACAGCGAGTGAAGACTTGGGCAAGCTGGTCAAAAAGTGGTGACCGTCCGGGTGTGAGACATGATAGCTCCGTGGTTTCAGCGGGGAAAGATGCCATCATTGCCATAACTGCATCCTCAGCGGACGCCGACTCGGCTCCACTGTCGTCAAGGTCCGCGGGTGCCGATTCAATCAGATTGGGCGGCAGCGGGGATTCGATCGTGCTCTCGAGCAAGTGTTCAACCACCGAGTGTGATAGGCCTGCTAGCGACGCGGCCTGGGAGAAAGACGGAGAGAAATCTGGAGAGTCGTTCAAGACTCTTAGAAGTCGAGTGAGTTGAGTCCGAAGAGGTGACTCACTTGAGAGTGAGGTGTCGGTGAGTTGCACCCTCCGAAGCAGAATAGCAACCAGCTGGCTTTTTATTGGTAGCGCAAAGAGTTCTCCAGCAGCGTCGAATATGTTCTCGATAAAATGGAGCCGTGCGTCTAAGTTCTTTTCCTTTAATCCAGAGAGCGCCGAACTGACCAGAGCCGTACACAATGAGGCCACCGGGACCTCCTTATGTAGATCAAACAAGCGCGCCCTGAGGTCGTTGGCTCGCATAAAGATTTCAAGGACGTCCTTCGGCACTCTGATGTCAAGCTTCTTGGTCACGAATATGGCCAGACACGTTAGAGCAGTCTTTGGATCGGCTTCGCCGTTCGTGACGAAAGGTGCAATTGCCTTCATCAAGGAATTAATGACATGATCCTCCAGGTCTGCATTGCCAGCCAGTACCAGGGCAACTGCGAAGCAAACGACAGTCAATTCTGGGCAGCCTTTCAGTTCGAATCCCTCATTCAGCAAAGGCAAGATCTTTAGCAGCGCATCTTCCGTTCTTTGTTTTTGTACCTCTCTCCTCCCACTCTTGACCTGGTCCAGTCTACCTGTGGTTGCCTCGAGAAGGACACTGCCCCAGAAGCGTAGGAGCTGGGGGTGAGCTGCACCCTCCTGGCAGACCCAGAGGGTATGGTTGTTGAAGTAGGAGGAAAAGGCATCGTTGTGAGTGGCGGCGTAGACGATTGCGTGCCGAGGAACGGTGACTGCATCTTTGTGATAGGGGCCTAGGAATTTCCATTCACCAGTAATTTTGTTGGCTGGGACGATGCTTAGGACATTCCGAAACATAGTCGTCTCGTGATATGGTAGAAACGTGGCGAGAAGGGCGCTTGTATTGTAGACATGCACTCGGAATCTTCTTACAAGCCATTCCACGGCTTTGACACCCGGACGCAGCACCACTTTCGACCCCAATAGTGCCAGACATCGCTCAAGAACCACACCTAGTGCTTCATTTTGCGGTCTGCTCAGTTGTTCCCGATCCTGGTCTTTAGCTTGGGGACTGTACAGATTTTGTTCGAATTCGCGCAATCTCGAGTCTAGCAGGCATATCTCTTGAAAGCCTTCAAGGCATATTTGGAAGATTGTTTCCCAGTCTTGCTTGATGGCGACGCTCCGCTCAAATATCAGGGATTCGGCGTAGGCATCTCGTCGGGCTCGAAGGTCGAGTTCGTTGGTTGAGTTGGCTGCGATGTTGCGCAGTTGCGCCGCGAATGTCGATGTCATGGCCACCGGATGCAAGAAAGATCAGATAATAGCTGCAGTCCTTCCATCAGCCTTACGGTATAGACGGACAATCATGAGCTGTGGTCAGTACCAGGTGAACCGCGCCTCGAAAACTTCACCGTTAATTAAATGCACGAAAAAAAGTTGGAGATCGGACATTGCGGGGTTTACTTCATGCAACTAAGGCGGACCCTTCAGCCTCGTCATTTCAGCCTTGCGATCGGCACACAATCCTATCCTAGCACAGAACATCAGAGATATCTATGTGAAGCCGCATGCCTCGATCGACCATGTTTTGATATACCTGTTTCAATGCGTCATCACCAAGAGCATCCCTCAATGTGGCTTGAGTGAATGCCAGCATGCATAATTCCTTCGACCACGGACATGCACGTAGCGATGCATATAAAGCCTCTCGAGCTTGTATCGCCAGTGTCGTCAGGTCAAGTTTTGGCACCGGTCTGACCCTGCCACCACCACCGCGGTTCGAACAATCTTGCGGGGCGATGAGAGAAGTCTCCCATAGAACAAATGCCTTCCACATCTCTACACTATCGTGGCCTGGCGAGCCAACTTGGGTAGTACGCTTGAATGCCGAGCGAATGCTGTGGTTGGTGCTTCCCGAGTATGAAGGTCTGTTGAGCTCAACCAGCACATCAAACATGCACGGAACCACGCTTCCTTTCATGTTGATGTCTTGTTGTACTCTTGCAATTGAGTTGACCTGGCGCAATCGGTCAATGGCCCCGGCCTTCTGTGAAAAGTAATGATTGAGTATCAGGAGGACGAAGTTGTCTGGGAACATTCGCACGGACTGCGCTAAGACGGCACTGAGCACTCGCGGCTTGAAATCCTTTTTGAAATTGACAGCATGCGCATAGATGAATCGCGCTCGTTGTTCGTGTATTGCTTCAATCAGAGCAGATTTCAATTTCGAGACACCAGTATACAACTTGAGACATTCCTCGTAGGCGTCCAGGGCCACATCGAGCTGCAACCCGCTGTTGAGGTATTTGTGAAATGCCAGCACATCGATCATGGCACGTAATGATCCTTCTTCGCCTTTCGAGCCAGCAATGTCGATCTGTCGCTTGATATGTTGCTCGGCCCTGATCTGTGCCGCTGCCGAGGGTGCTTGAATGTTCAAACGCTCCGAATTGAATTGCGCCAAATCAAAGTCTTGGGTGGCCGTCATGCTGATTAATGTCCTCGCCTGCGCGAACTGTCCCCGGCACATGTGGGAATAGGCCCAGTTCCGCCACACGTAGAATGCATGCATGTGCCCATCCCCGCCAAACGACATCTTCATTGACAGCGTAGTAGACCACACTTTCTGCGCCGATTCGAAGTTCCCGAGCTGGTACTCAAGCAAGGCATATGCGTCGTAAAGCTTGAGACTGTCACCTTTGTCTTTGAGAAACAACTTGGCCTGCTTCCTGGCGTGTTTGAGATCAATACCTGCATCGAAAGCAACAGCATATTCCATGATCCCGACGAGGAATTGTCCCTCATCTGGCATTTTCACAAGCTGAGCAATAACCCTACGCACGAACTCTGGATGTAAGCTCAGTAATCTTCCAGAACGTGGTCCGTGAGTATCAGATATCTGACAAGTAGATTGCTTGACCGCAAAAGATACTTCTTCGTACTGCACCGACATGCCGAAGTCATGACTTCCTTCTTCCACAAGTTTTGCGGGGCCAGGACCACCGGGGGACTGGTTGCAAACGAACGGGTCACCTTTCCACGCCCTGGCGTCGGCCAAGGACGTGAACGGAGGCAGGCCTGCAAACAGTAAGAAGCCGTCTACTAGCAGCCCGCGACCAGATCTGGAACAGGAACGAAAGAGAAAGTCTTCGATGTCAGAAAAGAGGACAATGCGGTATGAATCATCCCCACTGACTTCATCAAGGGACCTTGCAGGTAAGCTTGCTGTCTTTTCAAGCTCCATTTCGGCTGCGACCCACTGCTCAATGCCCATTCTTTCGGTCTGGAAAGACTTGTCGGTTTTAGGATCTAGCCCAAAATCTGCATCCGAGACCCAACCCTTGGAGCCTTCCTCGCCAATGCGCGCAGCCTCCCTATCCCAGAAGTCTCGGAATCTTGACATTGCGTCGTTCGATTGTAGATGTTGAGCGGGAGGATAGTAAAAGTTCCATTCGAGAAGTGCCTGCCAGATTGCGAGTGCCCGCTCTGTGAACCCCGCCTCCCACACGAGCAGCGTCAGACGTAGTAGTATATAAACACAATTCGAGTCTCTCTGGCAATCCGGTGTCCCCGGCCTAGGCGCGAGGAACGCCTTGAGCCAATCCATGAGGGTCTGGAGACAATCGTCAAAGCTGAATTTGACCGAATTGGTTTGGACGAACTCGACATAGAGCTTCCACAGATCGAATGAGGCATTATCGCCAAGAAACGCCTGCCATCTTGAAGCCTGCTTTCCCACGTCCCAGATTGCCCTTCCCTCTCGCATGAGGCCGATGATCAGGGCATGCCGATCGTCTTGGGATTTGACATGTGTTAATGCCTGCTCATATAGTGATATTTTAAGTTCGCTGAGAGCCCTCGGTGATGGGGAGTGGCCCAAGTTGTTCTCAAGAAGAACGTGTTGGAATTCGATCAAAGCAAGCCATGTTGAGGCATTGTCGGGTTGCTCATCCGTAGCTTTAGAGAGTTCGAGATGTCTTTGGTGGATAGGATCCTTCTTGAAGGAGTCGAAGGGATCATCAGCGGCCGGTGCTTCTTCAACATCCGACTCGGACTCTTCACTTTCGTCTTCCGCAGCTGTTCGCAAAGGATCGGTTGCAAGCCTCCTACTTTTCTGACGTCGACCATGCTCGAAGACAACAAAGTCTTGCCCCAAATCGAATGGACTGCTGAGTCCGTGTTGAACTTCTGTCGTGGCTTCATCGTCACCCAACAAATTAGTAAGGAGAGTCTTCTTGCGGGATTTTCGTGTCGAATCACTCTCTGCATCTTCCACTTGAAGTGAAGACTCAGATCTAGATGTGATGCGATACTTCGCGTCCAGTCCTAACAAGCGACCGTGACCAGCTGGTCGATAGCGTGGAATCGAAGTGCGATTGAGTGAGCCATAAGACAAAATCTGCACGTCTCCTTGACGGTCTTCGATAAAGAAAGAGGATTGACTATTGGCGCGGGATCCGGATCGAGAGATCGAGGTGCTCTCTCTGGTGATGGCCGAGGAAGAAGGCCGATACCCATGACGTGAGTGTCTGTGATGGGGAGAAGGCATGTCATACTGCGAACGAGACATGATGGGCCATAGAAGACCTACCGGGGAGGGTATTGCCGCTGCCGGACGCCTGGACTAGGCAAAACGAAAGTCATAGATGCAATGAGATGCACATCTTGCTGCATCAGCAGCTGAGTCGAAAGTTAGCTCCAGCCCAGCATGCATTTCATGTGAAGGGCAAGTGAGGATGAAGTGAAGGCTTCGCGACGGACAAGCATAATGCCAAGCAGGCTTGGTCGTTTACGGAAGTGGGTGGTAGGCACGTAGGTTAGCAGGTGGCTCACCCGTAAAGGCGGTTCTCGGCTCGCCGGCGACTGGGAAGCGAGGCCGAAAGACTTTTCCGATGTACCAAGTACCACCATGACTTCGTACCAACCCACCGAGATGTCCAGGATTCCGGCCGAGACCTTAGCAGAGTCGCAGCCGTCGGAAGATTTGGTCTCTTTCCTGGCCAAAGATTTGGAGCTCTGAAGAGCCTCTTGTGTTCTAGTTAGTCAGTACTGGTGGCAAGCTGACTGCAATCTTTTGGATCATGAAACGCAGACATTCCCACACCGTGTCAATCTGTCATGACACGCTGCAACATACACTTCGACGCTCCTAGCACTGTCACAGCTATCTCAGCGTCAGGCGCAGGCCCACAAGAAGCTGCCTGGCCTACGTCTGGCTGCTACTCCGACAAAGGGTCTGTATGCGCTGGTTGACTGCCCGTTAGCACCAAGATTCTTTTCGGAAGACAGACCGGCTCGCAACCTCGCCTGCGCAGCATGATAACGTCTCCCGACCAGCCCTCTCCTCTGCCACATGTCTCTTGCCAAAAAGAACGACAAAATTGTCTTTATCAACGTCCCGGGCGACAAGAATGCGCTATCGCAACGTGACCGCGAGTTGCAAGCCGCAGAAGCACGGGCGCACGCTGCCCGAGTATCCAGGCGTCCTCCTCAGAAGGCTGGGATCGTGAAGCATGAATCGAGCGGCCGTCCCGGAACCAAGTTTGCGGCGTTGCTCGACTCCCCTGGTGCCCTTGCCATCCGACAGTCGCATGCGAGTTCCAAGCGACGGGCCAAGGTTCTGAAGGAGGAAGATGAAGACGAGGATACACCACTGAACAGAAAACAATTATATGCTGTCTCAGCGTCCAGCTTGGGTCAAGGCCAAGTAGATCCTTTCGACAGTGCTCCCGTCAAGGGATTAGACAATTTCATTTACTCAATTCTCGACTTTGGTATGTTTCTGTACACAAGGTCCCCGTGCAGCATACTGATCATACCGTTACAGCATACGACTATGCGTTCCCGTCGTTTGTCCCAGCTGCTCCTACCACCTCTTTACCTACTCACCGTGCGAATCGACGCAGACTCGGTCGAGAATTCGGATTTCTTCTCGAAGCTCAGATTGTGGCCGCTGCCAAATTCCAGTTGAGCCCTATGATCTCGTTAACGGAACAGAACCGGAGACGTATACAGGCGATTAACGATGTTCATGAGAAACGAGCTGTAGAGCTCTTCAATCAGGAGGTTCAACGTATAAACACCACTCCATCCGACACCCTAATTTACGCTTCAGCACTTCTGGCCTACGTTTCAGGGCCCAACTATGACTGGACTTCTACTCGACACCCTAAATCACCCCTCGCAACCGCCCAAAACCTTCACGCTATGGGTCATCTTGATATCGTTCCAGAGCGCGTTCAGGCCGTGCGAACGTTGGTACAGCTGAGGGGCGGCATTGACGCACTAACCCTACCTTTTCAGCGCATCGTCCTGACGTAGTAAGTCCATCACAGTCCCTGAAACCGAAACTCCCCCATAGTAATATCACGACAGTCTCGACACCATTGTTTCTACTAGATTGGGTGTTCGGCCAGGTTGGGCATGGCCTACGGCAGTCCCAGAATCCTTACAACGTACTGGCGAGCACATCCTCGATCACACTGCCGCCCAAATGATGCAGGTAATGGGCTCTGGTTTTAGCGAGGTACAGCACGAAGAGATGCGTCAAACGCTCTTTCTCATGTGCGAAGCCACTGTGGCGCTTGATCACTGTCATCGAGGGGGATCATCACCTCCCACAATGTGAGTTCTCCGCTTCTCATAGATTGTTCTGTTTATTGATCCTTACATAGGCTAACCGGAATTAATAGTTGGGACGTAGCACGAATCAGGCTTGCCGTGCAGCACAGATTATGCTGGTTCGAACCGCTCACGCCAGAGCAGACCAGCTTAGCTGACATACAGTTCGAGCTCTGCCGACTGTCAGCCCTCATCTACAGTGATCTAGTGCTCTTCCCCATTCCCGAACAATCAAGCGTCAAGCAACCGCTTTTCTATGACCTTAGTCGCGCCCTCGACAAATACCAATCTGTCCGCAGACCCTCAGAGACCGACCAGGACTTTTTGGCGTGGTGTGTGATGCTCGCCGCAGCAGCCTCCACCTCCCACACAGTCTTCCGATCTCAGTATATCCAGCGCCTTGAAGTCCTCGTTCGCTCTGATGAGAGGCTAAGAAACTGGGAATTCTACATGGGCTTGGTAAGAAGGTATATTTGGTGGGGTTACTTGCTTGATCCACTAGCCAGGGAAGCTTTCACCGCAGTCTCATGGCAGGACATTGATGGAACTGGCTGTGGGGTTGCTCCTGCTCGCGAACTGGGTCCTGGGAACCAAGAAGCCTCACCCGAATTGTTCTCCTGGAGATTAACATCAAATATTGAGCACAGCTTGAGGGCTATACCCTGAACGCAAATTGCAGCAACTTTCCGTCAAAAGATGACCGACTACACGCGAACCAAGCAGGCCTCGGCACATGTGCGCATGATCAAGTCAGCGAGTATCGCCACGGTGGATGTCGGCCGGAGCAGTTTTTTAAGACTGATAGAATTTACTATGAGGCCTGAAGTTGTCCACGCCAGTAATGAGGCCGTGGTTCCTATCGCAACAGCAGTCAGGTGCCGGTAACAGTGTGCCCTGCCGTCACGACGCGAGAGCAAATGGTTCAGGAATACCCCCACATTTCAGTTGATGCAGTGCATTTATTGTTTGCATTTCGGACAGATAGCTCAAAACTATTCGCAAATCAGAAAGGACAGATTCATATCATCCTCATAAGATGCTTGAGAATTGCAATGTTACGTATTTCGGAACGAAAGTGTTTAGGTGACGGAAGGTTATGGATAGGGAAGGCTAGTACTACTTTAGGCGCCAACTCCCGTTAGCTTTCCGAGGTGGAATCAGGCTGCGGGCTATGACTGTGGGCTGCAGCAGATTTGGAGTTCGGCTATCGAGGGGCGGCGAAGCGCCTAGAGTTCCCTATTAATTCCCATTGGGCATCCCCGCAAGGTTGACCACTTTGCAACCCTTGAGTGCGTCACGGCAACTTTCCCGCACCACACCAATCTGCACCACCGGCTTCCCCCAGCCCAGTTTTGGTGCTGCACGTGCAGCAAAGCCAGCTGTGAAGACATGCAAGATTGATGATGGCGGTCGCGACACGCTCTTCAAGAGTCGTACCTGTTGCGTCTCGCATTTGACAATCTTGCGTCGTCGACTGGCGGGTTGACATGCGTTTGCTGCACGGCATTGGCCATTTGTCCTCTTGCCGGGGAACCTGTAACACCCAGTTGAGGTCGATTCCTGAAAACACGTCCCTCCCATGGACACGGCTTCGTCAAAGAGGCCGACTCCTTCTTCCACGACCCCCGATGACTGCCCTCCGCCCACGAAGAAAATCAAGACGATCGCCGAAGTCCCAGCCCAGTACAGCGATGCGGTTCGAAAGAAGCTGGCGGCCACCTCACGGACCGGCCAGGCCTGTGATCGGTGTAAAGAGAGAAAAATGAAGTGTGATAGTGATCCTGTGGCATGTCAACCTTGTCGCCAGAAGGCTTTACGGTGCTACACGACCGACCGAGTCACAGGTCACGCACGCGAAAGAGGAGAGTCGGACCGTACGGAAAATGAGCTTTCGTTCCTCAGAGACCAATTGGCCGCGTACCAGCAAAGGTATGGCCCAATACAGCTTGGAGAGCCAAGTGGTATCGGGCGCGCGACGACCTCCAGAGGATCAATATCCCATGCCACGCTGTATCCAGCCTCATCTGCAGTATCGGTGCCAGACGCGAAGTATGTTGGGTGGCCTGCGCCCGATCATTCTGAGCCACTGCATTCGGGTCCAGTCAAGGGAACGGTCGTTGACATCATGGATGGTACCATCGACATTGCCGACTGGGAGTGTGACATGATGAAAGACTACCCGGGTGAGACTATGAACAAATTCAACCTCTCTAGAACTTCCATTATCAATACCATCTATGGCTACCAACGAGTCGGAGACCCAAAGCTACCACCGAAAGAGGAAGCCCTGCGAGACTCGAATCACTTCCTGGTCATCATGTCACAATATGTGCCAGTTGTCCACAGGCCCAGCTTTATGGCTCTCGTCAATAGGTTTTACGACCAGCCGGAGACACTCACCGCCGCCGAGCGGGTCCAGGTGGTCATCGTTTTCGCAATCATCGCACACCAGACAGCAGTGCGAAACCACCTACACTCGGCTGAGAAGTTTGAGGAGTCACACCGCTACTTCCATTACGCTTTAGGACACTATCGTGAACTGCTCCATGACCCGTCATTGGCGTCCATGCAGGCAATGGCCTTGATCATTGTTCACTTTCGCAACCTGCCCAAGCCAGGAATGTCTTGGAACTACTGCCACGAGGTCCTCCTACGGGCAATAGAACTCGAGTACCATCGAGATCCAGACAAGACCCATCTTCCCGACGACGAGACCGATCCACTGTCGAAAGAGCTGCGCAAGCGAGTCTTCCACTCCATACTGGGGGTCTGCGTGACGACAGGGTGCCGTGTAGGTTTGCCTGCACCATGGCAGTTCCAGCACCTTGACTTGCCTCTGCCCAAGCCTATCAAAGACTCGGAAATATCCAAGCACGGCATTACTCCAGAGCTGTCGGGTCAATGCGACTTCTGGCCGTGTCTACATCTGGCCAAGCTTCTGCCGCTTCTGACAGAGTTGCACAACCATATTGTCGCGGTACGGAAGCCTGCTGCTGACTATCTCCGAACCGTCGAGGGGCTGAACGCAAAGATAATTGCCTGGCGGCAGGACTGGGATGATTCCATGAGATCGGAGCCCAACAGACACGTCAATCTGGTGGTGGCCACTCTCCTTTTTGAGACCTGGGCTGCTGAATATCAATTAAATCTGCACCATCCGGCGTGTTGCACTAGTGAAGATCCTGATGTGGTTGAGAGACACCTCGACATCTGCCACAAATCCGCCAAGCGGCTCTTGCAAAGCTTTCACATCTTGTCGAGCAGGTATAAAGGCGTGGACTTTACGTGGCATTCGACATTAGCATATGCGACCGCGTTCGGCATCACACTCTATGTCTACCGAAGAAGGAAAGGTCCCGTGACTGTGGAACAATTTGAGGCAATGAGGAATGAGTTGAAGGGCTGGACGTCGTTGATGGCGTATGCGGACCTGGTGCTCAGTAAGTGAAGTATTGTACAGCGGTAGCACGGCGACGACTGACTCGTGAAAGGGACAGGAAATCACCTCCAAAGGCAGTTTCAGCCTCGCGTTCAAGCCCTCGAGGAGGAATATCGGAGACTGATGGTGGACCAGCCTCCCAAAGCAAACGGCACGCAAAAGCCCATCAGCCCTGCCAAAGGCACCAGTACCAGCCCTCCGGTCAACGTCGAGCAGCAGGCCATTTCATTTCAAGAGCCTTCCAATCCGAATTCTCTCAAGCACAGAAACAGCTTCCCTCAATCCATGTTCATGCAGTCCCAGCTTCTACCTCAGAACCCACCACAGTCTCCGTTCAGCCATCAGCAGCCCTGGCCAGCGACATATCCGCTTCTACCCCAACCACAAACACAAGGGCAAATTCCCGGACAAGGATCGGCTCTCGCCTCGCCAATCTATCCAAGCTTCTCCCAAGCGGCACCAAGTGGTCTCTCGTCTCCGGGGAGCTATCCACCAATTCCTTCTTCATTAGCGTCCCTGCTTAACGACTCGGGTAACTTTTACGTGGGCTATCAGACGCCACCGCAGAACCAGAACGGTCTTGGGGGCGCTGCAGGGCATGGTGGAGGCGGCGATCCTTCAATGGCATTCTCTCCAAGTCACTACTTTGATGGTCCCGGGCCACTAACTTGGCCTTTGATCAGTATGCCGCCCGGTCAGCAATCATGACGAACCTACTTCCGTAATGATTGCCGCAAGCTGTGCATAATCTATTTTCCCAGAACAGCAGGGTCTGATGATGTAAGGATAAGAAGCTGTACATAACCCTAAAGAGGGTATCATTGATTGTATTTCTTCAAAAGCTCGTCGACAGCATTGCCCTCTCGATTTTCAGGCCTCATGCTCATGCAATACTTCGTGTACCGGCGCGGCTTCACGAGATCATACTGTGCCCGGAGTGGAAGTTCCTACATTGACCCATCGCCTGCCTCATCACTCTTCGCCGTTCCCATCACGCGCTTCTCGAAACGGACCAGCCTCGCACAGCTACTCGTTCATACGTTTATGCGTCGCGCGACGAGCGAAGGGCTCCGCTTCGAGGCAATCAAACAAACGCTGAGATGTCCTTACGTCGGCTGCAGCAGCGTTTCGAAAACCCTTGCAAGACTCGAGTAGGTTCTGCTTCCTCGAAGCTGCCATCGGTCAGCTCAGGCAGTCACAGTGGCCTCAGCTCGCCCTAACCAGGTCGACACGCCACAGGTGCATGCAGCTCACGCAATACCCGCGTCCACATTCTTGCGTGCATATTCTGGCTGCGCTGGCACCCAGTGGCTACGCAAGAAGCATGATGACAATTTTTGGGCTACTGTTCACGCCGGCTTCGATCTCAGCCGATCATCCTCCTGACACGAGCAGCGCAGACGCGAACGAATGTCTCTGGCCCCTCGTCATCCGCTAGGACTCGTCATTCTGCGACGGCCAACCAGACCACGAACACCGCGTATGATTAGATAAGTCCCCGGCAAGGTACAAATAATCCCTGCCTTTTTCTGTATTCAGAACTACACTTGCCTATCCGGGCCGCCCACCGGGCTTGGGCAGAGCATCATCCCCGCTAAGCGACCCCCCCTTGGCCGAACTGTTCGCAAAACCCTACTGTGTACAGGACGGATTAGCCTGGTTTCGCTTTTGCGATCCGGAGAATAAATCCTCAGCCAAAGCGAATCCGAAACCCCCATAATATTACACTTCAAGTCTGCACTTCGCAATGGGCACAGAACATTGCTGCTAGCTGCCGTCATAACACTGCAACGAAGATGGCATTTATGGTCCAAAATAATTTCACATTCCTCGCTCCTTCGAAGGGGGAGAAGCCTATCCGCGAAAGGGAGCTCGAGCATGCCGAGATAAAAGCTCACGCGGCGAGGTTCTCGCATCAGAGACGGACCTGGCTCAAACTCCAGCAGCAGCTGAAGCGACAGCAAGATGAGCAGCACGAAGATGAAAGAAGGCTTTCCACCCATGCGGGACAATATGGGATCCACGCCCGTCCGCAGTCCCGCGAACTTATCGTGCTTCTACATAACTTTCATGGATCTTCAGATCCCTTCAACGCCTATCCGGTCAAAATCACTCCCGAGATCAACCGCATCATTTCCTATGCAAGGGACGTCATGCTCCCGAACGTTTTCTCTCCACCATTCTTCCGACGACTTACTGCTGGAGGCCCCAAACTGGTCAACTACGAGCGTTCGGACCGAGTCATAGGAGGGTCGAATTTCATTCTCAACATCCAGTTGTTCCGGGATATGAGTGAAGGCGCCGCTCTTGGTTGGCTGTGTGGCCACATTCCCATTATTGTACGTCTCAACTCGCCTGAAACTACACAGACGCTGTCGGTGGCGAGACTCAAAATGCGAGCCAAGAGCATCAAACTGTTGCGAGAAGAGCTTAAAGACCATCCCGAATCATCTCCCGAGTCACTGGCTGCTCTGAGACTGCACATACGCACTCTATACGAGGCAGAATGCATGGCGGGGGATACCACAGCGGCCAGAGCTCATATGGATATCCTCCTTCGACTCGACGATCCCGTCACTGACGAGCGCGTCCGTCTGCAACATCTCCTGGTGATGATGTACGACGCTACGGAGTTAGCATGCAAAAAGCTCGAAAGAACCGTCATGCCGTTCGGCGAATGGACCAGCGAGAGGCTAGCGACGCTGTGGGCAATAAGTTTACCCTACATTCCGGTTGCGCCAGAAAGGATTCACGAAGCGCACGCGTCGGTGACGTTCCCCTATCTTCGTGAGGCCATGGTCAGGCTGAGATACTGTGTGTGGATTGGTGAAACCCCGCTTGCTTTCACCGACACACAAGAGCGGTTCAAAGCCGATATGATCTTTGCATGGACCGCAACGAAAACTTTCCAGGACATGGGAGTTCTGATGAATCTGTACATGGATATCGTTGAAGGGAACGTTTCGTTCGATTCCGAGGGTCAGCGGCTCGTCCACGCATGCATGGTGCTCACATTGCTCTTCATGGTCCGCAAGTGTGTTCATGAAGCAATCATCGAGGACGGCACCGATGTGCGGGAAGCTTCTCATATTATCATACCTAGGCTGGAGCAGGACATGGTCACCGCCATGGAGATGATGACTCCGGCGGAGAAAATCTATTATCAGGAAGCATTCCTGTGGATGCTCTATGCCGGAGCACTTTACGAGCAGCGGCGGAAGAGCAGGGGAGTGCCAGGGTCGAGCTCACCAGACCAGCCGTGGTTTATGACCACACTGGCGAAACACGCAAAGGACATGAACCTTACCACTTGGGAGCATGCGAAGTCAATCTTGCAGAACTTTGTTCACGACAGGTACTTGGAGCCGGACGGACATTGGTGGTTCGAAGATGTCCTTCAGATCCAGAACAGTCTGAAACGACCTCAGCGTTCTGACGTCAAACCCGTCGGCTTCTGCGATCGATCTCCATTCGGAACTCTCGACTTCTCCGTCGCAAGCGTGGTCGCCAGTGCGGCTGGGCCATCGACCGATTCTTCAAAAGGAAGAAATTGCAAGAAAGATGCGGCTGAAGCTATCAAAGCAAATCCCAGGACTGTGATGTCCACCAACCTGAATGAGAAAGCACCCAAAAAGGCAATGAGAGCTCCGGAGACAGGGTGCTGTTGCCTTCCGAAAACCTAAGTGTGGCCTTCATTCCCAAGACAGATCAGAGGGTGCTGCTTGACTGCGCGTGTCTGCCTCGTGTCTGTCTTGTCACTGCGTGGTATCGGCGTTGAGCCGTGGGCTTGCCTTCTCCGGGTTTGTAGAGGTCTACGAAGCCGCACGTATCTGGCAGCACTTTGGGAAAAGGCCGATTAAACAATGGAGATATTGCCGACATGGATTGCCACCTTTTCGACTTCCGAGAGACTTCCGATGATTACGAGTGTCCTACATACCAGAACTTGTTGCAGCGTATTTGGACGATTATTTCTCGCAATATCTTCGCACGTTGTTCACGAGAATAGCGCCGGCTTTCGCACGGTATTTCATACCATCACCGCTTTCCGGCATCATGTTCCAGCCGAATCCGTGCCAGTCCAACCCGGTCGAAGCAACCAAGTGACGCACCAGCGGCAATCGCTCCTCTACCATTGAAATTGTGGGGATATAATCCTCACGATCGTCAAGCTCGACCTGAACCGAATTGAGTGGCACCAGCACAGACGAGCAGGTCTCGTGGAATCAAACAACAGCCTCCGATGAAGTGTGGCAGAGTGTAGCTCGTTCTAATCCGCCACATCTGGATGAGAGAAGAGCTAGATTGAGCAGCAGCGAACCAGGCAAGCCATAGAAGCGATATTATGTGAACACCGTACAGATACTCGTGGCCACACCCTCGGAATCAACTCAGCCAAGAGATCTCTGCCTGAGAGATCCAATACAAGAGCAAAGCGTCCAATGCTGAGAATATGATCTGCCTGGCAACGATCGTGTGTCCGGCAAGCGGGATTCAACATGGTACTTACACAGGTCCCTTCATCTTCCAGCTCGAATTCGCGATCCTCACCTATTCCCTCTGTGCAGCAGTCGCGTACACTCTCTACTGAGGAAACCCATAGAGTGTTTGTGTTCGGGAGTTGGGCACAAGATTGACATACGACAGGAACTGAGGGTAGTCAACAAGAGAGATCGGACCGAACACAGCGCATTGAAATATGTGGATGGATGGATGGATTGACGGATGGTTAGAACGAGACATCCGCTCGTCCGGGGAGCAGAATATTGTATCAGTTTGGAACAGGGATACGCAGATGCCACTATATCAGAGAAAGGAAAGAATGTCGTTCAACTGTTCCGCCACTACTCCTACCGGCAGAGGCAGGCAGCCCAACCCATCATCAGTGGAATCACAACTGAATTATTACGAAGTGGTTCGATTCATTCAAAGCCCCAGACTGACGGGCAGACGGCTTCGGACAACAACAACTACTACTACTATTACTACTACTTCTAAGTTGCCCTACCAACAATTATCGTGTATTGTAATAACGCGCATGAAATGAGTGTTCCTCAACTCAGATCGCGAGAGGGAACCATCACACACAACGCGCGCGCTATTGTGTGTATCAACCCTTCTTTTCTATACCTCGTGCTACTACAGTAGTACCCGCTGCTATCTAGATACTACACAAGTACTCGGCTTACGATACTACCGGGAGGAGAGCTCCCCCTGTGTCATGGGTCCTGCTACCGCCACCACCACCCTCTTCCTCCTGCTCATACCCTGCCTTCACTATAATATTAACACCTACCATCTCAATCTCAATCTCAATCTCAACCCCATCTATCTAATACGGCGGCGGCGCACACCCTGCCGCAGCGGCATCCGGGCCAGGATGCAGACAATTATCCCTCTGCGCCTCCGGCACCGTCACGCTCAACACCACCTCGGACGTCAACTCGGGCCAATTCCGATACAAGACATTGGGCATGTCGTTTGGGGCGAACCCGTGGCACGGGATCCCCGTGGCGTCTTCGCCCGTGGCGTTCTGATCGACCATGTTGGCGCACAGGTTGACCGGCGGGAGCGAGGGGCGGCCGAGCGAGGCGTTGACGGTCGTGATGTTAACGTCGACGAATTTCAGGCCCGGGCAGGGCACGAGCGGTGAGCAGTGGATGATGGAGGCGACGTCGAAGTGCGATGTGCCCGTGATGTTTTCCCAGGTTATGTTGGAGATTTGTAACTACAGGGAGAGAAGTAAGTATAGACGGACAGGGTGGGCGAGGAGATTAGAGTCAGCAGAGGTCGGGAGGGGGAAAACTCACCCTACTCGTGTCACACACGCTCGGATCATGGCCGTACACGCACTGCGTGATGCTGATGGGCTGGCCGACGTTCTCGATCCGGAAATTGCGGTACGTGACGTTGGTGATGGAGCCGCCGCCGCCGCCGCCGGAGCCGCCGTTGTTGGTGATGTCGGCGGCTTTGCCTTGCCAGGCCTTGATCCACGCGCCGTTGGTCGAGTTGATGAGGTGGACGTCCTCGTAGACAATGTCGCGCACGAAGTCGGGGTGGGTGGGATCCTGGCCGACGGAGCCGATCGGCATGCCGTGCGTGCGGTAGCAGGTGATGTTTCGGGACACGATGTTTGTGCTGTTGCCTTTGATGGCAATGCAGTCGTCGCCACTGGCCGTTGCATCAATCAATCAGTGAGCGCGGTCAAACTGGGGGATTGGGGAGTGAGTCCTCACCCTTCGACCGTCCAGTTGTAGAAGAAAATATCCCTGGAGTTCCACGTGTCCGTGCCGTCCGTGTTGACGGTGAACCACTGGTTGTTGCTCGTCGAGTTCATGTAGATGTTCGACATGGTGACGTTCTGCGAGTGCGACACGAACGAGTGCCAGAACTGCGCCTGACTCCAGGACACGCCGTCCATCCACAGATTCTTGGCGTTGAGGATCGTAAACCCGATCGGTCGACCCGGTTGGTTGCTGTTGTTCCGATTCTCGTCGTACCACGCTTGTCCTAAGGAAGTCGAACGGTGATGAATGAGTTTCTATGCCCTCTTGTGGCTTCAATGAGGTTGGCCTACCGTTGCCGTAGAATCGTCCCTGTCCAAAGCCCTTGAAAGTGACGTTCTCGCCGCCGAAGAACCACGCCGTCGACAGGTTCGCGTACGTGACGGAATAGCTGTGGCCCAGCCAGTACGGGATGTTATCGCTCCATCTCATCTCGCCGTGCAGCTCGACGTCACAGTTGACCAGCCCCGTCGTGTTCATCACCTGGTTGACGTGGTAGGTGTAATTCTGAAGGATCACACTCCCATTGGTGCCACACAGCTCGAACGCGTGGAGGATGGAGGGCGTGTCGTCCACGGGCTGCCCGAAATGGGTCAAGGACTCGGGATAGACATAGCATGTCGTCCCATTGTTCACGACGTAGGCTGTTGCGGACGAGGCTATGCTCGCGAGGAGGACCACCGTCGACAACATGTTGACTGGGAGGTCGTGCGACAATTTACTTGGGAAATAGGGCGTTTTCTGTCATCGCCGGTCTTCTTGGGCCCGGCTTTTTGTAGCGACCGAGCATTGGAGAAGAAGGAGGTATCTTGCGACCTCGGCCACACCTCCGATACTCTCCAACGGTGTCTAAGGTTACCTTGGTAGGCACGAGTCCGGCATCGCGGTACGGGGTGCGGTGTGCGGTGTCGAAACCCATGAGCTTGCCTCTTTCCTGACTGGCATCATCCTCCCGCCCAGTCCATACTGAGGGGTTTGCGGGGAACGGTCGGGGTCCCCAGGTAAAGACGTAGCCTATACTCAAGCTGCGGTCTGGATAAATCGATATAGACTTAAGCTCGCGGCGGGAGATGTACACAAATACTCCGCCGCCGTGCAGAAGACGCTGGTGTGTTTAGCCTGAAGACGTAGGAGGCTGGCAATGATCTGCTCGGGAGAAACGCCACGGCGACACTCCGTGGGCTAAGCCGTGCGAAGCTTCGTCTGGGGCCTTGGTAAGGCTGTCCAGTAGGACGGACGGGGTACCTCGTACGAGGTGAGGAGGGTACTGTACCAGACTGGAAGTGAAGGAGCCACAATCATTACCCCGCGCCCCGCCGGTAAAAATTTATCTTTATATTTTGTAACCCTCTGTTTTTAGCTTAAAATCCATGGTGAGGTGGTGAGTAATATCGTCACCTAGAATGAAACTTGGGATACTAACAAAGTGTCCTTCAGGCCGAGTGGTTATGGCGCAAGTTTCAGGTACACCTGGAGCTCCAGCTTCGGTTTTCAAGAAGTTACTTGTGGGTAAAACCGCGTGGGGTATGTTTGATCTGATCGTTGCTCCGGATCCAGTTGTTAACTGTGTGACAGTTCGAGTCCCACCCTCATCAATTCTTTTTTGCTGCCTCGTCAACTGGAGGAAACTTTTTTAACCTTCGTGCTTTGTGATTGATTGCTCTGTATGTTTATGCGCCGAGAATAACATTGTATTTCATAACTATGGCGCACAGCTATCAGCCCAATCCCCGTAATATCCAACCCGAGGTTCGTGCGACGGGGCTCATCTATCTGATCTTCGGGATCCTGTTATATTCCTCAACACCACAGAAATATTTCGTTCGTCCCCAAGATCATGCATGCTTCTGCCTGTGTTCTATCCAGCACTCCCACGCCGCTTCAATTCTCTCTCACTTGGCCAGTTCTACAATTGCCTTCCGTTGTTCCTCGATTGGCGGCGTTCCCGCTTTCTCAGAGTCCTGGACACTAATCGACTGGGACCGCGATTCAGATCGCACAGGCCCGAGGGTGCTCTGGCGGCGGCCCTTGCGTCGAAGCAGTCGGTCGTCAATATACCTCCCGATCGCTAGGATGAGACCCAACGCCAGGACAGCAATGTTGACGCTAAAGGCGCGGCGGTAACGCGGCTTGTCGTCCGAGCGGAAGATCTGGGCGCCATAGATGCCGGCGATGTTGGCGCCCATGATGACCCTAGGTGCCGGAATTAGCAGAGACGTCGACGCATCACGGCCCACGGGTCGTTGTTGGGGCTACAGGACTCACATGGCCATGGCAAGCGCTCTTTCTTCGGAATCGTCACAAGTGAGGGACATCCAGGCGATGTTGAGCGGGTGAGAGAAGGTCCCGAACGTCTGTGTCCAGATGACGCCAAAGTACTTTGCTCCGCGGCGGCCGTTGAACTCGGTGAAGCCACGGTTGAAGATGTAGCCGAGAAGATGGCAGCTTAGACCCGTAATGACGGTCGGTCCGCGTTTATTGCTGGGATAAAGTCAGTGCTGTGGCCTGGCCATGACTGGCCAACTTTTCCGGACTTACTAGTGATCAGAGACGTAGCTGAAAGCGAATGAGGTGGGAATTTGCAGGAACAGACCAACGGAGGCCAAGGCGTTGCTCGATAGTTGACCGAAGCCGAACCCACTCACAAGGGACGGTGCGTAAGTGTCAAAGGCACGCTGTGGGCCATTGTTGCACAAGGTCACAAGGACGTGGACGTATAGACGCCAATTTGTGAACTGGACAGCATCAGCGCTCAACAGTTGTCACAACAAGATCGGCGCGAGGACTTACTGCTTTCTTAAATCCCACCCGGCCAATCCGTTTCTTCTTCTTGCCCTTCATGGGATCATCCAGCAAAACCCGAGTACGAAGGATATGAAGCTCTCGGTCCGTGAACATCCGGACGCGGGGGAGGAACGTGCTATGAGGGTTTTTGAACGAGTCGGGCAAGAAGAACCCAAGGATGAATCCGCTCGCAATGGTGAAGATGCCCATGATGACGAACAACCAAAACCAGCCTGCCTTGCCTGCTACGCCACGCATGTGGAGGATCCCGTACGCGAGGAGTTTGGAAGAGGCTTGGCCGAACTGGTTGCCAAAGTAGAAGAACATGACTCTCTTGGCTGTTTCGGTTCGCGTGTACCAGGTCGACAAGGTCCATAGACCGCCCGGAATGAATCCCGACTCTGTCATGCCGAGCAGAAATCGGGACGCAATGAAGGACCCGTAGCTGTTTTGGAAAGCCTGGAAGGTGCTGACCGTGCCGAAAAGAAAGAGCTGGAGGGTAAGCCACTTGCCGGGGCCGACGCGATAGAGAACCATGTTGGAAGGAATTTCGAACAGCACAATACCAAGGGACAACATCTGCTGGCCGACGTTGAACTGATTCTGGGTGATTCCGACGTCTTCCATCAAGTTGTCCGTGATGGCGTTTGCGATGTTTCCTCGATCGAGCTCTGAAGGGCCGCGAATGAGAACGCTGAAGGAAACAGGGTGCTAGGAGTCGATACGACTTACGCAAACAGAAAAAGCCGAGAGTCAGGAGCGGCATAATGATAAAGTCCAGCCTGTATCAGGCGATGCATGTCAGTCAATGCTTCCCGGTGTCCTCTCAAGAGTGTCGGGCACCGTGCTCACTTTCGCTTTGCCTTTGCCTCTTCTTTCGGCGTCCAGTCAACTTCCAGGGCGAGGGGCTCCTCATCTGGGCCAGGAGCAGGATAGCCATCTGGATCGGGAGATTTCTTGTCGAAAGGCGACATTGTAGCTGATCAGGGCGAAGAATGCGTGCTTGCGTTGGTGGAAATTTGACCAGTACTCTTACCTGGCATAAAGAGGGAAGGGCTCAGTATTCATAGCTCCCTTCGACCTACCTGGTGGTCCCCGATACATAGCATCATGGTCTTGTCTAGGTTTCCTGGGCGCTGGCAAACTCCTGGGCAAGGTGGTCGTGCCATGTCCAGAAAGTCTGGGACAGCCTTGGCCTGCGGCCAAGAGTGGTGCAGAATTTTCGACAAGACGGACAAGACAATAAAGAAATGTCTTCGACGTCCGCTGGCATACACCAGAATGCAGAGGCATGCAAAGCCCATGGCGGCTCGCGGCTTGGATGGATGCTACCAAGAACGCCGCCTGCACGAAGAGGCGCTGTGCCGAGTGATTTCGACGGCGGAGCCTATTGTCTCTCTATGAGAGTAGTCAAGATTACCGTGTGCGTTCAGTGGACTGCTTGGCCTCGGCCTTGTCGTCAAGTTCATATCCTATGGGATGGGGACTCAAGGATGGCGTGCTCGATCCCGTAAATGATGGCATATCGCCGAGCCAAGTCAGCTTGGGCGGAGGAGAGCGAAATCCGCCAGGTGACGCGCGCGCCGTGCCGGTCAGTTGTTCCGATAGACCCTGTGCCATCGAAGTTGTCGATACAAGTACTTTGCGCCATCAAATCGGTCGACTTCTTGCCAGGAACCATCGCCCTCCAATATGGGATTGGAAAGGAGGAGCGAGCGGGAAGCAGCTCTTATTGAATGCCAACCACGAGTGATCATGCCAAGTGCAAGTGCAGCTCTCCACCATCATCACGACTTCGAACCTGGACCTCGCCACGAACAGTGTGGAACTATGCAACATTGTGACACGTAAGAGAAAGGCACCGAACTTCTGGACAGAGCTTCACAGCCATCGTATCTGCCTCATCCGAAGAGCCCGAGCCTACACTTTGACCACGATTTTCCCCACGAAGTCCTGGCTTCTCAGCCGTTCGAATGCCTTGGGTGCATCCTCCCACGCGTAACTCTCTTCGATTTGGGGGTGGATATCGTGTTCTTCGGCAAGTGTGACCGCTTTCTCGAGCATTTTCTTGCTGTAGATCAGAATTCCTCTCACTAGTTTTGAAGGAAAAAAAATCAGCAAACCCTCTCGCAACGCAAGCAATGGCGCCATTCTGACTCGATAAACTCACCAGTCTTGGCTCCTAGAAGAATTGGCATCACCAGTTCCAATGGTTGCGGCGGAGTCAGCATGCCCACTACACAGACTGTCCCTCCCTGCCTGACGGCCTTGATCGACGCTTCAAGTGTACCCGAGCCGGCCACGTCGCACACCAAATCAGCCCCCTTCCCGCCAGTGAGGCGAAGCACTTCTTCACCCCAGTCTGGTGTTGTTCGATAGTTGATCAGCTCCGAAGCACCAAGTCGCTTCGCGACCTGCAACTTCTCAGCTGCTGAGGACGTCGCGATGACTCGAGCACCCAGCGCAGCTGCGTACTATTCACTCTGATCAGCCACTTCATTCTCAATGTCACAGCTACCACGAGTAGACGTACCTGAATGACAGCACAGCTAACACCTCCGGTTCCTTGCGTGACAACAGTAGTCCCTTCCCTGACGTCGATGCTTCCCAACACATTGATCGCTGTGCCCGCCGTCGAAACAAGCGCGGCGGCCTCCTCGTATGAGAGATTTTTGGGTGCCTTGACGACCCAAGTGTCCTCGACGACGACGTACTGGGCCAGGGTCCCATTCACGTCTCCCGCACCTAGTGTGTTGGGCATCTGTACGACACTAACATCGCCGTCCAACCAGTCTCTGTTGGGCACTAGAATCACTGCCTGTCCAATGCTGCCTGCCCATTTACTGCCAGGGCCGGCCTTGACAATTTCACCCGAACCATCTGAGCAAGGTACGAGGCCCGGAAGGGTGCGGACGGGGTAGACAGGTGAGTTGGCCACACACAAAAGGTCACGGAAGTTGAGGGCCGCAGCATGCATACGGATCAGGATCGATCCTGGGCCAGGTTCTGGTATTGGGACGGTCTTTTGCGAGAGGTTCTGAAGCAGGGTTGGAGAGAGGTGTGAGAGGGAGTCGTCCACAATATTGATCTGGTAGGTTGAGGCCATGTCGAAGTCCAATTTAGCGATGACTCGCAAACCAAGAGAGAGCCTGTGGGTGAACTTTATACCCCTTTCGCGGCCAGTACCAAGTGGCTCTCAGCGCTGCATCTGGATTGCTCAGCACGACTCCGTGTCTTGTATGGAGAAGTGGAATTCCGCAATGTTGAGGAACGCTGTAGTATGCGCGCAAAACAGATCAATACTTCTCCAGCGACGTATCGGAACAGCGCAAGCGCAGCCCATCATGAAGCTGCACATTACATGCGAGCTGCGTTATGCTTACAAGCCACCAAGATGATTGTCTCATAAGCGTCAATCTGAAGCGGATCTCCGTGGCTCCATTTTCGCACATACTCTCGATAAGTGACCAGCTCATTCTCGGCGCCAGAAGTAGCTTGCCACCAATCGTCTTCCGAGAGGCCCCAGAGTTTGCCATCCAGCGAGACTGGCAACGTCGCCATCAGAGGGACGGAGCTACATGATCCGTTCTTGAGCAGAGAGTATATTGCTTGCAACATCACCGAGACCAAGACTGTTCGCCGCGCACTCTCCATCGCTACCCAATGTTCATACGTTGACTTACTGGGGAGGAGGCCATCCTGGCAGGCGGCCCCCATGTTCTTAAGTCTCGTTGTCCAGGCGTCAAGAACTCCAAGCTGCCTTTCGGCATTGACGCGCTGACGTATTGACGAGTCATCGAACAATCTGATGATCTGGTAAAAGATCAGTGCTTGGGTGCCGAGCAAAAGTTCCTCAAATCCGCAGGAGGATGAACTAGAAATCAGCCGTGAGATACTCCTGTCCAACAGGGAGAACACTAGTTGCTGATTATCGGGCCCTTTCTGGCAGTACATGGCGCCAACGCCAAGCAGGTCCTGGTACCCTTGAGGAATGTCGCCTCGGTATGAAGTGTGATGGACGAATGGCAGTTGGCACCCTTGGACCAGCTGCGCTATGCACGCCCGGAAGCGATCGACGGTGAAATCAACCTGTTCCCGGCTGATAGGCGCGAGCTCTGGAAAGTTGAAAGACTCCCAGGGCGAGGCTTCGGTTCTGCTTGGGCTGGAACTGCCGGCAATGGTATCACTTGCAGAAATAGGGGCGGGAGGTGGTTCGCAAGGCTCAATTGCTATTTGGCCGATGGCCGGCTGGTGTTTTTCGATGTCCTCTGAAGGCGTGACCTGGAAAGATTAGCTGTGCCACATTCACGCTGCTCAGACTTTCCGGACATATTGACAATTCAACCGGCGCTTCAAGCACCGGTTACAGCGCGGAAGCCCGAGATCGCATCGTCGCTTCACGCGGACACATTCGGCGCACGCCTTCCGACGGGTGAGGCTGCGATGGACGAGCATCCTGGGCGACTGAGATGGAACTGACCCTCGCCCGAAGAGGGCTTCATGTGGTGTCCCTGGCGACGAAATAGCGGCATTCGTAGAAGTTGATTAATAATATCGAATGGAGCACTCCGCATGCGAGGGTGGAATTCCGCAAACCTTGACAACGAATCCAGCATGCGGCGGGCCTAAATGCAGCGGCAATAATGGATGAGGCGACTGTACCTCTACAGTAGCAGTCACTTAGACTTTACCATTTTCCTATGTACTGTCGCTTTGGTGCAAGTCAATGTTGCACCTTAGCCTAGAAATCTTGGCACTCCGGCATGCACCGAGGCGCGTGAGACTCATTTTGCCTTCATCTAAGGTTCACTTTCATCTCATGCACAGCACCTACCATAATCATAGGTACTAACCGGGCCCACTACAGCTAAGGATACCACTTTGCACCTTTGTGCCGTGTCTCATGCCCGCTCTCGATGCAATGATATTTGCAATTGATACGATGACAGGACCCGTCTCACCGCACCTGATTCTGCCACCAAAGTAACCGGCGAAGCTGACGCGAAATTCATTTTCTCCGAAGATCGATGATGGCAGCAAAGAATAATGGCAACTTCTCTGAGAAAGAGGAGGAAGGAGAGGAATGCATCACCCAGCCATTGATAGATCAGAGTCAGAAACAGGTCACTAGGTTGAGACCAACAGACCACTTCACCGTTACCACGAGAAACGATTTTGGCCTTCCATCAAGAACACCATCGAGGACCGGTGTGATAGAATGAGGTGTTAGAGAAGAGTCGCGATACACAGCATCCACAGTACGATGAGACACCCAAGCAACTGCGCTTGCCACCACGCCACGATCTCGTCTAGAGCCAATCCTCGGGATGCAAGTCCACCTTTGGCTTTGTCCAGGCGCGTCCGATCCTGAATGACTTTGGAAACCAGTCCGGCTCCCGACCAGTTGTCATCATCGCCACCAGAGCCACTGCACTGCGATATGCCATGGCCATTCCATGGCCATTCATGCCCACCGATGCCCAGAGACCCTTCTCGCCTGGAACCTCGCCCACCAGCGGGAAGGTATCGGGCGTGTAGCAGGTAATACCGGACCAGTCCCGGACCTCTATACTCTCGTTGCCCCACGTTCCCCGTCCAAATACGTCTGGCACCGAGTGCTTCAAATATGCCGATATTTCTGCATTCACGGTCGAATCGTCGGTGACTCCCCTTTCCCTCGTCTTGGAGACGCTCCGGCCACCGCCGTACAGGACGTCACCGTCACCTTTCAATCCCGGGGCGCGAATCATGAAATAGTCCCCAGAGCCACGGTCGTTGACGCCCACGCTCTTGTCCCGAGCTCGATGGTCCGATAGGTCGGTTTTGGATCTGATTGCTGTTACCTGGCTTCTGGAGGGCGTGAGGAAACCGGTCTCTTCGATGCCATGATGCAGTGCATTCGTGTAGCCGTTCGTGGCTAGAACTACCTGCTTGCCGTGGGCAGTACCCCTGTCCGTATGGACCTCCCAATTGGCAGTGCCTTTGTTAGGCACTGGTTTCACCGCGAGTGCAGGCGTGTTAGTCTGCAGATTGAGTCCTTTCTCAAGACTCAACTCCAGCATCTTGCACACAAGTAGATATGGGTTTTGGGTGTGTGCAGGGTAAGTCACCGCTCCTAGAACATTCGGCAAGCCCAGGTGCTCCCTCGCCTTCTGGCCGTGCCATACTTTTCTCTTGATCAATGGTCGCACATCGGGCCTCCTCTTACTCACCTCCTCCCTGTACTTGATCACATCAAGCACCTCTGCCCATCCCTGTTCGGTATAATAAGCGTCCGCCGTCTCTACGTCTTGAAAATCGCAGTCGACCTTGTGGTCCCGCACAAAGTCGGCAATATCTTGGACATTCTGCTCTTCTAATTGCTCAAACTTGAGAGCCTCGTCGTCGCCAAAAGCGGTAGCATACTCCTTAAAGTTCAACCAAAACCCGGCGCGACAGTGGCCGCCGTTCCGGCCTGACGCGCCAGAGGCCGCGGTTCGAGCTTCAAGCATCAGGATCGAGAGTGAAGGGTTGCCGGATAGCAGCTGATAAGCCACTGTCGCCCCAGACACGCCGGACCCTATAATGATGTAGTCGAACGTGGTGGATGTGGGCAGGGACGTAGTCGTGCGGTGGTTGGCTATGGCATGAGGAGGCAGCTGCCAGTAAGATGTCGTCGGATTCGGCTGAGGAAAGCCTTTCGGCACTTCACCGCCGCCCATGCTGACAGTAGAAGAGAATGAGTGCAATCAAGTCCAGAGCGATAGACCATGAGAGGCTGTCAAACATCCAAACGCGACGACTCGAATATGTACATCATGAGGTGGGGAATGCCGATCATTGCAAGTGCTGCAACCCTCTAGCGAAAGAACAGCTAGCAGTGTGATAGCTGTTTTCTTGGACGCCTTGCGTCGATCATGTTGCTCGGCAGGGGACGTATCGATAGAGGATCGACAGGCAAACCAATTGGAAACACGACAGATAGCCCTCCCTTCATCACCTTCCACTCAAGCTTTCCGCTCATACACGAAGCCAAGTGATGGACAAGGCGAATCATATCGAAGCCCGCCCTGTTCGCCAGGGACGTTGGATCTCAGCATGGGCTGGTAGGCGTTCGCCCTTCGCTAAGATCAGTTCAAACTGGTACCGATTGCGTTCGGCAGACCTATGGATTCTAAACTTTGGAAAATGGATCCGGACAAGTCAGAAGCCAGCACTCCTGCCACCTGAGGAGTCTCATCAAGACCACAGTCGCTGACGGCCCTTTTCGCCACACAACGAGACTACTAGTGGTCGACGCCATGCCGAGCGCAAGCAACCTCAGGCCGTGAGGGTTGAACGACGCGCACGAATCCCCAAGTCGAGTCGGCTGGCAACCCTTTCGGGCGACCGCAACAACTCTACTCCCTAAGTTAGAAGCACGGCCACTCTGCGCTGCACAAATATCACCTCCACCTTCTGCGAGTGAGCACCTTTCTTCAAACTGCCCATTGCCACATCTTTTCCAGGATGCTCTTTGACTCGCTGGCAACATGCCGCGTCTGTGTTTCTGGCCTTCCGCCAAACAAGTCAACCTCCTCTGGAGCTCGGATTTTGGTTTTCTTGAGCAATTTCCATGCCAAAAATAATACGAAATAGATTCTGCAAAGTCTCGATCAGCTTTCGCATAACAACACAATCGACACCGACTTACGGAATGCCGATATATGCAACCACAAACTTCTGTACATCCCAGTGCCCATGCGTGAAGACGGAAAAGCCATTGAAGACGATGAGCAGCACAAAAAACCCCAGGCTGGACCATGCGAGATATGGCTGGAAGCGACCTCGGAACGCCAGCTCGTCCTGAGGTACCCCTTGCGCTCGCACAGCTTTGTCAAAACCGATGTACGCAACACAGATGCTGCACCAAGTGAAGAGGGCGGCAGTAGTGACAAGGTTGGCAAACCAAGAGAAGACAATGGCCCCGCCGTTGCTGACGACCATGAATGTGAGTAGGGACACAGAGCCGGTAATCAAGACGCAATAGATCGGTATGCCTTTTGCGGTACACTTGAGAAGGAATCGTGGTGCCTGGCCACCCTGCGCCAAGGCCAACAAGTAACGGCTTCCGCTGTAGAGGAGCGCGTTCGCAGACGAAGCGGCCGAGAGGAGGACGACAGCATTGATAATTGACGGCAGCACGGATATTCCAGCCCGCTTGATCCCGATAACCCACGGTGAACTAGCTGCGCCAGCACCACCGTTCAAGAGGTTGGGGTCGTCGTACGGAACCAAGACCCCGACGGCCAGCGAACCCAAGACATAGAAGAGAAGGATCCGCCAGAACAGCCGACGGATGGCTTTGGGAATGTTCCTCTGTGGATCTTCTGTTTCGCCCGCGGCAACAGCAACCATCTCAATGCCGGCATATGCGAAGCCAGAATTGATAATGGCGTTCCAAAAGCCAAGGAAGCGGCCCGAACTGCCCTCGCCGATGTATGCTCTCATCGCGCCTGGATTGTGCCAGTATCTTCACTCGTTAGCCAGCAGACCGCTCGCGATAGTCACAACCTAACCTGAAGCCCAGCCGATCACCGGTTGGCCCGCCTCCGAGATCGAGGACGAGAGCCAGAATGATCAGGCCAATGATGGTCACGATCTTGATGCTCGCGAAGACAAATTCGGCTTCTCCGAACACCCCTACTGAAACGAGGTTGAACGCGAAAATCAGGACGATGATGATGGAAATCCAAACGGCCGGCTAAACGGGGATACGTCAGTCTTTGACATCTGCCAACTTCGGATAGAGGGTTCACCGAGATGCTGTTGGTCCAGAACTCGATCACGACTGCGGCCGCTGAGATCTCTGCACAGACTGTGATGGCGCAATTGTACCACTGATTCCATCCGACGGCAAAACCAAGGGCGTCGTCGACAAAGCGAGAGCAGAACCTCGGTGTTGCTCCTGGAAGAGGCAGCCATGTTGTCATCTCGCCGAGGCATCGCATCTACAAGTAAGTTATGTCAACTTTCCGAGCTCATCCTACTGCCTGGTACCAGGACGCGCAGCCTGAAGCAAGGACAGGACGCCCCGAACTCACCATTGCAAATATCGCCAGCCCAGTGATACTGTATCCCAGTAACAATGACAGAGGTCCTCCGGTGGCAAGACCGCCTCCTATTCCGACAAAGAGTCCTGTTCCGATGGTGCCACCAATGGCATAAAACTGCATGTGTCTCGATTTCAGACCTCTCTTGACCGTGTTGCTCATTTCAATGTGCTCGGTGCGAACTTCAAAGTGGGTAGCATCATCGGGTGGTCCTGACTCTGAGACGCTGGTTCTCATGGTATCCTTTGTTTCTTCCATTTTGAACCGAAGTGAAAAAGATCGGTAACAATCTGAACTCCAGCCTTGCTCTTCTCCACTGTCACGGGCTGTCTCTTCCTTTTCAAGACATTTTTTCTGCTAATCGGCCTCGCAATGGCCAGTTTATTTGTCCGAGCCGTGTTGCTGTATTTGCCGACACTAAAATTGAAAATGCCGATGAGAAGCGCATATCTCCAGCACCTGTCCTGTGTGCCATCAATGCTGCACTGAGGTGTATCAACTGGGAAAGGAAGAAGGTATGAAAAGTCCGAATGCACCATCGGTGAATTGGCACGTGCCATTATCATTTTCCACCACACGAGGAGAAGAAGTGGACATCAATGTCTCACTGTCCGGATTTTGGCGACAGGGAAGACTCTGGCTGAACCAACCTCCAATATACATAACCGTCAAAGGAAACTATCTGCGCTGGCGAACTTTAAACACACCTCTAGTTCAAATGTAGGAGAGGCATCTTGAAAACCCGGTATCTCACAATAATGACGTTCACGCGAAGCAAGCAGACTCCTGTAAGTTTGTTGACCTCTGACATTGAAAACCCAAAGCTAGCTCCAAAGGAAGAGTTTTTGACCCCCCTGTTCCAATAGATCTGGAGCAGATTGATTCGATTCGAAGACGAGAATGGGCAAGAAAGATACGGCCAGCCCATTGATGCTGACTTAGATGGTAAGGGACCCTTTATATCAGAGCCATGCCACGCCTGGGATGCAGTCGAGCTAAGACAGTATGGCCACCACAGTCGGCTTGGCCGTGAGTCAAGGCAAGAAGGTCTTTGCAAAAGTGCTGCAGACGGATTCGGCGTTGGATCCATCTGCCACGTTTGGTCAGGGGACAGTGGAAGTCAAGAGTGTTCGTACCCCCCCAACTGAGGCGAGACCTTCAGTCGCTTTTTCTCGCATCGCATCAGACTCTCCATCTAACTCCCATGGCAGCTACTATCACCCCTTCGTGCAGATGAAGTGGGCACCATTAGGTGTATTGGACTGAACTATCGTGATCATGCGGTGAGTTCCTCTTCCTCGCTGAATGCAAAACCGCGCAAAGTCGAATTCACTGCCCGCAAGGAATATATAGTAACTAACGAACGGCACAAAACAGGCGGAGCTCAAGCTGGCCATCCCGAGCACTCCGACCGTGTTTCTCAAAGCGAACACATGCCTCAATTCACCGTCAGGCCGGATATATTATCCTCATCCCGCGGGAGACCATGATTGTCTGTTAGACTACGAAGTCGAACTGGCCGTGGTCATCGCAGAGACATGCAAAGACGTCTCTGAGGACGAAGCCATGCAGTATGTGCTCGGATACATGACGGCCAACGACGTCACGTCACGAAAGCATCAACAAGAGGTGTCTCAATGGGACCATGGGAAGGGATTCGATGGATTTTGCCCCATCGGACCGACACTGGTGTCATCGCAGGCTATTCCTGACCCGTCCGTCTTACGGCTTCGCACCGTCCTCAACGGCAAAGTTATGCAAGACGGGAAGGCTCGGGACATGATCTTCTCCGTGGCCAAGATCGTGTCGTTCCTTTCGCAGGTAAGAACGTTTAATATTATTATGGCATGCCCCCGACGTCGGAGGACAGAAATTCCGCTGACATTGAGATCAAAGGGATGCACGTTGCAGCGGGGTACCGTCATCCTCACCGGCACGCCGTGTGGGATCGGAATAAGCAGAGATCCGGTTGTTCGTCTTTCTGAGGGAGACGAGTTACACGTCACTATCAGCCACGGGCTGGGGACTTTGACGAACTCCATAGTGCGGTGTCTCCGGTCCGATAGACCGGCGGACTCTGCACTGAGTTTGAATTTGTCCGTCTCATCGCCGGTTATAAATTGTGGGCAGAAGGCTGTGCTTGGTATGAATGGAACGAGGTCGACAGTTGAGGGGCTGCTTCTTGGTCATTCATGATGGTGACCCTGACTCGCTACGGAGAACATAACGTCTACTTCCAAACCCTTCAAATGGTTATTTTCAGGCATTAACCAAAAGGATAGCTCCCTAGATACATACAGAAAGATAAGAAGCCAGCCTTCAAAGGCTAGGCGCTATTCCGGATATCATTTGCTCCCAAACGTCCAGGTCCGCGACTTCCGGGAAGGAGAATTGATTGTCTTCCCACACAGCAGGCCAATAAACCGAGCCCATGTCCGGTGATATACCGGGCGTCGACGAGTCCGTGGGAAACGTAGTACCCTCTACGCCAATAGCAGCGTCATCAGTCACTAACATCTGGCGAGGCAGAGGGGTGGTCGGCCTCCTCGTCAGACCCCTTCTTTTCCCTTTCACTTTCGAGATGCACAGTTCGACAACCTTAACTTCGGCCATTCCCACTTCATTCAGCCATACATCCCGGTTCAGCTTCTCACAGTAGGCCTCGAGATCTTCCAGGATTCCACTCGTCTGGTCCGAGTACGGATTCCTGACGGCGATGATGCCCAGGATCATGGCGCTGTTGAATAGGTTGTGCGCTCCCAGTGCCCATCGCAGGTTTTCGGCCGCCGTGTAAGTGAGAGCGTCGAATCGGATCTTGAGATCGGCGAGCGCGGAGGACATGCACGCCTCATGACTCGGGCGGAATCGATTGGTGATAGACTCGCGCAAAAGGTAAGGCCGGTGCAACATGATTCTGGCGAAATGGAACGAAGTATGCAGGTTGAGTCTGTGCCACTTGAGAAACGGGAGACTGGCGTCAGAGGACAGGTCCGGAAAGTCGAGGCGGAAATAGGGAGGTAGTCGCTCGCTCCAGGACATGAGCTCTCTGTCGAGACCGAGGACCACATCGTAGCTAGCACTGGACAGACCAAAGCATCTCTCTTGGATTGTTCCCACGATCTTGGCCAGTCGGTGGGTGAGAAATGATACGACGCTGGGAGTGGGCCGCTCCATCGGCCACGGCGCAGCTTGGGCGGCGGCGTCGTCGCTGTCCATGTCGTCCAGCCAAATGTTCTCGGCTTCGTGGAACAAGCACAAATTGTCGTTGATCGCGTACGGCCGTCCAAGTGCCAGGGCGATCATCCGATCAAGGGCATAAATGTGACTCCAGATCCTCCGACGTTGCCCGATCGTCTTCCTAGACAGTCCCCATTTCTCGCCATCCACCTAGATTTTTTTTCTGTGTAAGCGCTTGCCAAGTAGCCAGCCGGGAACGAGTTCTTTTCTCACATGCATGCCCTGTGCTTGAGCCATACGCATATTGAAACTGATTGTCAACCAGGATTCGGTGAGCCGTCGCGTGTGCAGAAGATAGCGAGTGACAAGAAGTCCTGCCCGGACAATGTCGGTCGACTCGCCATAGAACGAAGGAGCGATAACAATCGCTCGCCGTGATGCCCACTGCAGATTGAGCTGTCAGCAAAGATTGGACGACGACCTGGAAAGGTGAACAGACATAAAAGCGCAGAGACGTCTCCTCACAATCCCTTTGCATTTCCTTGGTGCAATTCGGCGGCGCGTCGATCAAGCCACTGAATGCCAGAATAATAAACAACAGTGCCAACCACCGGAGATCAACACCCGCGAGATCATCGAAACCAAAGCGTCTCGCCCAAAACTCGTTGTATTGGTTTCGAAACGTTCTTTCGTGGACGGCGTCGAGGCACCAGTTCACCTCTGCCAGGAACTTGTCGACCAGGCGATCCACGGCCGATTTCTGCCGGGGCAGGAGACCAAGGAGATCCCAAACTTGAGAGAAAGGGCTGGACTCGTCTCGGAACGACCGGAGTGAATCCCGACCTCGAGATATCCCTGAAGGCAGATCCGGACTTTCTTCTTGCAATATCCTGGCCGCGACCTGGTGACCGAAATAAGAGGTGCCATAGAAGGATCGCGCTCCTCGCGCGATGAAAAGTTCTCCAAGCTTAGGACTAGCAGGAGTAGTCCCGTGCCGTGAAGATCCCTGCTCTTTGTCGTCCGACTGCCTCCTCGTTGCGATTGCGCCCTTGTTCACCTCACCAGGGCTCTCTGCTTCTCCAGAAAGACCTTTGCTCGAGGCGCTACATAAATGTGCAACTCCGCGCTGTACACACCTGTTGCACGGTTGATTCTTGTCACAAGCTTGTTTCCGCAGGTGGCATTGCGTACAGGAGGTTGGTTTGCGCCCCCGCTTGCCCGTTCTCGCCCGCTTGCTGGGAGGACGTTCCAACGACTCGGAGAATCTTCCACTATCAGCATTCGTGTCCGGATCCATCCTCGCCTCGCAAAATGTCTAACTTGTGTTTCGGCGAATGTATTCGAGAGGAACAGGTGGTGTCGTCTTTTGGATCGAGCAGAAATCAAAAATTGCCGATACGAACCACGTGCATCGGCAAATGTTACCCAGCATCGGTAATACTGATACATTATGCCAATGCGCCTGGACAGGTGTTCGAGGTTGCGAAAGAAACTAATTTAGGTCTACTCGAATTTGTGACCGTGGTTGATTTTCCAGCAGCAGATATCGATGGACAATGGGCTCAATCGAGGTTCTCACTGATTCCCCCCAAGGGCATATGCCCAGAATACTGAGGGAAGATGTCACGATCGCATGCGTACAAATGATGGCTGGTAGGACTCTATCCTTCAATCCATATCGTTCTAAAGGGAAAAAGATATTGACATGATCCAGGTGCGGACAAGGCCAAAAACTTAGCCCTCGCGCGAGAGAAAACGCTTCAAGCTGCGAAGGCTGGGGCGAGAATCGTCGTTCTTCCGGAATGCTTCAACAGCCCTTACGGGACGGTGTTCTTCCCAAAATATGCAGAAAGCATTCTACCGTCTCCTCCGTCGCAGCATGAATCTCCTTCTTTCCATGCGCTCTCTCGCATGGCAGCAGAGGCGGGAGTATATCTTGTCGGCGGGAGCATCCCCGAGTTCGACCGGGGCAAATACTACAACACCTGTCTTGTCTTCTCTCCGAAAGGGTCCCTGCTCGCTGCCCACAGAAAGATACACTTGGTCGACATCGACATTCCGGGCAAGATCACTTTTCAAGAATCGGAAATCTTGTCGCCAGGGAGTGCTATGACCATTGTCGCGTTACCGGAATACGGCTTGCTCGGTGTCGGGATCTGCTACGATATACGATTCCCAGAAATCTCCACAATCGCGGCGAGAAAAGGTTGCTTTGCGATGGTCTATCCAGCAGCATTTACAAGGCCAACCGGGGCACTACACTGGACACTGTTGGCGCGCAGCAGAGCGGTGGATAATCAGATCTACGTCGTCATGTGCAGTCCGGCGCGAGATCTGGCGGCGAGTTATGTTGCTTGGGGTCATAGCATGATTGTTGATCCTATGGCAGAGGTGCTTTGCGAAGCAGATGAGAACGAAACCATCATTTCGGCTCGACTGCACAGTGAAACCATACGGAGCACGAGACAAGCTATTCCAGTGTACACCCAAAGAAGGTTTGATGTGTACAAGGATATCAGCGTTTAATATGGATGCGTAGGAAAACCAACCTCCTTGACTAGACACCGAAGGAGCAGTTTGAGATCAGGAAGAAGAGATAGTAAACTCTCCTCGTCTCAGCTGTCCTGCAAACATTGTCAGCTGCATGACCAATGCTGATGAAAAAAGTTACGAACCGTGCGTTGATGGACATATATATATTCTTTTTCGTCCAAGACAGAGATCAGATCAAGCTTCTTCCTCTCTCCTTACAAGCCCTTCTCATCCACCGGCACACAAGTGATAAACATCAAGCAGCCACCCTTGGACGCGAAAGGACCATGTTCCATCCCGGGTTTCCGATAGGCATACGCGCCCTTCTGCCACGATTGAGCCAGCCTCGTATCCGTCAAGTCGCCCTCCACAATATAGATCTCCTCGATGTAGGGATGCACAAAGACGTTCTGTGCATTCGCCGCCCCGGGCTGCCACCGCTGCAGCAGTGTTTTTCGGCCTGTAGCCGGGTCTTGATTCAGGATCATCTCATCGATGCCGGGCTCCGTTTGGTTCCAACTCCTGTCGGCCCGAGAAGTAGGGTTGTGAAATTCAAATTGCTCCATCACGGGAAGATTGGGTAGGATTGTACGAGCAGGCGTTTCTTTCGACGTGTTCCTATTGTTTGAAGGGCAGGCAGAGGGGGAGTGTCGTCGTCAACCTTTATAAGCCATTCCTCCAAGTATTGTGGTACTCTAATTCTTTCTAGGAAGTGAGAACATTGCATCTCCAGCTTAGTAAGCGCTACCTCTGCACCATGAAAAAGCCGAAAACCGTCGGCAAATTGTACAGCTCGATAATGATCACATTTTACTCACTGTAACACCCTTTTGGGTTTCGCACGCGACTGGATAGCTCAAAGCTTGCGAACAGAGTCAGCTTCCCACAAGAGAGTAAGTAGGGAGGTTCCAAGTGAGGGTGAGTTGTAGGCGACACCGAGGTGAATACTGGGAAACACATTAGGTAAGCGCCAAGAAATGCAAGAAGCTCCCAAAAGCGGCGGCGCTGACCGCCAAATTCGGTGGGGAATTCCACTGCAACTTACGCTGACATGGAACCGTTTCTTGCACCACGAGTCGGAACGTCTCGTGTTTCGCAGCATCTGAGCATTCCAGGCCTGCTCAAACCTAACGCGTACCCGTTGATATTCATCTTCGACGACTCGACTACCTACGTTTAATGAAGACCCGCCAGAAACGGGAAGCAACAAATGTCGCAGTCCTTCCAGAATGTCCTTGACACTGGCCGCATCGTCACGCTGCTGGCCCTCGCAACCGCTGTTTATATTGCAGTCAAAGGCTTCCAGGTGATCCGGCGAACATACAGAGCTCGCCGTCGTTACCAGGACATTCCGCAGCTCCCTCGACATCCAATATGGGGTCACTTGATCAACATGGGAGAGAAGCTCAATCCGGCGCTGCGGAGACATCCAGATTACGCCTTTGAAGAAATCTGGATTTCGCTCGGCAGGCCGCCCGCGTTCCTGATGGACTTGCATCCCGTGGACAGTGCCTTCTTGATTGTGGCAGACCCGGGGCTGGCCGAAGAGATCTCCCAGCCGAACTCGACCTTCAAATACTCTCTCCCAAAGAGTGATACGCTCATGTCCATGTACCGCCTCATTGGGCTCGAATCGCTGATCATTGCCGAAGGCGAAGAATGGAAGATCCTGCGCCGGAGATTCAACAAGGGCTTTGCACCTCAGCATCTGCATACTCTAGACGGGCTGATCGTGTCCAAGACACGGGATTTCATTGAGCGGTTGAAACAGGCAGCCAAGAGCAGAAAGACGTTTTTGCTCAAGGACTACGCCCAAGATTTAACCACGGATATCATCACGACCGTGGCCATCGAGAAGGACTATCACGCACAGACGCTCCCGGAGGGAGTAGGGTCGAAAAGCGCCTTGGGGATGCTGACCGCATCGAGGCTCCTGTCGAAGCTGGTCTTCCCCATTGGCCGGGGATTTAACCCGTTTGTCTATTTCGACCCTATCCGACCGGCCAAGTCGTGGTTCTACGAGCAGGTGTTCAATCGCGAACTGGCGGCCCGAGTGCGCGAACAGATTGCCCTTGAACGGGCGCAAACAAGTGAGAAATCTAACGGGACTACCGAGAGCACCCCGACGCTCCAAAGGTCCATCACTCGCCTCGCACTCTCAGGACTCGATCCGGATGCGGCGTTGGTCCGAAGCACGGTATCACAAATCAAAAGCTTCCTATTCGCCGGTCAGGACACGACCGCCACGCTGATCCAGTGGCTATGCTTCGAACTCTCCAAGGAGTCTTGGTCTCCTCGCTCAGCTGCCATCCTGCAAAGCCTCACCGCGGAGCACGACGCCGTGTTCGGCACGCAAGGCGGGCCCTTCAACGCTCTCGATGTCCTCGGCCGGACCGATGAAGCAGGACGGAAAGAGACGGAAGCTATACTGGGTAGTCGCTTACCGTACACCACGGCTTTCATCAAGGAAACGCTCCGAATACATCCGCCTGCCGCCACGGCGCGACTCGTCCCTGAAATGTCACCGCAGAATCCCACTCCCGTGACCATGAAGATACGCACCGCTCGCGGCGAGGAAAAGGACGTGAATGTCAACGGCCTGAGGATATACAGCGCACAGCATCTGATTCATCAAAACACAGACTTCTGGGGTCCGGACGCCCATGTCTTCCGTCCCGACAGGTGGCTCGATGAAAAGTACATGTCGGGTCTGCCCACGGGCGCGTGGCGGCCCTTTGAGCGTGGCCCGCGAAATTGTATCGGGCAGGAACTGGCGATGGTGGAGGCCAAGGTCGTGCTCTGCGCCGTGGCAAGAGGTTTCTCATGGGAAAAGGTAGGCTACTCGGGCAGGAAGCAGACCGAGGGCATGGAGATCCCCAGAGGAGATGGCAAGGACGATCCGGAGCGGGAAGTGTGGAGCGTCAACCAGGTCACGTCGATTCCCGTCGATGGCATGAAGATGAGGGTCTGCCTGAAGGAGTAGGAGGGTACCGAGTACCGACGTGGGTGATGCAGCAAGGCTGAGAGAGCGCGCAAGGCTGAGAGAGCGCGCAAGGCTGAGAGAGCGCGCAAGGCTGAGAGAGCGCGCAAGGCTGAAGTGGCTGGAGTGGCTGAAACGCCACATACCACGTGATCCCGGCACAACTGTCGAGCAGAAGCCGATGGAGCTGCGAGGACGCGGCGATCTGCTTGGATTTCGCCTCCCAGGCTCCCAGTGGACCACGCAACTCAGTGACCATCTAGGCAGCCGAGCATAATGAGAGTCCAGAGCGCATTGTCGGCCTTCAGGGTTCACACCAGCCGTGCCATAGGGTTACGAGTGCTGTGGCGTCCAATGCTTCTCGCAGCTTCGAGCTGCGTCGCGTAAGCTGATTCGCCCCTTGCACGCCGGGGGACACACGAAATGTGTTTGCCTGGCCGCGGGGTTGAGTTCATCACCAGGTGATGGAATGTCTATAAGATCTTGAACCTCGCTTGGTGGCTGTTTGCTTTCCGTTTTCATTTCCCCATCTCGAATACCTTTTTCTATTCCATCGACACCCAGCAATCATCTTCTACACAGTATCTGCACATTGAACAGTCAAACATAGGTGACTGCGTAATCAGGCAAGATGCCTAACATCTACTATCTCAACACACCACCTCACCCGTTCTGGGACTTCGTCGCCGGGATCGAAGACCATCCCTTCTTCGCCCAACATCGACGACCCGGTCCACCACCACAGCCGGCCCGGCCAGGCGCTGAGCAGTCTCGAGCCCAAGCCAACACCACCACAAGCGACAAGGCCAAGGGCAAGCAAGCTGAAACCAACGCGGACGACCCGCCCGAGGTCGACCCTTCGACTGTCCGGCCCGACCGTAAGGATATGCCATTCCGCGGGCGTGGTCGGTTCGCCAAAGCGTTCGACGATAGCGGCAACAAAGAGAAGCACGACGACGGTGGCGACAACGACGGCGAAGACTGCCACCGCGGCAAACGAGGCTGCCATGGATATAGACGTGGCCACGAAAACGGTCCATGGGGTCACCGCGGGGGACCACCATTTGGACCCCCTCCATTCATGTTCGGCCCCAACTTCCCCTTCGGCCCTCACGGCCCGTTTGGCCGCCCCGGCGGTCGGGGACAAGAAGAACAGGAAGGTGAACGCGAAGGTCAAGGCCACGGCCATGGACCTCATCGCGGTTTCCGTGGTCGCGGAGGCCCGCACAGAGGCCGCTTTGGACCCCACCCTCACGGAGGACCTCATTCCCGCTCTCCACCACGCGGGGGTCCTTTCGCCCGTGACCCGTCGGGCTTCGACCTCCCCTCGTTCCTGACCAACCTGGGCGAACGTCTCGGCGTGGATCTGACATCCGCGGCGGAGGGCCTGGGACTCGGCCTCGGCCAAAAGCACGCCCGCTCCGCCGACTCAGACTTCGAGCCCCGAACCGACATCTTCGACACCCCGCAAGAATATACCGTGCACGTGTCCCTTCCTGGGGCAAAGAAATCCGACATCGGCGTCGACTGGGATGGCGACCACTCGGTCCTCCGCATCGCCGGCGTGGTCCACCGACCGGGCGTGGACGAGGAGATGATGGCCCGCCTGGTCGTCGACGGCCGCAAGCGCGAGACCGGCGTCTTTGAGAAGACCATCCGTCTGGGCACGCCCAGGGCACCGGCCGCTGTGGACGTCGAGGCCATCTCGGCCAAGATGGTCGACGGGGTACTCATCGTGCGGGTCCCCAAGGCGGAGAAACAGTTTGCGAAGAAACAAGTCCGCGTGGGATCGGCTTCTCCTGCCGTCTCGGCCGAAAGACACGAGGAGACATACATGGACGCATACATGAACGAGAAGGATCTTCTGTTCGACGCGGACGAGGACATGTACGACGGCGCACCAGAGCAACACCATGGAAGAAGCGAAACAGTCCGAGCCGCGGAATCTGAAGTCGACACCAAGAGAGGCAAGGGCAAGCAGCGCGAGGCGGAGGAAGAGGCAGCCGCCAGAGAAAGGGATGACCGCTCCGAGACGATCGGTGTGGAGTATCCGCATGCGAAGGCGAACGCCACCGCCACCGCCACCGCCGAGACTCTGCCACGCTACGAAATCGAAGAACCAGCGGAGAGTAAACTGGCAAAGGAGGGACACCAAACCCCGAGCCAAAGCCAGGAGGAGCTAGAGGACGACAACATGAGTGACTGGGAGAAAGACGGCTCGGACCCCGGTGCCGGTGCTGGTGCCGAGGACGAGGACGAGGACGAGGGGGAGTACGAATACGTCAAGATCAATGTTGATTGATTGAGTGAGGGACTTGGTCGGGCAGTCAGTGGGTAATTTACACAAAGTCTGGTCTTGAGATGGGTCAATGCACGCACACACAAGCACGCCTGCACTCGCTCATCTCATCTCGTATCATCTCACATCATGAAAGGAAATGAAGATACTGTCGACAGGAATTAGTTAGCTAGGTACGTAGGTAGGTACGGAGGTGGATGGACAGATAGATGTGGTAGGAGGCTACCAATCTACAGTATCTATTATTTTAATACCCCATCCACTCTACCTTTCTTCTTTCCTTCCATCCACGGCATATATTTATTAGGAGGCTGTCATTCTCATTCTCATTCTCATTCCCTTGCGATCTCACCACGTCATCCGTCATCATCAAGAAATAACTCCATGCTGTAGACCAGGCCAAGCCGAACCAGGCCATCTGCCGTGATCTATTGACTATCTCGTTATCGTTATACCGTATATAGGAGGGGTGTACACTAGTAATCAAATTATCAAATTATCAAGTCATCAAGTCATCAAGTCCCGATTATGAAGTCTCAATCATCAAGTCTCAATTATCAAGTCCCGATTACCAAGTCACCGAGTCATCAAGCCAGCAAGTCGCTAAGCTGTCAGGTCGTGAAGTTACCAAATCACTAGCCGCTGCGAACTCATCATCATACTGTAGTTAATTAACTATATGTACTTTTGAATTGTTAAGTAACCTGTCCGTCCATCCGTCCATCCAAACCTGCATGCATTCGAGACTATAGTTCCGTGTCGCCTGTGAAGGGGTTCGTGCGATCCTCTCCTCCTTCTCGTCATTCTCGAACCTGTACGAGAGTGTGATCCACTCGATCCTCCTTTCTCTTCTCTCAAGAATTTCCATCTCTTCAGCCTGCCACCCTCTTCAATACCTGCGCTACGCAAAAACATCCTTCACAACCTCCGCAAACGTGGCACTCTCGCCGTCAACACCCAACGACATCGCACTAACCTCCTGGTACGCCCCATCCCAGAACATCGCGCCCGCCAGGTTCGGCAGATCCATCGCCCTCACGCGCTGCATCATGGCCTTGTAGGTCGGGACATCGACGAAGCCGGACCCGGCTCCGATGAAGGCAGGCGTGCCGATCAACAACCTCGGAGAATCGACGCCGTTGTTGATGGCTTGAAAGCCGGAAGAGCGGGGAACGATCCGGGAGCCTGATACCAGGGATCCGAGGGCGCGGAGATCCGTGGACCAGTCCGCCAGGGAGGAGAAGAACCCTTCATTCGGAGTGGTGGATTGGCCCGACACTCCCAGCTGGCAGGATGGGTTGTTGTAGAATTGCACGGCGAAGAAGTCGACGTAGGGCAGGAGGTAGGCGACGGGTATCGACGCGTCGGGCCGGGGGCATTGCGGTGCGGCGGAGAGGTAGTACGGTTTGGAGGCCGTCGACATTAGCTGCCGCAGGGTCCGCGCTAGGGTCGGAAGGTAGGTTGAACTCGAGGGTGATTCGTTGTCTGTCATACATAAGAGAGGGATGGGTTAGTAAAAGCAGGTGGGGGGTGGTGGAGAGACCCTACCGATGTCAATGCCGTCCAAGACGACGTCCCCATATGGTCTCAAGGGTGCGGAAGCTGGATCCGTCCCGCCCAGGAATAAATTCCACAGAGTGTTCGCAACTTGCACGGCCTGGGCGTCGCTGCTCATGGACAAATCTCCCACTGCACCGCCCACACTCAGCATAACTTTCTTGCCTTGCTGCTGGCAACGGGCAATTTTGCTCGCGAAGCCGTCGCTCACGCAGTCCAAAAGACCGGTCGCTCCAGCTGCTTGTTGCGCGGCGTTTGGGGCCCAGCAATTTGACGCCATGTTCATTGCCGGATAGCCGCCATTGGAGACGAAGTGTGTAACAAAAGCGAGGATGACAATGTCGATGGCCGGGTCATCGCATACTTGCGTCAGGGAGATTACCGATGTGAGATCGGTTTGAGAGTAGTATACGACGTTGAGGTCGGTGGCACGGGGGTTGAAGGTGTAGGTTGCTGATGGCGAGGAGGTCGCTGGTGGCCAGGAGGTCGCTGATGTGTGTAGGGGCCGATCGGGAACAAGACTGCGCGAGGTAGTTGCCGATGCGGGAGGTGTGTTTAAGTTTGTTATCGGCAATATTGATGGTTGACCGGTAGAGACGGCGGGGGAGGTGGAGGCGGTGGTGCTAGGTAGGAGCCCGTCAATGTCAAATTGCGAAGCCAGCAGCTGGATGAGCTGTTGCACGGCGCTTCCGATCTCGTTGACCAGGTCGTTCAGCTGACCCGAGAAGTCTTCTGAGGCATCAAGACGTTTGTTGGCCGCCAGAGGTTTCCAGTAGCCTGCCGGGCCAGTTCGAAAAGTCGCGTCTCGTCTTGAATGCGGGTTTGGCGCTTGCGCGAGATATTGCTCGTGAGACAGCTGGAGGACGTCCAATGTGCTGCGCAAGGTGGCTGCAACGTTCGCCCAGTCCTGGGAAGGAGCCGATGCGAAGATGGAACTGGTAAACAAAGCAAATGAAAAGAGGGTGAGTAACCTGAACATCACGGCCGTTGATTTAATGATGAAGGACCGATACTTCTTGAAATCGGCGACTGAGACTTATACCTTGAAGATACGCATGGCTGGTAGCTCCCAGACACTTTCATGCCAGTTGAATACTGGAGGGAGAGGTCTCAGATCCAAGTATGGAGTGTTCGAGACAAGGAATGTGGAGGGTTGATTGCCGCGTCTGCTGCCCTGCGGTCCATGCATTATTGCATTCCAACGACATCGTCGCCAAGGCACGAGCCAGCGTGCTCTTTTCTGGGCTTGCTCGTCCTCTTTGATACAGGACAGCGCGAGGTCTTGACATCAAGAGGTTGTAGCTAGCCACCGGAGTAAAAGCTATCTTCCTGTGTCTGCATCTCATCTTTCAACGGGCCCTGCTGAGACACAGGCATCTTGACTTCCGATGTTCGAAGAAGTATAGGACCAGCCGACGATGAACGAAGGTCACATCGCCGTCGTCGACTCACCATGCAGCTTGAAGGAGGCGGAGAGATGAAGCTCGCTAGCACGAAGCGAAAAGCGTTGGTCAGACCGCCGTCTTTGCCCGGTGAGAGCGGGATGGGGCACAGGATTGCTCGGTCAGACTCAGCTCGTTGGTGCGATGTCTGACACCAACATTTAGCCATGGCACTGGCTACCAGATGGTCGTCAGACAGCGCGAGTTTCGGCGAGGAGGGGGTACTCACGTACTGGATCTTTAGCTCCCCCCTTCGCTCGCTCCGGTCCGGTCGGTCTGCCAAAAGCTGAGCCCCCAAGACGCTCCCCATGCTCGACGATCAGAGGGGCGCAGGGTCTTTGAGCCTCAGTGGTTGCCGGTCCTACAGGCCGGTACCTTGTAGCGCGACCTGTGCGGCCTTCACGCTGGTGTCGCGCATCGGACTTCTGCCGTCAGCAGGTTTCTCAGGGAAGTCGTGGCCCGAAAGGGAAGCTATGTTCAAGCGCCGATGCAGTCGCAGAACATGCCTACTGAATCCGTCCCCGAAACTTTCCGGTCGCAACTGCTTGGCCGACCGACGTGCATGTGCAGCTCGATGGTAGCCTGATTCGCCGCGGATGTGGCCTTTTCGCTAGCTTTCCGCCCTCTTTCGCTCTGGAGAAGCCCGGAGAGGGATCGACAGCAGGATGCAGTAACTCCGCATTGCTTTGGGTATTAGTGGACGAATGCGTCCTCAGTTGCATGCGCAACACTCGTGTGATCTCTGGTCTTCCGCAAAGCAACGATCAAAGCACAAGAGCATCCCCGGTCAGCACGTCGCCCTAGACCATCCGGATGCCGACTGACCATGCTCATAAGCTGAGAAGAGATGACTGCTGCTTCCTGCTTGGGGGCTAGCACGGCGCATGTAGGCGAGGAGGGCTGGATTCGATCGTCCGAAGCTTGTTCTGGAGACGTGCAGGGCGCTGATGCAGGTGCAATCCTCCTCAAAGCAGGTACTCGGTGTACGTCAGTTGTAGGACTGCCTGTAATCGCCCGCTGACTGCGCAAAGCTGCCCGAGCTCGAATGCGGCGGACGGCGCATTCCACGGAGCAAGCTAGTGCATGGCCCTGTCCTCAGGTGATTTTGTACTTCTGTCTTGGAGGAGTTCACTCTATCCGACCTTCTTCCGCGTGAGTCTGCTTCCGGATGCTCTCGAGGTGGTGACAGCCTCAAGGTCGCGCACGTGATGCCACAGCCTTGTCGATTTTTGGGGTGCTGGCATCAAAGCGACCACTTCCGAGATACAAAGTGACCAAAAATCGCTTCGCTCATGCGGTTAGCTTGTGCAGCTAGGCGCCGACCTCGGCGCTGGTGGCCTGCAGTACTTCAGAGCACGTCCAGGTCACACAATCAAAGCCCAATGCAGCATGCGATCGTGTTAAATGCCGTGGTGCTGCTGTTGGTACGTCGGCAGGAAGCGTGGACCTCGAAACCGACGAACTAAGGCAGAAGCCGCATTGGTTAAAGGCCTGGTTTGAACAAGGCAACAGCCCCGAGCCGTCCCGCAGGGGTTGGTTACACAAGACTCAGCGTCGAGAGCTTGTGTGAGCAGGGATGTATCCAGATGTTGCACAGCAGTAGCGCCGTTGCACTTGCAGTCGACGTTGTCGCCAACCCGGCTAGGGCCATGCAGAAGTGAGTGAAGAACGAATTATGGCGCAATATGCAAAAGGGAGTCGGTAGGTTGGGATCAGAAATACTCGCAAGGTCTCGAACGTCGTGGCAGTGGTGAGTACGAGTACCACGTCTGTCGAACGCTAACAATGCTCTAGGTCGAACCGAGCATATTCTCGTGGACGAGTCCTGGAAGAGAAAGTTGGGACTTGGAAGGGTTCGAGCAGTGAAAGGAAGGTAGCCCTTGCTCCATGCCATCCATGCCAACGGCCCAGCCTCAGGCCCAGCGACAGGCATTTGCCCATGTTGGAATCACTGGCGGCGGATTTTGCTCTTTCCTGCGAAAGCTCGCCTAATTCGCTGAGACCATGATACGGTTTTCATCCGTCTAGATCCAACATCTGATGGCGGGCCATGGTAGAGCACCCAAGGTAGGAAGTCTGCCTGGATGATTGGAAGCTCGCTGCTGTCATGGCAGGTATCCACTCGAGGAAAGCACAGGCCACTTCTATTGCCCTGTCCTGCAAGCCACAGTCAGGCCATCACCACGGGGCAACCGTCCCAGGGCTTCCCCAATGATTTTGGGCCAGGTGTATTCATGGTTCTGGCACGAAGCAGAAGAGCCCTTTTCCCAGACACCCTTTTGGGACCTCTGCAACAGAATCATGCAGGGTATCCCGCTCAGTGACACCCTCAAGCCTCGTCACCAAGGGTGAGGACGTGGCTAGATGGACTGCCCAAGGAATAAGGGGTGACCATTTGTCCGACCTAGCACGACAGGGACCCGGAATCAAAGATCCTTCCGCTCTCGCACCGCAGTCGCTGTCCACGAACTCCACCCGGCATGTTTCATCATCCAATATGCTCCTGCATGTGGCTGCCGGCTGCGTAAGCGCGTCGGGCAGTCATCCTCGCCTACGCAAGTAGACAAGAGTTTTTGCAATGCCCGAGCCCTGCAGAACGCGCATGAACGGCTGGCTTCTGCCATTCATCGTGTACATTTCGAGCGGCGAGGACGGTAACGGGAAAGAATGCTCAGAAAGCCTTGGGAGCGAAGAAGAGATACGAGAAAGGGGAACTGTGGGCACGATGAAAACCCATTGCATTGAGCTGTACCACCCTCAGCGGCATAAACGAGTCTCGCGCCGATGCGTCATACGCCCACAATCCTCTCGATCCCAGCCTAACGTCCAACAACCCGGTGCCAGCCCTCTCGACCGCGACATCTCCATAACACGGCAGGCAGGCAGCACGCACGCACGCACGCACACACGTTTCTTTTCCCTTGGCCTGAATACGGCGTCGAGTCGAGACAGGGTTTCCGCCCGAATGAACATCCGGGTCGCAGAACAGCAAGCCCCCGTCGTCCTGCCCTGCGCTGGACTTCGGCCTCTACCACATGGCGTTCAGATGCCATGGTGGGTGACACAGCAGCAGTCCCAACCCCGGGATGCCAGCGCACAGATCAACAACCCGGCCAACCCTGCTCGAGCGCCACGGTTACACAGCAGCGGCAATAACTAGTGAACACGAGCTGCAAGGAGACGTTGAGCAGCAGGGAGATAAGGTCTCCCGCCCGAAGAGAGGAAGATTTCGAGATCGCCGTAGCAATCTCAGATGGACATAGAAAGCGTGGAGATCTCGATCAAGCTGCTCAGATCGACGACAAGGCTGACGAGGCTCAATCACGCGGCATACCACGCCGGGCAGAGATGTCAGAGGAAGTCAAGAGACAGCCTGCGGAAATATCTTCCCAGCCGGCCAGGCGTGCGTGCGTACGTAGCTCTTGGTGCAGCGCAACGCCCGAGTCACACGCGCAGTTTTCCTTTCTCGCTGCTGGGCTGCGGTGAAGGTTCGTCTTGAGAACGCGATGCTGATGGATCCAGAGGTCGATGACGCCCACAAGATCAGATTTCTTCCCCGTAACACGGCAATGGGTCCATTTTGACTTTTCCTCCGATGGCAACCAGAGTTTCACGCACTGGCCGGCCGGCCGGCTCCTCTCTGGCGCCCCGTGGAAGAGCGCACATCCGGCTAAAAGAGCTCCTCAGGAGCAGCACAGTCCCATTTACAGGGGTGTCACTTGGAGCTAGAGGCTGTAAGCACGTATCGATGTGAAAATTAGCAAGCTTGGATGCACTATTAGCCGCCCAGTCTGATCGTCTCTCATGGTGATGGTGGGGAAAAGGACAATGTCCAAAGTCGCTCTCGCTCTCGCTCTCAAGTCTTCCAAAAGAATGCCATGCCATGTCCCATAATCATCCGTTTCCCATGATGTCTCATCTCGTCATTGCCCAACCGTGTAGTTCAAGAGCGTAAGAATTAGAGTCCGCCACCCATTTCGTTCTGTCCAGCCGATTCCATGCCCTCATATCCCGTCTCAATCGCAAATCATCCTGTCATGAAGCCAAACACGCTATGTACATGTGAACATGCCAAACAAGTCACCAACTCTCCTGTGCTATGCTAGTGCAAATACAAGGACCTCAGAAAGCCCTCTTTCCGGGTCCTCGTCAGTGGTCGAACTGAAAGTGAAGACGAAGAAGTGTCTTGGTCCCCGTAAAGGAGCGTGCGGGTTTTTTCTTTTGAACACCCCTGCCCTAGCTGGACATAAGACTGCGAATGAAAAACGTGCTGAGCTTTTATGGTTCGATGTGAAGAGAAAGCCGCCCACCCTCTTGTCTGCCGTCCTTTTTGGTCTCAATTTTGATAATCTCCCGTGTTAACTTTTTGAATGAAAGTGGTGCTTTTGCAGAAGGAAAATAACCGTGCCGACCGTGAAAACTGGAGTCTGAAGGGTTGTCCTGCATCTGTGACAGGGCTGGAAAAGGAGCTCAGCAACGAGGGGATTGTGCGTGGTGCGAAATTATGCAGAGGGGGGCTGGAAGTGTTTCTGGTCGTAATCATAGGTTCTCATTTCGTCGTTAGGAAGGAGCTTCTCGTGCATCTTCTCCTCCGCAAGGTCTTGGAATTGGGCCCGCTTCTGCCGGATCATCCTGCTGGAGTCACTGGCATCGGCATTGGCGCGACTGCCCCATGTGGTCTATTTGGCAAACGTTAGCCATGCTCGTGTGACGCGATGTCCTGCTTGCAACTTACCACACTGAGGGTCAGCATGGCATACACCTTGATGAGGCCATGGAACCAGCCGAATAGTACAGACACTGGCCACAGGAAGATGTCGACAGGGTAGCGGATGAAATGTGTGACCAGCTTGATGAACTTGGAGAAAGTCATCCACGCAAGGAAGGCATAACGAGCAGTGTGAGCTTGGTCAGCGGGCCAATCCCAGGTGCCGAACCAGAGAAACAGCCATAGAAGGCCGTCCCCAATGATTGCAGGCGGCATCAAGGTCGTGACGTGGACTGCGTACGTGCTCCACGGTTGCTGGCTAGAAACGGGCACGGATCGTCAGTGCCAAGAACTTGGGGCAGCCGAGGAAGAAAAAGTTGTTGCTGGAAATTGGGGAGGGAAGAATCTCAGACTTACCGCCAAATATCACGTTCAGTGAACATGCTGGTGAGATTACTGCGCCAATTGCTGCGTGCCCAGCGCAGACACTGCTTGAGGAAATTTGGGTTGTCTTCCAGCGTGGTAAGCACTTCGCACTCTGGATGGTACTGCATGTAAGTCTCGTGGTGGTGCGAAACCATCCAGCGGGTCAAAAAGTTATCGTCGTCCGCGTTGAGTTGATATTGGCCAAACCACCACTTCTCATTGGTGAAGCCATTGGTGAACTTGACGTCCTGCAGGATGCTGGTACGATAAGCACAGGTGCGGCCTGACAAGCAAGGCACACCGCCGTCCATGTGCGTCGTGGCAGCACAGTCGAAGTTGCGACGCTCCAGGTAAAGCGCCCCCAAGAAGCCGTAGATACGCTGAGAGAAGGTCGGATTCTCAGCTCGCCTCAAGCGTTGACAGGTGACGACACCCCCATACTTTTTGTCCTCAAAGGGGGCTAGCATCCACTGGAGAGTCCGCACGGGCCAGGTAACGTCGTCGTCGGCGAAGACGATTATCTCCGTGGTGACTTCCGGAATGGCTCTGGCCATTTGACGACGCTTGTTGGCTTGCTTGACAGACATGCAGCGGATTCGTTTATAGATCGACGCCGGCATCTTGTTCATGGTCCGCTCCGCCTTGTGCATGTTCTCGTCGATCGTGACCAGGATGATTTCTTTGGGCTTGTTCTGCAAGATCGAGGCGATGGTCCGCTCCAGTTCCTCTCCTTCGCCGTCTAACGTTGGCAAAATGACCGTGACATCTGAAGGTCGGAGGGTGGGGTTTTCTGGGATGGGGATTGGCTTAAAAGTCCAGAACGCCCACAGGTTCACAACTAGGCGAAAATAGCGGTAGAAACTGGTGCAGTCAGTCGGTCTGCCAAGAGCCCGATTCCGGACGAGAAGCATCAGCTGGAGAAGCTCACAAGTAGCAGGCAAAGACCCTATACCACGCGGCCGAGTCCATCGCTGCTGGTGCTTGTCTGGTCTCGTGTCACTGGGACACCTACGACACAGGCGAACAATAACGATTGTAAGAGTGGTCAACCCACTCAAGAATGACCCTGAGGACGGGACAGGCAAGGACAGGCAAATTATTGCGAGGACATGGAGGATGGAGGGTAATGAGGGAACAAGAAGAGAGAGATCGTGCAAAGAGTCCAGGCAGGTGGACGACTCAAATAAAATATGGGGAAGCCGCGGAGGCTAAGGTAAGGCAATAGTGAACGCAGCCTCCGTGGTGAGAAGGAGATCAGATGTGAAGTACAAGTGAAAGGCCGTGGCAGTATTGGCTGTTGCAAGACGCCCTGCAATCCCGCGAGCCTGCACCGCAAACGTGAGCTTGCATGAGTTCGCAGTTCGCATGAGGTGAGGAATTGTTTTCGGCTTAAACACCCCAGATCAAGAAGGGCAGCTTGTGATGAGCGTCAATGGCAAGCAGTTAGCCGCATAAGTGTGTGTGGACTCGATCGCCGGGGTAGTGATTGGGTCCGTAGGATGGCGGCTGCAGATTGTCTGTTGAGCGACACACCTGCAGAAATAGCATGTCGATGGCGGATGGAGGGGCAGTCAAGCGACCGAGGGGTTGTTTCGCCAGCCTGAGGACTGATTGGGGGTGCGGGTGGGTGGCTTGACCAGGGTGCGGGTGACAGGGTTCAGAGGGACTTGTGAGCACGAGCACGAGCAATGGACATGGGTCTGCGAAGCTCTGGATGCCGCTGCAGGTGCGCTACGGGCGGTCATCTTCGATCATTGGGGTAGGAGGTCCCCAGCCTAACGAGTATTGCAGTGTGTCCGTAGTACCTCGTACTGCAATGGACTTGTGCCTTCCCCCTCGGCATTTTCGTTTGACTGTGAACTGGATTGTCGATGCTCTGTAGATCTTCCCCCCAAGGGCGCTGACATTACACCATACCGGCAGTTCCCATCCAGCGATCGAAAACAAATCTCCATTTCCATCGAGCCCACCGGAATGGCCAAGCAAGAAGTCTCAAAGGGCCCGAAAGACACGGCAAAGCCTAAGTTAGATTCTTCCTCTGCCTCACGGTTGTCCACTGCCTCTAGTCAGATCAAGGTCATCTGCAACCCAAGCGCCTCCTCGCCTAAGGTGTTATTTAACCTGAGCGGCTACTACAGTAAGAGGCCCCCGGGCGTCTACCACCGATTACAGCGAAATGTGCGCGGGCGCATTCCCCTGCGCCCTCCTTCGTTCTCAGCCTACCACGGTACCTCCATCACTTCCACCCCGTAGACATCACATGCTGGTGGGACACCTGCTGAAATGAGGATTCGGCTGGCCCACTGCAGGTATCCTTCGAAACAAGCACCTGTCAAGACGCCATTGTGAAAGCAGGGAAAGCGAATCACCGGCCTTTACTGGCGGAATCGCATTACATACGGCGCCACAGCGAACAAGTCAAAATCACTGCTGGTCATGCAGGCGTGAAGGCGCCGTGAAGCCCGAAACAGCCCTTCGAGAAAAGCCTCTTCCCGCAGATGTTCCGTCCTCGAAGTCCGAGCACGGGAGGAGCCCGACATCCACACCCATCCTTTCCTTGTGCTCCAAGCTGGCGTCTGGGGTTTGATCTGAGCTCCCGATCTCGATAAACCAGATATGTCTTCTCGTCAAGAGCCAGGTCAAGTCTCGGAAGCCGAGTCAATCTCGATATCAGCGTGCGACGTGACTGCACCAGCTGACTACTTGTGCAGGATTGTTGGGTGCTTCATCACACCACAAAGTCTCGACCTCTGCAGTCATATGCTCTTTTCCCCAACATGATACAGTAATTCGGAGTCCTTCAAGCGTCGGTTTCCATCTTGTTGCCGCCATCACGAAAAAGAAAAGTCTCCACCTGATACCCACACCTCTTTGCCTAGCTGTGTCGATTCGCCGTTTGCTCCGCATTCAACTGCGCGCTCCCCTCAATTCCTGGAGCCAATTTGAGCCAGGCAAAAAAACGACACCTTACTGCAAGCGCAACTCCTGCTAAACTCGAACTGCCATAGACCACGATAGAAGTGGCGTCGAGAAGCCAACAGCAGACGCTCTCTGCAGTCCACTTCTTCGACGATGCTGCGCTGTCGCTCCAGCGTACTTGCCGTGCGCCATGCACAACTCAAACGAGCGTGCCTCTGGGGCTTCGTGCTATCAATATTGCCCTCGTTCCAGTGCCATCCTCGGCCCTCGACCCGCTTTCGCATGCTTCGCCCCACTCCATCAATTTTCTCCTCGATTTGGCTCGTCGTACTCGCCGACCAGTGGGAGCAGTAGTGGCCAAATCATGACTGCAACGCCACCAATAGTGACCCTCCTTCGCTTGCGTGTTGCTCCCAAGCTTCAAAGTTCAACAGCTCACAGCTCTTTCGGCAAGGCGGACGCTGACTACCACGGCCTGAAACAACAGGCCCAAGGATGGCTGGCACTGAAACCTGTTGGACAGCTCGTAGCTGCTTGGGCGATCGACAGATCTGATCGCCGATAAAGCATCACGCATTGGACATTTACAGAAAACTCAATCAGCACGAAATCGACTCCTCACCTTTTTCGAGCCAGCAAGGGTCTGAACAAGAATGGACCTCTGCATTAACACAGTTGAGGGTCTGTGCTCTTGTCGTGGCCCGCTGCCCCAGATGGCGTAATGCGTGATGCGACTCAGCACGGAATCACCCGCAGTCCTATCTGACACTGCTAACCTCAGTTGCCCATGTGAATCGCGCGGCCGTCGCCTCTGGCTGCAGCCGCAAAGATAGCCTTCGCCCAACATGGTGAAGCAACGGGACTTGTCTTCCCGTTGCACTGAAAGTACGGGCGAGTCCTTCTCAAGCTTCAACTCTGCCCAGAAAGACGCGGCGATGTCTCTAGAGCTAATCCAATCGGTAGTATCCTGAAGCGCTCAGTCCTGGCTGGCAATCTTGGAGAATAACACCTTAACCCTTCCAGCTTTTTGAATTGAATGGTGTCATGCGATGCAACTTGTAGATCTGCATCAGAAGACCCTAGGGCCATGATCGGTGCACGCGAACAGAGGCTCCGTGGACAATTCGGGGTAGGGCCACCAAGAGTACGAGTAAAATGACTTCCTGAAGTCATCGAGCCTACAGGATTATCGTGTGCCGCCCCCAGGACAGCAGTGGAGACGGAGATAGACATTTTCAAAGCCTGTTGGGTGTGTCGGACGCCACCAGCTCCAAGCTCGTGACAGCACTCATGCGAGAACGGATAAATCTTGGTTAATTCTTCACGGTCTGGGCCAGCGAGAGACGGCGGGCACAGTCCACGTCCCTCAGCCCGACTGTTCTAGGAATCACGCCACCAGGGGGTTGAGCGTTGAGTCAATAAGTACCACAGTAGCTGCGAAAACTGACTTGAGCCAGATGATCGAATCGACCGTGAGCAGCTTTCAGTGTCACTTCTGTCGCATTGGCCGAAGCACCGACCCGGCCTCATCCATGCTTAGCGAGGAGACATGGAGGGCTCTGTGCATAAGGGCTGGTGGCGTCTGCATTACCTCGACATTAGGGCCCCTTGGCATCATCCACCCCACAGCGCCCTTCGACCATCGCGCAATTGGCCGCTGTCAAGTGTCAAGTGTCAAGCGACGATCAAACCTTGCCTCTTGCGCAGCTGTGCTGCACGTTCAACTTCAGCTTATCGCGCTGCGGCATTTCTCAGCTGCCTATTCTTAATACTGGCCGCCTCGCGTGTGCTCGGATTCCGAGCCCAATCAGCCCGTGTCGGTCTCTCATTGTGAATGCTCAGCTCTTTCGTGTGCTCAGGGAGATCCATGCACCGCATGTGTGAGAGTAAAGCCTTTCTGAAGCTGAATTCTACCTCGAACACGACAGCCAAAAAATAGTGGAAACCGATGTAAGCATTATCCTCCATCTTCCTGCACAACAAACTGCGCACACGTTGCAAAACCGAGTGGACCCTGAGTCGGCTGTATATCCAGAAGTAGCGCTCGATCGTTGGTTGAAAGTCCGACAGGGGGTTGGTCAACGCGTTGCATCTACGATGGCTTCATCATTTTCTGGAGAAAGGTTCTGGAGGCTGGTCGACAGGTCCCTTAGTCGGTTGGACTTGGAGAATTTCAGGACTTCCGTTTTGGAATGCAGCATCGACCGTGTCCGGCGTCTCAAATGCTCAACAAAATCTTACACGTTAGCCGCCTCTTGCGATGGATGCTGACAGCTTCCATCCTCGTTTGACGGGCACTCTCCCCCCATTTCGTAATCCTGTAATCGCTCGGAGGGACAAAGCCACAAGTCTACGCTGTACAGGCAGCTGCATATGCGAGGTCGTGCTGTTGCTGCCGTCTCTGGGCAATATTTCCCACTCAGGAGCTGACAACCCAGTTATTGGCCCACACAGAATGGCAATCCTGGAAGACGCGGTACATGATTTCAAAACAATATGCACTTGAAGTGAGGTGATGTCTTTGCTCAATCAGGCACATGGACCTGTGCTCCATCTCGACTCTCACGAAGAACAAACGGCAGTTCCCGTGGATCGATGACTTCCACCACCTGTGTGACCCTCCCGGCATGCTCCGTGAATCGTATTACTTTTGCTGGATCATAGAGTTGACGGTATACGTCCACGAATCTTGCGAGGACTGTTCAAGGATTTCTGTGCCATTACCACATGTTCGCACATGATTGAGTACTTACACAACGGGTTCTCCAGTAGTCTCTCAGGATACGGGAGGTGTAAAATCGCCCTTTCAGGAATGTACACGTTGTGCCTGCAGCCATTCACGCAGCCTCGAGATTCAAGACGTCGAAGAGCTGCGAATGAAGTTGCAGAGCTTTCACGCTCGCCGGAAGCAAGGGCTGCACTTCCCCCCGAAGCCAGCGCGGTTGAAGTGCATTGGGATGCAGACTGTTACCCAAGCGCCCTAAACAAGTCCAGCGCGGGGCTGCCAATCGTGCCTGAGCGATCTTCGCCGTGTGCCAGAGCTGGCCTTTGTACCTGAAATCGTCGTCTCCGGGGCTGGAAGAGCTGATAGCATAGTCAACATGACAGCGTGGGTTGTTTGCTGGAGGAACACAACAGAGGCTGCGGTGAGAACGTCTTGGCGATGACGTCGGCAACCACGCCAATCTTGAACAGCCACTCACTTCAATCTCACTTCGGCCTCGGTGGTACAATCCTGACAAACTCACTTCTCCCTTGCCAACTCGTATTCACTCGCACAGTTTCCTCACATCAACCGACGGACCCGTGATCTCTCAGACTCCGGCGTTGGAGCGGGCTAGCCTCGGTCTGCTGGGTGATCTGCAATCTATGGTTCATGCAAGGCTTCACCTGACAAGTGACCGCTTCACCGCCATTGCGGCTTCTGACAGCCGCCTCGTGGTCTGACGCAAGATTGGCGGTGAAGCAACGACCGCCCAAGGCTCTGATCCTAGACCCCAGTGAACAGATCCATTACGTGCATTTGTGCGGGCCGAAGCGAGATCGTCTCCCCCGGATTGTCAAAAGCCCAGCCCTGGATGCCCAGAGCAGTCCCCAAAGTGCGAGACCCATCCACCCTACTCAACTCTGATCCAACCTACATCCATAAAAGACCTCAGCGCGCCAGATGTCATGCCTAAAATCTGCATTCCACGCACTGCGACATTAAAGTGGTGGATGGAGTCGAGTTGCCACTGACCTCGACAGCTGCGCAGCCCGCTAGAACTCCCGTATGACCGGCAGCTGGACAAGGAGATGGGGTAACCAACGACCTTTCCAGCTCGCGTCACCAAACACACAGGACGTGTAAGCTGAGGACACGCTTCGTGCCCGTCCTTGCCGAACATCACCAAGTTCCGCGCTTCAACCAAATCCAGCCGTGCCGCCAAAAACCCCCACTGCCCACTGATATCACCGGTCACATGGACACCCCCGTTGCGGGCGTGGCCTGACGCCATCTCTCAAAACGGCCAACTGCTGGTTCCTGCATCATGCTGTGCGCTGTTGCACAGATCGCCCGCGCTGCAAGAATCGTGTCATGCAAGTCATTCGAGAAGGTTTGGTGAGGAGGAGTCTGGAACCTCCGGCGGAATGCTTGCCGCCAGCGCTAGGGTTCGCAAGAGGTTCTTCTCGGGGCAGGGGCGCTCCTACTGGTTAGCGACCGACTACAAGTCTCTGATCTGCCGGCAAATAACATCGCTTAGAAGACCCGGCGTTGGGGGACGTCGCCAGTACTTGGCGACCACCCTGCTGGGAAGACCAACCTTGGGCGTTTTCTCGCCACCCGGATGTTCCCAGGCTTGATTTTCACCGATGGCTGCCGGCATCCAAATTTTCTGCCGCTACCATTGGATCTGCACGTTGGCGATCCAGCATGGCAGTGGGCAGATGAGGAGGTGCGACTCTCCAGAGCCCCGACCCAGCCAGCGGAACAGTAGTAGCGACCTACACCGTACGGCTCAAAGCAAGGATACTCTTCCTAAGTCGGCTCTAAAGCAAGCGTTGATCCGGTGTGACCATCGTAAACTATCGACAGATGGTGCTTACGTTGTCCGATGTTTGCTTTTGCCCGCCCAACCCACTAAAGAACAACCCGACCGCAGGGGTATTTGGTCGCACCTGCGCGCGCTCCTGACTCCTTCCCGTCTTTCTCTGCAGGTTCGGATGCTGGGGTGGTATCTGTAGGTCACAGCTCGCCAGGTGCACTGGGTTTTCCAATCCAATGGGGCGAGGATTGCCCCAGCTCGCTCAACCTTTTGCTAGAGCGGCCGATGTTGCCCCGTGCGATCGATCCAGTGGAGGCGGTGTCTCATGCTGGGAAGTCTCCGGGCTCATGCGCCTTGAGTGTGTGCCTGCTGTTTCCTTTGCTTTCTCCCGGCGGAGAGCATTTCGCCCTTCCTTACAGCAGGTGGTCGACAGACAACACGCAGAGGTCGCTCGATTGCAGCGTTGAGTTGATATTTCTCTGAAAATTCAGCTCAATCTTTCCCTCATGTTGGCCGAGAAGAGGTCCGACATTCCACCATGTCGTATGCTAACGCAAAAAATCACTTCTATAGAAACGGCTCCTACACCCTATGCGGATACACAACCCCCTACCTTTCCTGCCGCGCTGCGTGTCGGCGCGAATCCAATACCCAGTGGCGTCGCTTTCACACGCACATTCGCCCGACGAGCCTACCAATCCCTCTTATACTTCAATTAGGGGTATTCTATCAGGAGCCAGACGTGGTTCTGTCCTTCCGAGCTCACTAAAAAGGAGGGATAACCCACAATTCGGCGTGCCAACTCTGTGCATGCGATTACAGGGCCTGTTGCAACCTCGTGGCGACTTCATCCGTTCCATATTCATCACAACAGCCGTTCATACCCTTGTTAACTAATGGGGCTGTCGCATCCTGTTCTTTGACAAGTTCCCCGGAAGTCATTTCGCTGCGTCCGTAGGTCGCTCGTAGCACTTGAGATCTTGAAGGATGTTTGACGGCCTATCGTCGCGGCAGCCTGCGCGCGACTCGCTCCTGTCCTTTCCAAAATAGCAACCCTTCCGTCAGACACGCTCAAAGCGAACAATCCAACAAACAATACAGAATTTGACCTCAAGAGATCCGATCAAGGTTTTCATCGAGAGAGCGCTCAGACGAACTAACTGTCTAGCAAGGTTACTCCCGCTCCACTAAAATGCCGCTTATAAGCCAGGCCTTTCCGGGAGCAGAAAATACGGAATCGGGTAACAAGGCCAGCGCAGGGCTGGCTCTGACATCTGTCCGATCATGGAACTGTTAATAATGTCATTCACGTGTACATGAAGCGAGAAAGAAGTCCCATGTCCCAGGACCTGGACCCCAACGAGCGAAGTGACCCGAACCGACATCTCTCCACTGCCTCCCACCAGATGCTACCTCAGCGGAAATCTCACGCGAGCGCCCTACGCATTCCTGAGAGTCTGCGACATTAGGTCCTCCCTTCCTCCTCACAATCTTGGTCCACGAACGTCCGGCCCGTCTCGGGCGCGCTCGAAGACGTCGAGTCCTCTATTTCAGCACGATTACTAGTTACGCGGCCACCAAGGGAAGCACAAGTCTCCACACGTCCACCGAGTCCGCGGTAAATGAAGGCCGCACAAGGTTCCAGCAGGTCCCGAATAGCAGTCAGTGACACCGCACTCGCCGCTGCATTGGCCAAAGCGAGTTCGGATAGTTAAACGATCGTCTTTGTGGACTGAACCGCATCCCCAGTTGCTACGCTTCCTACGCTTCCTTTGCGGTCTAATGGACGCGCTCGTATTCCTGTGCGGCGAATCGACCCCGACGCGTCACTTGCGGCTGAGGACTGTTGCGCAATGATGGGAGCAGTCACAGGTGATAAAATGGAAGAGCGGAGTACTGGACATGCGGCGCCGCAACACAAGTATGCACTGGGCAAGGAATTGCTATCGTGACACCCATCTCCCGGCTCGTGAGAACAGACATCTCCTGGAGGCTGCTCCCATGCGGCGTCAGGGGGCCTGTGCGGCGCTTGGGACTTCATTGGTGCCATTGCGTTCAGAAGCCTTCTGATTCGATGGCCGCAAAGAAGCAAGCTGACCCAGCTGCGGTTGACGGGAGCCAGATTTGTCTAACCGTCCAGGACCGTCGAACGGCCTTGAATTTGAACCACATCGTCCTTTGATGCTGCGCACTTCCCATTACCCTTCGAAGACCGACACGGGAGCAGTAAGGCTCGAATCGAATTCATGCAAAGCCCCTTGGCGACCTTAGACTCGAAGTCGGCTAACCCTTCCATAGTCAGGTATTCAGTATTGATGCGGCTCTCCCTTTATCGCCTCCCTGGTGCTTGCTTGAAAGAGGTGGCGTGGCTGCGGCTACAAACATGATATAATCACTCGGCACTTGGCTCATCTGCCCTCTAACCGACGCTGTCCCCGAATCTCACTTCAAACTCGACTCCGCCGAAGACTCCGATAGCAGCGTACAGATCACCCTCGCCCATCAAGCCGTCCACGCCTTCATCTCGCTCGTCCCTCTCCTCGTCGATGTCCCAACTCCACCGCTCATCCGCCCTCCCGTCCCTCGTCACGAACGCCCTCGTCTTCACCCTGCCCCCGGCGGCTTCCTGCGCCTCAAACCTCATGCCGATGCCGATGGTCTCGTTTTCCCGGAACGCGGACACGAATTCCCGCCCTCCCCACGGATCGTTGACGAATCGTCGTCCATCGTCCCCGTGCACCCCGATGCTCGCGCGATGCCACCCCGGCAACCGCCACGGAGGATAGGGCCTCGCGGCATACCCTATCGCGATGCCTGAATTGTCATCCTGAATCCTATGGATGTGAAGCTGGAAATATATCGTCTTGGGATGGCCTGTGAGCAGCGGACTATCCGCGCTTGCGAAATAAAGAGGCACGGAAGACAAGAAGATGGCGTCCTGCTGGTTCTTGTGCGTGCCCACACGCCACGTCGTAGGCGAGGTGTGCTGGAACGTGGAGACATGGCGTTTCAATGGGCCAGGCGGTGCTTCTAGCGTGATATGCCCGGCGTTGGCGAGGAGATGGAGCTCATGAGACGGGCTGGCCGGGGTGTACACGGGGTTGCGGGCGCACCATTCATGGGCCCGGGCCGCGGAGTCGTAGGTCGCGTTATTGGTCGGGGAGTAGTCTTGGGGAAGGGGCGGAGGGGGCGGTAGGAGCGCGGTGTCTGGGATGACGGTCCAGTCGTGGTAAGGTGGCGGGTTAGAGGGAGGAGGGGGACCTGGAGGGGGAAGAAAGTCGTCCTCTCCTTGACGGTTGTGAGATGGTGGTGGCCCGAGCGGCGGGGTATATTCTTCGGCGTCGTTGATGTGGCCTTGGCCGCGATACGAAGGCGGTGGACCTGGCGGTGGCACGAAGTCGTTCTCTCTCCCTTCTACTTCTCGGTGACGACGGGATGGCGGTGGTCCCGAGGGAGACGAGTACTCTTCTCGACCTTGATTATCTGTGCCGACTTCGATCTTGCCCTTGAGGGATTTAAACAGGCCCATTATTGATGGTGGGTTGTGGTGTTCAATAGTATGGATAGGTGTAGTGGTCAGTGTCACTGTAGTGATGGTGCTAGTGGGCTGAATAATTGTAATGGTAAACGAGTGAGTCCCCAATGCGGATTATCGAATGGTACGAAGTGGGATTATGATAGTGAAGGTAAACAGTTATGGCGGAGGGTGTATATTGGATAGTAGGGTGGTGTGCGGTGTGCGGTGAGTGGTGTGTATTAGATTCGAATAGACGTAGACTTAGGTGGTGTACGGAGTAAGTGTGTGTGTGTAAGTTATGGTATAAGAGTGCCCGGTGGTCGGTGGCTTGAATCTTGATTTAAACTAGTTGAATCAATCGGCAGGGGACCTCGATGTTCAATGTCGACGTCGATGGTATTGTCAAAGGTGATTGTCGAAGGTGATGGTGGGTGTCTGAGAGAATAGACAGACCTGGGTATAGACTTGGATATAGACTTGGATTTGGACAGAGACAGAAGCGGAAACACTGTGGTAAGTAGGGAGGCGTATCGATAGGTGAAAAGGCGTATTCGTAGGTGGAAAATGCGTATTGTTTAGACTAAAGACGTATTCGTAGGTGGAAAGGCGTATTATCAGGCTGTAGATGGATAGTCAATTGACCGAACAATCCAGACTTTGGACGGGATTGGAATCCGCAAGTGTAATCAACACGAGTCTGTGAGACAAGGAAGAGCGAGAGCGAGCCAATAAAGCCTCTTTGTTGGTCAGTCGTTTCGTGTGCTGTGTTCGGGTCGAGTCAAGTCGCGGGTCGTGTGTTGTGACGTGTCAGGTTTGACTGCTGATCGCGTGTGGTGTGTAGTGTGTGGCTTGACTTATAAGGTGGTGAGTCGAGTATCCACGTAACTCGAAGTCGACTGCGAGCAGATGAGCGATTGATCGATCCGACGGAAGGAAGGGGCATGAAGTGCTTGGAGGGGTCGACTCTGGACGTCGCCTCCAGGTGACTTACTGGTAGTAATCACGGCTTCAGCGGGAATGAGAAAAGATCTGTGAGGACGAGCAACTGTCGTGGAGGAGAGAGTACATGTAAGTCGTTACCGGCAAGTTGAAGTCGAAACGAGGCGAGGCGTGGCTGTCACCTGTGGTTCTGTTTGACCTCACTCACCACTCACCACTCAACCTGGCTGTACCGCCACTACTAATACCCGCTAGGATCAGTGCGAAGGAGGACGAGGATTCTTCGAATAGAACATGTGCCGCTTAGTTCGAGTGAGATAATGTGAGATCTCTGTGGAGGAGTAGATTGTCGATATAAGATGAGGTAAGGTCGTGCTGCCTGATGTCGATGGACCACCACTAGAGCTAGAGAGTAGAGGCAGGATACAAATCCTCTGACTGAATCCGTGTAGCTGAGACGAGCTGAGATAAGGTGAGTCGAGGAGACTTTGAGTTGAGGTCAATTGCACAGCAAGATGAAGACGGATAGCCGCGCGTCGTGGATAAAGCCTCGTCGTTCAGCTTTCGCTGCGTTTCGTGCGGTGCCGTGCGGTGCCGCTTCGAATTAGTGAAGAGTCCCCCGGTTCGTGTTTGCCAGGGGTCGTTATGTCGGCAAAATGGACCGGTTGGGACGGGTTGGGACGCCTGATGTTTACCGGGCCAGGAAACGCAAATGGCAATTGGGCGGTAGGCTAGGGATGGGGTTGTCGGGCAAGTTAAGTGAGAGAGGCAAGTTAGGCTGGTCGTGCTGGTCAGGCAAGCAAGTCGAGTCTGGGAGGAAAGGACAATGTGGCTTGATTTGATGTTAATGTTTCCTGGGGGATATGTAGGTGAGAGGTGAGAGGTGAGAGGCGAACGGTGAGGTAAAGGTCAAGACGATAGGTCAGTGAACGGTGTCGACCCCGCCTGTACTCTCTACTCTGAAAGGCTTCGGATTGTAGGAGTAAGGCCAGCTAAGGCAAGGCTGTACCCCTTGATATGATGTGGGTGAGGGTAACGAGTATAGGGACGTGCAATACCGCCGACATGATTGACGAGACGTTGAATGGCTAGTCAGTGACGAGTACGAGGACAGCAAAGTGCGGGGTCAGAAAGGCCAAGAATACTAGGATTGTCCTCGTAAGCATGCATGGAAGTAGCTATTGACATGTGCTATGTGCGGGAAGCAAGCGCTTGACCTCTTTGTCATGGTGAGGAACCTACTTCCCCCTGGTCTACAGCTCTGCAGGCCGTGCACCATACGAGTACCTGGCAAATCTACGTTGCGGTGGTCCATAGGCCTATCCCTGAGCCGGTCTTTGAGGCCACTGATCCAACGTCACTGGACTGCCAGTCAGGGTGAAATTCCAGGTCGCCTGCGTCGGCACATCAACCAACAAGCCATAATCCCCAGGGTACAAGATCTGGTTGCCATTCACGTCACGACGGGCGAGGCTTCCCAATGTCAGGTTCAAGGTGGCGGTCCGCGAGGAATGCCCGGTGATGTTGAACAGTCTTTGATACGCCACCAGCTCTTTGATCGGGTAAGGCCTGGGGCCGTTCTGACCGCTGATGAAGCCTAGGGTGACAAAGTCGGATGCCACTGTGCCGGTGTTGGTGACGTTGACCTGGAACGAGTCGAACGGGCAGAGGTCGAGATACTTGTACTGTGACCGGTTGCAGCTGGAGACGAGTCGCGAGATGTTGTACGTCGTTTGGCTTGGCTCGACGACATCCACGCTGAAGTTCGTGTAGTGCAAGCCATATCCAAAGGGCAGGACTGCGTTGTCGTACCACTTGTAGGTCCTTCCAGGATTGCCCGACGAAGCATTTGGCCTCAGGTTCATGTCCGTCATGTCAACTTGGTTGACATAGTCGCTGGGATATTGTGTGACAGGCAGCCGGCCCGCTGGCTTGGTCTTCCCGGTAAGAATGTTGACGACGGCGTCGCCTCCTGCCATTCCAGGGTATCCTCCCCACAGGATGGCCGAGATGTTGGGATTGTTCAGGAACGGGGTGTTGTCGAGCTGATCCCCGAACTGGAGGATAATGACCGGCGTGCCGAGGGTGGCGATCTGATTGATCAGGTCGATCTTTCCAGGTGCCCAGCTGATGTCGTATCGGTCATTGCTTTCACTTTCGTCGTTGTTGTTGATTCCGTCAGCCACGATGATGAGATCGGTGCCTTCAGCGGCGGTGATCAGCTGTTCCCAGTTGCCGGTGGTAGGGAACTGGATGCTGTTCTGATTGCTGTTGTATTGGACGTTGACGTTGGGCAATTGCTGCAGGGAGTAGAGCGGCGCGTGGAGGAACCGTGCGACACCAGCGTAGTTGCCTTGCAGTTGAGTGGTGACATTTGCCCATCCACCGAGCAATGTCACGTTGGTCTTTCTGCCCGAGGGCAGTGACAGAGGCAGAATCCCGTCGTTCTTCAACAGGACGATACCTTCCTCGGCCGCCTTGAGTGCAAGCGCCTCCGAAGTGGGAGTAGACACGTTGCCGAAATCAAGAGATCGATATGGCGTTGCCGACGCAGGATCGAAGTATCCCAGCCTGATCAACGACGAGTAGAGACGAATCAAGGCCTGGTCGATCACGCTCTGGTTGAAGAGGCCCTGGTCGTACGCTACTGGGAGATGCGTCTGATAGTATGTGCCCTTAATGCCGCGTCAGTATCTACAGCACGAGGGTGCTCGACAGGCTCACTTACGCAATTGAGGTCAGTGCCCGCCTTCAGTGCATCGGCGACCGCCTGCTCTCGTGTCGCCGTATAATCATGGGGCATGTAGATGTTCTGGATGGCGTCGCAGTCAGAGGTGACGTACTGACCCTCGCCCGTCCAGTTCCAGTGTTCCCTTAGAATCGTTTGAAGAATGTACGGATCGGCGCAGGTCGGCACACCGTTTAGCGCATTGTAGGAGCACATGATCGATCTATACAGATTAGCGGTTGAGTCCACAGCATTTGCTCGCGTCGCACTCACCCAACGTTGGAATCTCGTGCACAGGTCTGGAAGGGTTGCATATAGTATTCCGCCAGCTCTTGGGTGTTGACTTGTGCATCAAAGTTGTAGCGGTCTGTGGTTCCCCAATCCTCGAGGTCATAGGCTGCGAAATGCTTGCAAGTGGCTATAACCTTCTTGAATTTCGGGTCCGGACCGCCTTCGAGGCCGCTGATGAGAGAAGCAACATAGCTCTTCAGGTGGTACGGGTCCTCGCCTGGTGTTTCCTGCCCACGGCCCCATCTGGGATCTCTGTAGCCTCCAGATCAGCATTGGGCAGGGGCATACAGATCGTATAGGCATCACACTCACTTGTATGGGTTGATGTTCGGGGTCCAGTAGTCCAGTCCGCTCCTGTTGGCATTGTTGAAGGCCCGAGCTTCCGTGCTGACCACGGTTGCGACGGCGTTAATCAAGGCATCGTCAAACGCCGCTCCCATCAAGATTGGCTGCGGGAATGAAGTCGCATAGGAGTAGTCTCCTTTGGGAGCGAAAGTCACACCCGGGGAGCTTGCAACGCCATGCAATGCTTCCTCTGCCATCGAAGTCAGCATATAGAGAAGGCTGCAGAGTTGTGAGTGACATACGCCACCATTGATAGCTGTAGAGTCCTAGCCGGGGCACGCCGGGGGACGTGTTTCCTGTCAAGTTGAACTTCTCGTCAATATGCAGGGCATCAACCAGCGCTCTGGCTCTATCTGCCACAGAGGCGGTCGTGTCACAAACAGTGTTGTTTGCAAGGGGTCCATGGGCACAGTCTGGGAATAAGTCTGCAGCCGCCGGCACAGCAAGCAACGCGAAGAGACCAAGCAAAGTGGCAGCCATTGCGTCCACGCTCGTAGTCCGTCAAAGATTTGATATTCACGAGAGACGCCTTCGCACCCGGCAAAATTCCATCGTGGTCTCCATCTGAGATTATAAGGGTACAAATTTTCACCTACCTTCCACGGACAGTCCTATGCCCCTCTCATTTTCCGCAAGCGGTCGTTCGAACAGGTCAACAATGGATATAGCCGTCGTTGGGGGAATTCATCCTGAACCGACGAAGCAAGCTCTTGCAGCGACGATCATCCGAAGTCCCAATTGCCGGCAGGACATAGGTGCAGATGCAAGGTCGATGCCCTTGTATCACCGGTGAAAGCATACCGACTTCTACTCCAGCGCTTGCTGGATTTGTGAGCAAGGTCTTCCGTCGGACTGATCACCGCTGGCATAGGCTGCAGTTGTTGAGCTGAAGGAATCGAAGCCTGCGCGGGTATACGGCACAACACGGCGACAAACGATGAATTGTGCATATCGTCATAGGCATCTGCAATTCCCGCTACCAGGTCGCCAGCTGCAGCCGGAAGAAGGTAACACTGAAGAGTTTGCACAAAAGGGCACAGGCAGAAGCGTCGAGAAGAGAGGGGGAAAGGCACTTGCTTACCCAACCAGTCACCGGCGAGGACGTCGACGGCGGTTAAATTGGCTAAATTCCAGCTGTGACTGTGGAGGCGGAGGCGGACAGTTGTGGAGAGATGGGGCCACGCCAGCCTCTCCTGATGCTTCGACGCAATGCGAGGCCAGGGAAGGGCAGTCCCCTCAGCGTTTGACCTCATCATTCCATGGAACATTCGACGGCAGTTGATGGCGTTTTATCCAGCCATCCGTACGAGCGTCTGGCCACTAGCAATGGACGTCTCCATGCAGCCAGACGGGACAAGATATGGCCAAGTCTGACTCGGAAGACTTCTTGGCCGTCGACATTGCCAAATACGTGCCTCTCACTCGTGACAAGCCGGATGGAGGCTGTCAGACAGGCCCGGACCCTCTCCTCGCGAAGCGTTTTTGTAACGGATGCTAGCTGCCGATCCTCAAAGATGCTTGATCTAGCTTGCTGGTGGCTTGCGGGTGCTTAGCCCAGACACGCCATGCCTCGCTGCTCATTGTCCCGATTGACGGCCTGTTGACCAGGATATCTACCCACTCTCCAATGAGACCTCATCGGTGCGCATGATTGAGCTCGAGAAGAGACGGCCCATCTGCACCATGTGTTGCTCCAGGATTTCGAATTAGCCTGAAGGCGGAGGACGTGTCGGCGGCAGTGACGAGCTATCATATACAAGGCCACCGCTTACCACCTCGTGGTCTGCCTGCAGTCTCCAGCTTCCCAAGAAATCCGGGCTGAAAGTCGCAAAGATGGTTCACGCGTCAGGAAAGCCTTCACAATTCAGCGATGCTGCCCTGCAGCACCGCATGCAGCTGGCCGGCAAGGCTGGGCCACAGGCACTTGTCCGGAATGTCCGTGTCTTCCTGACTGCCTGTTTCGCTTGCATTGGTGGTCTCCTCTATGGTTACAACCAAGGTGTGTTCAGCGGTGTCTTGTAAGTATCCCCGGTCGTTTCTCGAACGTCGTGCCGCCGAGCCTACAATCGCTCGGGACGGGACTACCTCGACCTCTGACCGCCTTTTCATCCGACGCTCCTTGCAGAGTCGCTGACCACGATGATAGGACCATGAACTCCTTCAATCGACACATGGGCGACTATACCACCGATCAGTCCAAGAAAGGATGGCTTACCTCCATTCTCGAACTCGGCGCCTGGACAGGTACTCTGTACTCTGGGTTCCTTGCCGAGATCCTGTCCCGAAAATATGCTATCATCGTCAACACCTGTGTTTTCATTATCGGCGTCGTCGTCCAATGCACGGCCACCTCCGCCGGCCACTCTGCGATTCTCGGGGGGCGATTCGTCGTCGGTATGGGAGTTGGATCGCTTTCGATGATCGTGCCCATGTACGTTGCCGAATGCTCTCCTCCCGAGCTTCGAGGTCTGCTCATCGGCGTGCAACAATTTGCCATCGAGTTCGGCATTATGGTCAGCTTTTGGATTGTGAGTCTGTCGTCGTTGTAGCCAGAGTGTGTCCCACTGACATTCGCCAGGATTATGGCACCAACTACATCGGCGGCACTGGCGATGGCCAATCCGAGGCGGCTTGGCTCGTGCCTCTTGCCCTTCAGCTCTTCCCGGCCCTGGTTCTGCTGGTTGGCATGATATGGATGCCTTTCACTCCTAGGTGGCTCCTTCACCACGGTCGCGAAGACGAAGCACGACGGACTCTTGCTACCTTGAGGTCTTTGCCAATCGAGTCGGAGCTTATCGAGCTAGAGTTCCTCGAAATCAAAGCGCAGTCCCTGTTCGAGAAGCGTACCGTTGCTGCAAACTTCCCCCACCTCTCTGAGCTGACCCCGATGAACACCATCAAGCTTCAGTTTGTCGCCATCGGCTCTCTGTTCAAGACGATGCCCATGTTCCGCCGAGTCATCGTTGCCACCGTGACGATGTTTTTCCAGCAGTGGACTGGCATTAACGCCGTGCTCTACTATGCACCACAAATCTTCGGCGCTCTTGGTTTGTCCTCGAATACCACATCGCTCCTTGCTACAGGTGTGGTGGGCATTGTCATGTTGTTGGCAACCATCCCATCCATCCTGTACATTGACAGAATCGGGAGAAAACCCGCATTGGCTCTCGGTGCTCTTGGAATGGGTCTTTGCCATTTCATTATTGCCGTCATCTTCGCCAGGAATGAGCATCAATGGCCAACTCACAAGGCGGCAGGTTGGGCTTGCATTGTCATGGTTTGGCTCTTCGTCGTCCACTTTGGCTGGTCTTGGGGTCCTTGGTAAGTTTCAACTCAAAGGCCTTTGCTTGCAAACCTCTAACAGCTTCTGCAGTGCCTGGATCGTGGTTGCCGAGGTCTGGCCATTGTCTGCTCGTCCATACGGCATCGCCCTAGGCGCTTCCAGCAACTGGATGAACAATTTTATTGTCGGCCAAGTGACCCCAGATATGATCACCGGTATCACATATGGAACTTTCATCCTTTTTGGCTGTCTGATCACTCTTGGAGCTGCCTTCATCTGGTTTTACGGTAAGAGATCCATCGACTGTCTTCCCGCGAACACAGTGCTAATGCTCCGAACAGTGCCCGAGACAAAGCAACTTACTCTTGAGGAGATGGACCTTGTCTTCGGATCTAGCGGTGTTGCCATCGCTGACCAGGAGCGCATGACCCAGATCAATATCGAGATTGGTCTCACCCGCAGGCTTAGCGCTCTTGCCGGTGAACCAGGCAGCGATGAGAAGATTGCGACGTTTGATGAGAAGACGACCGAAGCCAAGACGGTGTAAGATGTAAGGGTTTGAATAACCTTCCCCAGTCATGGAGGCAGAACGGAGGATAGCAAGACGGGTTGCCAGTAGACTTAGCTAGCTGCATACATACACCCCACCATCCAGGGCATTCACCCCAAGTGTAAGGTGTCTCGATGTTGCTGCAGTGAACCCCTACGGACATTCTGTTCTGAAATATGGAGCAAACCTCTGTGCTTTCCAGACCCGCAGGAGTCAAAGCCTCAGCTGCGTGAAGCACGGAGTACAAGACTCGCTCGAGCGACTTTGAGAATATTCGCCTCAATAATGTTGGAGCGAGAGTTTTCTGTCAAACATGGTCTTCATGGCCAACTTGATGATGGGTCGGCATTGCATCAGGGGCGTTGCAACATCGGAGAGGCCGGAAGGACGGGGAAGCCTTTTATGCGACTGGGGATGATAGCTGTGAGAGCATGCCGTGGCCGCTGCACCTTTCCTTTGCTATTACCATAGCCCCTGTATGGGAGATGAAGGTCGCGCTGATGGCAGGTCAGATGACTCCAGATGCCGAACATGTGAAGCAAGGAGTTGTCAACGTCGAGAGTAGGCCTTCCACGGACACGCATTTCTGTTGACAGATGGCCGTGCAGAACCCAGCATGGGCCACGCGGTCACATTGCTTCGTTAATCTCCAGATTCCGACATCTCAAATGGCACGTGTCTCGCTTAGCACGTTCGGAGCATGCACAGGCGTCGTCGAGGACCTCCCTGCTTCGGCGGAGTTGCTGAGGATGCCTATCTGCCAGTCATTTGCTGTTCAAACGAAGAGGGTTGACTCTCGGACCAAGTGGTCTGGACCGCATAGGCGACCTCGCCTTGGTTCGAACTTGATGATTTCACAGGGCCTGGAACGGCCTTTCTCGACAGTGCAGGTTCAGTTCGGTTATCTGGAACAGACATCGAGTCAGAGTTGGAGTTCTGTGTTACCAGTATGCGCAGGGGTCTAACCAGAGGACCGAGAGAAAGAGAATGGGCCCTGTCCAGTTGCGCTCATGGAATGTTCAGCGTGGTATGCACCAAGGCCAAGGACATTCACCCGGGTATCCATGGTATGGTGTAGGAAGCTGTTCGACAGTTCGAAAGATGAATGCCGCAACTCGTCGTTCCATCGCGCCCGGGTCAGTCCAGGCTACCGCCGTCAATCGTTGGGTCTAGGACAAAGTCAGGACGATGAGTTCGCAACTGGCGCGCAAGCAGGCGGTGGTTGGGTATCGAGGACAGCTGCGGCTCAGAGTAGTGCGTGGTCGTAACGAAAATCCAGTGACTGCCAAGTGAGCGCAAGGTGAGAATTTGTAAGGTGTAAGTCGGTATGGTGCGGTTCGACGTTGCGCATGACGTACCAAGGTTTGAGCTTGTAAGCTCGAATAAAGTCGAGACAATGCTGAGAGTTTGAGGGAACCATTGCCTACTGCTCGCTGATACGATCATGAGCTTGGACGGAATCAGCTTGAGTTAGTGATCCTGTATTCGTCTATGTCAAGGTAATAAGGTGAAGGTGAAAAGGTTAGAGATGGATCAAGTGAGAACCCAGATAGTTTGCCAAATTGGTCCATTGGATAAACAAACACATTTGATGATGCTCTGATGGCATGTTGATCTCTTCCAGACCTTGTGGACCACTCCACAGAATCGAAGACATGCCGCCGTTGCTAATGCCAGCGAGGCCGAACGGCTGCCTGTCCGCCGACCATGATTTCCCATCCAGATTACCTCCACAACTCTCGTTGACCACTCCCACAATGGGCGAATCCCCAAGGTATATGAACCACAACGCCGAGGAACCCAGCCAGATGCAGTTGTTGTACAAATACGGCATATGGCCTGCTATGGTGAAAACGAAAAGACTTTGCTCCAGCTCTGATAATGATGATGTCGGCTTTGGCGGCTCGTCGCCTGTCGACGGATAGTCGACTCTATTTCTTCTGCATCTCGAAGGTCGTGGGTATCATTGTGAAAGGTCGGCAAAAGCGTAACTCCTGATCCCCTGGCCTTTTTGCTTCTCTTGCGTGTACTGAGAATTTTTGCCCTCCTTATCCTGGTGACGGCAAGACCGGCCGTGGTTGGCCAGTCAAAAACAGCAAGCGAACGCAGGAGTCATAACGGTCATGATTATCGTCGGCCCTTCATCTTGCCGCTGGTACTGGCGCTTCGACCAAGGTTGTCTCTCGACATTGTCCTCGTCAAGCCACCAATATAATCTTGCAGGAAGCGGTTTTCTGTTTCGAGTTTGTCGTGGTCGGTCTTGACCTCATCAATCTTTTCCGCCAGAGCGGCGAGAGACGACTGTAGGTTTCGAGCTTGTCTAGCCCTTCGGTTAGTATCATCCAATGTTGGACTCCTGGGTAAATCTCTTACTCCTTGAGTGTTTCGCGGAGACCACGCTCTAGTCTCTCGATATCTTCACTGTTCCGCCGTGGACTCATGGCTCTTGCGTCGTCAGGCGGATACTGTGGTCTTTCGGTTTGTACAACGGCTCGATCCTTGGGCACGATTATCGTGTTCGACCTCTGCCTGTCTCCTAGTCGAGGTCTTTCCATCCGCGTGCGTCGCGAGCTTGATCGAGATGATGTATGGTGGGGAAGGTCTGAATCGGACGAGGAGGCGGAGGCACCGCTTGATATTGAGGGAGATATAGAAGGTCGAGGAACGAGGTCTCTGGGTTCGGACTCAGTCATAGAGACTGGTTCGGGGAAAGGTGCCGTAGCCGTGGACGCTGATGACGTGCTTCGCATTTGGTGTGTGCTGGTTTCAACGTGTCTCTCGTCGGCTCTCTATATGGCCTTCCTGCTTTTCCAACTCTGGTCGACCAATGTTCTGGATTTGCCGAATAGCGCATTGGCCGTCCGCCGCAAGTCAAGACAAGCGCACTGACCTGAGTCCAGCGCAAGTCCTAGGGTATAATCTGCATCCAAAGACGAGCGCGCGGCTCTCAGGTGGAGTGAGCCAGATGGGCAGTGGTGTGAACGACGTGGCGGGAGGGTAAGGCTGGACAGAGAGCGACGGAGCAGGAGAGTCCCTGAGGCGGTTGCACTTGGCGGGTGTGGAAGGTATTTGGGACGACGACGCCTTTCCGCAGCCGGGGGACTACAAGAGGGTCACTGGGCCGCAAGCACGGTACGTGAAATATCAGCGGCGGAAGATGACTGGTGGAAGCCTGATTCCTTTGTTGCTTGGGCGGTGGATAGGATGATCGTCGGAGAGTAAAGCTACGTACTGTTGCTCGCACTCTCCGTGCTAGAGAAGAAAACGGGGTTCCGTGCTCACCCCAAGAGCGGGAGTTGGATACCCAGAGGCCTGAGGAGCTCTACTTGTCCAGCCTGTGGTTAGTGCGCATGCAGACCAGAGACTTCAGCCCAGAGTACGCGGCTGAGTGGTGTATTGTTGCTATGCGGTGGATCTGGCAGTGCCTGGTAAGTTTGTCCCACGGATCGCTGGTCGAGTTACGTCGTTGATTCGAACTTTCAGTGGACCGCCGGCGGATTGATCGACAGCAATCAACAACGGGGTTGCCTCCGAAAAGCCAGGAAATGAGTGGTCGGCCGTTTCGGGCTGGATGAGACGCCGGTGCTGGCTGCTGTGTGGATGTTACGGAGACGGGAGGAGTCAGAAGAGCGTCTGTTTCATTTGTTTTGTGGGAAGGTGACAGATATCTCTGGATGAAGGTTTAACGTTTCATGGACTGTTGACGACCGTCCCTTCGTGGGCAAGGAAAACGAGGCGCACCCACGAGGTGGCGTTCGATGGCAAGGCGAGAAGATCGGAATGGCGCGAGGCTGCTTGCTCGAAAGAGACGGAGTGAGACTGACCTCAACTTGGTGCGGGCACCCTGGCGAGGGCAGTCACAAGGGCGACCCTCAGACTCGGGAATCACACGCCGGAAACAGGGTCCTTGGGGAAGGAGATTGACGAATGGATCGCTGGCATGCAAGCGAAGACTGGAGCGCAGCCAAGGGGAATGGGGCGGAACAGAGCCTAGGGAGCCTCAAGAACCACTTGTGCAGGGGGCAATTTCGCAGAGTGGTGGTTAAACATGGTTAACGGGGAGCCGCTATGCCGCCTAGAGTTAACTGCGCCTCTTGGCGCGGAAATCGGCAACAAGCAGCACCACCCGTTCTGCAAATTGACGTAGTCGATCAGGCAAACCTTCATCATACTCCCACTCCCGATCGACATCATCATGTCCAGGTGCAGTTAACATATCGCCGCCGGTCAAGAGTCTGACCGACATTCCATCGGAGGATGCCTCTCGATGGCGCAGAAGGAGCTGGTTGAGGTACGAAACAAGCGCTGTATGTGTTGACCAGTGCCAGCACCTTTGGAACAGCGCATTAATGAATTCAGACAAACGTTCGTCTTCCGAGAACTTCGGTGTCTCAGTGTACACGTGTGCCTCATATCAGGTTTTACAAAGTACCTATGACTTCAGATTTAGACTTCCGCAAAGTTACCGAGTGGAGGCGAAGTGTCCATTGACGCATTTCGAGACAGGTCACAGGTCTTCGCTCTCTGCGGGCTGGGGGTCGCAGGTATGTAGGCTGACTGGCGCCACCCCTACTGGGGTACAGTATCACCGTGGGAGCTGTCTACAAGAGGGACTAATATTACCCCAGTACTGTGTAGGAGTGCGCTATCACGACAATTCCTTCTTTCGCCGATCTCATCTTTCCGGGCGCAGAATTGGGAGCATGACACAGCATGCTTACCCATGATTTTAGGGCCGCGATGGCGCCTCGAGATAGTCGTACTGGCACAGCAACAAGCGGTTTCTACTTCGTATACACCAGCCTACCATCTGTCTTCCACCCACGTTGTGTGACTCCCCGCCACCGCCATGGCGCTGAAGGAAGAAACCCGGGCGCTAACTCGGATATCTCTCGCATCAAGAAACCGTGCACGGAATGTCAACAGATCATATTGTCCTACCAATCCGAGCGCTTCCCATGCAGGGTCCGACATATACTCGGGGCAAAAGGACCCTTTAAATGTGTAGAGGATCTCGGTCGACTGCGCTGTCACAACGACAAAACGCTGACTCCTGATATTGCGTTACAGAAAACTTTTGCCGCCAGCCTTGGGTACGACCACGACAGTACTGGGTAATTCTCCTCAAAAGGATGAAGATCAAGCAGCATCCCAGTATGAAGAATTCTCTTGCGGGGCAAGGCAGCAATGTGTGAACACAACGACGTCATCCGTCACGGGCGGGACTGCCATTCCAGTACAATGATCACCACCTAAGAATCCACGCTGTTTCACCAGGTCAACCCAGCCATCTCTCTGATTGATCATTAGCATTGCGGACGGAAAGATCTTCGGGTCAGGAATTAAGGCTGCCCCCGTGCGGCAGCATATGCTTTGACTTCCCCGGCCACAATACCCTTGCGCAATGGCCGTGTGTCACCAATGCGAACACTGGAATAAAGTCCATGACGCTCCGCTTTGTGGAACTCTCGAACGGATGGAAGAATTCCCTGCTTCGAAACTTGTTTACGAGTAGAATTCACGCGCTCTCTGCCAGAACGAGCCACAGCAGGGAGCATCTTTTCCTCGTTTGCAATCGAAGATGTACTGGTACCAGGTACTCGTATCCAGGCGGAATATCCCGATGGCGGCGTGTTGCTTTTTCTCCGTCGAAAAGGCAGTGTTTCCTTTTCTTAGACCTGGAACCTGGAATGTTTCTGGGCCTTCGTGCCCAATTGTCCCATTGTCCCCATAGATCCGGTACCGAATTGAAATACCTACCGACGGCAATACCAGAGCGGTCAAGATCGTCTTGAGCACAGACATGACAGCGGCAGGCTTGGGCCTCTTGCCGGAACGGAGGGAACCGTCGTTACCTCGTCCGCTCAGACATTGTCGAGTCGTCAACATTTCATGGTCAAAGCCTTCCAAGGATTTTCGATTGTGTAGCTCGTCAACGGGATCGTGAGCGACGGTCCAGTCTTCAGAAGCTTCCACCCCGCTGACTGGGTGAGGTCAGAGCCATGATAAAAGGGGCCTTTGCATGTCAGAGGCCATCGGAATTCTACATACCCCTCCACTCACAATGCGACAGTGGTCCAACCAAATGTTGCAAGCTGGGCTGCAAGTTTACGAATGGATGGTCGGCCATGAAAATGATTGTGAAGTGGCCGGCCACCTGGACATCCATGTGTTCGCTTCTACTTCAACTTTCTCAGAACATCTTCGTGGTGGTCTGAGGAAATAGAGAAGCCATAGTTGGCATGGACTTTTCGGAAGCTTGCAAGAGAACGAACGGCCAGCAGGGGACCGAGGGAACTGGATCCCCTATCGCTATCCGGAAATGCAGACCCAGACGCAGCTCTTCTTCTGATTCTCATTCCTATCTCGTATTGTCCTGGCTGTGGGCCTTGATCTGGTGAAGCCGTCCTGGAACAGCTCAGAAACAGTTGCGGCCCAACCGTCTTGGGCTGGTGCAGACTGCAGAATTTGCATTCTGAATATGCAATAACATCTCGTCAGAACTGACATTGGTGTGAATAATGCTCCAGCGCATGCCTGCATCAATCAATGGTGAGTCTCAATGCGAAGATCCCCTGAGTTCGAGCAAAGTTCCGAAGCTCGAGGTTCTGAATGGGATGCTTCAGTTCGGTAAGATGCGGCTGGAGCGCGGTTGTCTACCTCGTATTCTGTCAGTGAAGCAGCAGGTTCTGTGGCATGAATTCGAGCAGGTCGGCTCGATCCTAGGGTAAGTCCTCGCATTGTGTGTCAAGCAGCTTGTTCAAGTGATTCAAGCCTATTAACGCAAGGCACCCATCCTGACATCTCCTATTTCGACCAAACGCCGTGGTGCGCCGCCCTTTTCGCTCGATGAAGCGACTGGCGCCTGGTCGGCAAATGGGCGAGCGTGTCCTTGGATTTCGAGACTTGCAAGCATGAGCAGCATGGAAGTTCGGGCCGATTCGATGGCGCAAGCGAATTGTCAGATACAATACGAACCGTCATACGGAGGCCACAGTCTCTGACAGACACGAGCGATCACAGAAAAGACCCGTCGGATCTTGTCAACACAACCTAGTCAGTCACGTCAGACCGAATCGCCTTCTCGTCAGCAGGCTCGGGAGTAAGACCGACCTGACCCCTCCACCTCCTCCGCATTCGCTGCGTTGTCATCAGGCATTTCCGACCCATCGATTGCCGATGACATCTGCCCACCAGCTGAGTGATATTATACGACTTCCCACGCCAGATCGCAACGATATCATCTAGCCTCCACGTCTCCCCCCTCCTTGTTTCTCTTTTGCCCTGTCTGCTTCGGACTAGGAAAAAGCCCCCACCGCACCGCACCACACCAGCCAAAGCCGACGCCGACGCCAACGGCAACACCGACAATGGGCTCCCTCGACACCTCGGCCAGCCTCATCACCGGCATCGCGCACATCAACCTCACAGTTCCCCGAGACACGCTCCACCTGGCGAACGAATTCTACGGCACAACTTTGGGCCTCTCCCCCCGCGCGGTCCCGCACCTCCAGAAGGGCGAGCTCGCGTGGTTCGACATCGCCGACTCGGGCCAGCAAGTTCACATTGCGTTTGGCGCGCCCAGCGACTTTGAGAAACCGAGCAGGCGACATCCGTGCTTCAGGCTGAGCAGCCCGACCGCGCTGCTCGAGTTGCGGAGGAGGATCTGGGCACATTTCGAGAGGGGTGGGGACGCGGCGCCCCGGGAGGCGGATAAGCCTGGGGAGATGGATTCCGGTGAGTTGAGTTTGGCGGGGTTGCCCCTACCCCTTCGTGCCCCTTTTACCCTCATTCCCCGTTCGGTGTGCGCACGGTGTGTGGTATGTGCGGAGGTAGGGTCCTCGACGAGTCGATGCGTCGCGCCTAAAGCTATCGATTGCGGGCTGACCGTTTCGTTTTGATCCCTCCAGGCTCCCAGGGCGTGGAATACCCGGAGCGGTTCTTTGCCAGGGACTACGCTGGGAACAGGCTCGAGTTTAGCCTTTGAGCATGAAACATGATACATGTTCTACGTGTTCATTGCTAGCCGTGTGTTGGGTGTGGTAACCTGTGGCCGTATAGGGTGTAGGTGCAGCAGAATCATGGCCTTCTGCTCACGTTCACGTTTACAATTCACGTCCATGTATTTGTCCCAACTACACAGTCAGTCCTCTAGCGTACGAATTGTTTGTAGGTGAGGCAACAGAAGTCACGCTACGAATTTGAGCTTCGTATGTTGCGTCGGATATCGCGATGATTGATCCAGCTCGCCTGGATCAACGTTCTATGGCCGCACAGCCAAGGCAGATGATGCTTTCCTTTCCAGTCCCAGAGTCGAACGTTCATATCGCTGAATCCCACTCCCGGGCGTTCAGCTTCAGCTCCAGCTCCAGCTCCAGCTTGTACGCGTACAGTACAGTATCGGTCGCCGTCTCCGCCACGGCTAGCCGCGGTATTCAGAGCATGCCATTTTGCATTTTGCAGCTAATGCCTCCCAGCACGAGTATTGATCAACCACGCAGCACATGCATGCGCAGTACATGCAGCTCCGGCTGGCCGTGTGTTCTTCCGCGGGTTTTTTTTGTGCGTGTGTCGAACGCTCCTGTGATTCGAATGAATGCTGCTCCTCTCTGCTCGTGGTGTCGTTCGCGAAATCAAAAAAAGGGCACCCAGCCAGCCAGCCAGCCAGCAAGCACATGTGCCCAGTTCCAAGCAAAACCCAAACACCCGACCACCGTCCCTCAGCTCTCCGTTCCCGTTTCGCCTAGCGACACCCGCACCATCACCTCAATCAAGGGCACAATCTCAGGAGATGTATGAATACGTCACCGTCATCGTCATCGTCGTCAGGGTCGACCACTCCAAAGTCGCCGTCCGGGTCCACCGTCGTGACGGGCTGGCTGGCCGGCCCTACGTCACGCCGACGTCCCGTCCGACCACTTGCGATGCCAGCGCTCACAGTTCGGATCGACCCAGTTGTCGGTGCAGTTCTGGACGAAGATGGAGTAGAATCCGCAGCTGGTCTCCCAGAAGCCGAAGCCGCCGAAGCTGTGGCTGTTGCGTTGGCATTTGTTGATCGCGTGCCCAAGGCCGGCGCGGCAGGCTGAGGTCTGGTTGTCGACGGAGCACTGCTCGGGCGTGCCGGACATGTGGGTGACGTTGTTGAAGGTCAGGGGCCCGCCGCGAGAGAGCGAGAAGAGCGTGATGATCCCGGACAGTTCGATGGACGTGTAGTTCGTGGTCGTGTAGTTCGAGCTCGATGTGAGGGCGGTCAGGTCGGTCGGATATTCGTTGGAGCGGAACGAGTCACCTATATGGAATACGTTGTATTAGATGTCAGAACAGAGCGGGTGAGGTACTTCGATGGGGTGGTGGGCAGACCCTGATAGGGAAGGGGGAGTGGTTGAAATATGTAGGATGCAAACATGAAAACAACCGAGGACGTGTGGATGGGTGGGTATTGACAAGGAACTGATGGTATGTAATCTACCTTGAACGGGGAAATTAGCTGGCTGATACAAGTCGTCGCAGAAGAGCTCGACCAGGCGTGTCGCCGTTGGAGGGTCGATCATCCAAGGGGCCCCTTCTGTGGCGCAGATCGCCCATGGCGTGTAGGTGTCTGTGGTTGTCGAGGTCGCGTATGCCGACTCGAAGTCGGTGAAGGGGGTGTGAGAAGGTGGATTGGACGTCGTCAGCGGTGCTGGAGAAGCGTAGGTGGCATAGACTGGAGTTTGCGCGTGGGTCACGGGGACGAGGCGACTGAAGCCAAGGAGAAGGAGAAGGAGGAGGATCTTTGGGAGACCGGTCGCATTGGCGAAATCGGCCATTATGAGTGGGGGTCCTCAAACTGTGAAGAGGTAAAGAGATATGGAGAGTATAGGTGGTCTCGCGATTGAATAACACAGCCGATGATGTTTTAGAAACAGTTCCAAGCCAGGCGTGAGAGCAATCAGAAGGAAAGTAAATTCTGTCTCTAAGGCGGAAGATGGATGACGTTCTGTAGTAGAATTAGAAGTGAATGGTAGGATCGTCGAGCAGGCCAACCTCGAGCGGAAACGAGGTCTTTCTGACTGGAGAGTCGTTCCAGCGGGAGCTTGAATGATGGAGTATTGTCCAACTTTTGTTCATGCGCCTGGAGAAGGGTCACACAGGTAACGACGCTGATACCCTTCACCATCGTAAGCAAACTCATCCTCCAATGACCACATTCCTAGAGAGGTCGGGCAATGGCAGAGCGGCTTGCAGCAGGATTCAGAGCTTCGAAGAAATCGCAGGATCTCGTTTCTGCTTCAGCAGCCACTCCACTCCTTCCACCAGATCCTTCACCCACTTCTTGTTGATGGACAACTGCGGGTACATCGACCACCACAGATGTGGAACTCCAGGATAAATCTCGAGTTTCGCGTGGCCCCCTGCCTGTCTGATCTTGTCGCAGTAGAAGATGGCGCTGTCTCTCCAGATGTCCATCTCGGCGGCTTGGTAATAAACGGGGCCTAGTCCGGAGTAATCGGTCTGCGTCAATGGTGTCACAGAGGGATCACTCGAATCAAAGCTTGCGATATCTGTGTCAGTACCGTTAGTGCTGCACCCATTCACGGCGTCGCGGCCAATTCAACTCACTTGCATACAGCGTGTTCATGGCACGCGTAGCTACAGGTCCGTCTTTGTACTTCTCCCAGCTCCCACGAGTCAGCTGCTCTGGGAACAGGCTGAGGATATTTCCCTTGGCGTCTTCGTAAGAGTGCGGCATTCCAGTGCATACGAGAAGATGGCCTGTCGGGGGAGGCTGCAGATGCTCGTCTCTCGCTTTAATGGCAGCCATGCATGTCGCATTTCCGCCTCCGGAGGCGCCGCCGGTAAGAAAGCCCTTGGAGAGGTCTCCCCCGAACGATTTTGCATTGATGGAGACCTGTCGCACCTCAGTCACAGGGCCTGGGGGCTGAAGCTGGAGGCGAACGTACCCATTTCAGAATGTCGTAGGTGTCTAGGACAGGCGTGGGGAATAGCCATTCAGGAGCCAGGCGATATCCGACACTGACGATAATGATGCCCAGCCTCATGCAAAGGAGCTGACAGATGAACTCTTCGGTGTCGGGCCCGCCCATGCACCATGCACCGCTATGGGCATACACCATGACTGGGCAGGTGTCTGCAGGAGCGGAAGGCCGATAGATTCGGACAGTAATCACGTTGCCATCGCGAATAACGACGGGCCTGTCTTCTTCCGTCCACAGTCGCTGCTCTCCCAACGTCTCTCTGACGAAGGCGCTCTTCATGAACCGAACGTTTCCTTGCGCATGGAGCCGCCGGGTGTCTGACATCTTGTCGGGTCGCGGGAAGAAGAATTTGGGCATTCCATGTTTCTTCCATATCTGGAGGGCATTAGTCAAGTGGTGGACGTCGCACGGCCGGGGAGGCGCACAGCAGCAAGCTCAGGGTCTGTCTCCGGGGGGATCGCCTTGCGGTTGTCCGTCATTGTGCAAGCCTCGCACTCCTGTAACTAGTGTCGTCGGTGTTGGTGTGTCTGCCAAGGCGCAGGTTCTTGTGGACTTCGGTCTCGACTTATATCAATGCGCGGCCTATTCGCAGTAATTACCCAGCATATCCTCCGGGATAATTAGTATCCCTAGGGGATAAGCTGACTGATGGGACCATGTTTCGGGCCCATTTTGAGGATAAGCGACTGGAACACTGGTACCTTCTCCAGACCGTACACGTTGACCCACAAGCGATGTCAAGGCTCGTAGTCTGTTCAGACGCGGACGAACTGCCCGCAACCGCTGACAAGAGTGATAGCAGTCTACTCTGTATTAGGCATTAGAGGATGGCATTTGATGGCCCCGACTGACATAATCATAGCCACTGCAACAGGTAAGCATCATTAGTGCTCTCTAGGGCACCTAGTATTCCTATTTTGTACGAGTAGGTTCTATTGCTGCGCGCTGTCAGATCCGGGGTGGGCAGAGATCGAAGGTGCCTCAGTGTGCTCCCCGGAAAGGCCCGGGCGACGGGTTCCTTCTCCGGACGCCGCCTAGAAGTAGCAAGTTAGGCGGCGCTCGTCAACCTCGGCTGTTTGAGCGACCAATCCACCATCCGGCCGTCGTCCACCGGAACCTGGCACCATCTAATCATGAATTGTCAACAGCGACATGCCGTCAATTGTTCGGCAATAGCTCGAAGTATATCTGTCGACGCTTTCCCCGGCCAATCCAGTTGACCTCTTACCCCGGACTTTCACAGCATAACAACCGGCACATCCAGACGACGCGGGACAAGATGGGCAGCGCACAGCACGACGTCGAACTCCATGACTTCGGCAGCATTTTCAGCCTCGAGGGCAAGGTCGCTGTCGTAACTGGCGGCTCTCGAGGCCTCGGTCTGAATGCCGCTTCTGGGTAAGCTCGACAACCTTCTCCCTGATAATGCGGTCGCTGATCCGTGATGCCAGGCTCATGCAAGCCGGCTGCTCAAAAGTCTACATAACCTCGCGCAAAGCAAAGGCATGCGAAGAAGCCGTCGCAGCCCTCAATGCCCTTCCTAACAAGCGACCTGGGGCCGTCGCCATCTCCGTGCCTGCCGATTCCTCCAAGATCTCAGAGATCGAGCGTCTAGCTGCGGAAGTGGCAAAGACCACCGATCATGTCGATATCCTGTTTGCCAACGCTGGCGCCACGTGGGGAGCTCCCTTCGAGACACACCCCGAGAGTGCGTTCAGCAAGGTCATGGACTTGAATGTCAAGAGCGTGTTCTACACTGTCCAGAAATTTGCCCCTCTGCTGCAGAAGCGAGCCACCATCGAGAGCCCTAGCAGGATCATTGTGACTGCGAGTGTCGCCGGTCTAGGCGTAGGCACACTGGGCGAAAACGCGACGTTCGCATACAGTGTTTCGAAGGCCGCAGCGATCCATCTGGCGAAGAATCTCGCTGTCGAGCTGGGTCCACGGGGGATTATCACCAACGCCATTGCACCAGGCTTTTACCCGACCAAGATGGCTTCTGGACTGATGGAGTTGCAAGGAGGAGCGGCCGCGTTGGCCGCCGAAGTCCCCAACAAGAGACTTGGGCAGCCTGAAGACATTGCCGGCTTGGTGGTGTTTTTGAGCAGCCGAGCTGCTGGACACATCAACGGCGCCGTTATCACAACAGATGGTGGATCACTGCTCTCAAGAGGGAAACTATAGACGTGACACAATGTATATGTATATTGGGTTTGCCACCACGCCTAACTCGATCATCTCGTGACCGGCGTCAATTTGACGTTGAGCGGCTGAAGCTCCCAGAGAACCTATTCCTGCTGTCAGCGGACTCGGTGGCGCGTTCGAAGAGACACCCACGTAAAACCGAGCGTCTTCCACCCACGTTGAATGATCTCCATCGAGTTCCATGTCGAAATGCCACAGCAATTTTGCAATGACCAGCCGTGCCTCCGTGAGTGCCACCCTAAGCATTTCGTCAGCATCACTACAGCAAGTGGGGAGCAGGCCAAACTTGCTGCTTGCCAATGCAGTTCCTGGGGCCAAGGCTGAATGGCTTGAGTATCTCGTCGGTTCGCAGTCCTGCCGGTCCTTTCGTGCCCAGTTCGTCAAGCCACCTCTCCGGTCTGAACTCCTCGGGGTTATTGAAGAGTCGATTTGATCGTCCCATATGCCACTGTCCTGCGTTGGCGTTAGTACCAAATCCCGTTTTTGGACATCTCGAACCAGGGGCTTGAGACAAGGTCCGAGAGCTACTCACCCATGGACACGTATGTCTAGATATCAATCAAAGAGTCAGCAGGGTCTCTCAAGGATGAAGGGCCGAAGCATTTCCAAAGACTTACGCCGCCCGGAATGTAATCTCCCGCGATCATATGCCCTCCCTTTGGCGTCGTTCGAGGGGTGATATAACTCGCGATGGGGAAGATTCTCAGCGCCTCGTCGACCGTCGCTTTCAGGTAAGGCAGATTCGACGTGGCTCTGATCGTGATCTCCTCGGGACTTGTGAAACTCGATCGGATCTCCTGCTGCAGCTTCTTCAACACTCTTGGTGTCTTGAGGAGATGGTAGAAGGTGCCGCTCAAGCATGAACTCGTCGTCTCCGCCCCGGCCCCGACGATGAGGATCGAATTCGCCGTGACTTCCTTTTCGGTCAGGCGGTTGCCGTCCTTCATCTCCCGCAGCATGAGACCGACGATATCCGGTCGTTTCTTGTCCTGATTCTCCGCGGCGCCTGGTGGTGGTGCCTTGTCCGAGTATTCGCGGGCCAGTCGTTGGTTCACCGCCCTGACGGCCTCGTTGAAGAAGTTGTCCCGCTCGTCGAGTTGCTTCTTCGACAGCAGCGGCGTCAGCATGGCCTCTGTGATGCCGAATCGGCGGAACTGGTTGAAGATGGCGATGTTCTTGAGACCGTGGAGGAGGAACTTCGGCCACTGGTGCATCCGCCGCAGTTTCAGGCATTCGAATTCCTGATCGAGCGCCAGTTGGCCGATCACATCGTTGAGCGTCCAGAGGAACCATTGGACCATGTTCTGCGATCCGCCCTGGCGGCAGGCCTCGCGGAGCTGACTGCACAGTAAGTCGACGTAGTGCTGCATCACGGGCTCGACTTCCAAGATCCCGGCGTTGAGGAACGCCGGGTTGGCAAGGCGCCTCAGTCGGGCGTGTTCAGCGTCACTCGCCATGATGAGGCTCTCGGGCAGCTTTCGCGCGTCGGCTCGTCCGAAGTGGAACTCGGTCTTCTGCAGCTGAGGCCGCGTGTTGTAGATTTGCGGCCACGCTTCCGGGTTGGTAAAGGACAGCTCGTCCGGCGCGATACGCACGGTCGGGCCATACTGGCTGTGGATGGCGTCGATGCACTGGTAGAGGTCGCCGCGCGCTTGATGCCACGACGCTGCCAGACGGGTTGCTCGCCACAGAAGTGGGCCGGGATATTTCGCCAGTGGATGAAAGGGAGAGACGTTGTAGATGAGCCTCAGGATGGAAAATCCAATGATCTATCAGTCTCGGTCTCAGCACTGCTGTTATGTAGAAACAAACGGACATCAGCCTACCGCGGTCACGGCGTATGCCCAGTACCAAACCGCAAGAGAGGCGTAGTGCCACACTCCCGCGACATTGATTTCCATTGCAGGCCGTCGTCTTTACGGAGTGAATTTTGGTGAATAGCTGGAAATTAGATCAAGTTCATTCTTTTGGGGGTGTATTATGTGCCTTAAGACCCCCAACGACATGCCACGTCCTTTTTATTGGACTCGAAACGCGTGCCCCTTTCGATACGGAAGAGCCCACGAGCCCAGCGCCTCGCGTGGGAGTCTGAACTAGTGCTTATCATCTCGCCATCCTGCCATCCTGCCATCCTTTGATGAGAAGCCAAGTCCCCAGCTTCGAAATGGACACGCGGTGGGGGCGAGGGGAGGGCTGTCCGGGTAAAGACATATCCAACTTGTTACCAAGCGCAGTCAGCCCCTGTAGCGACAGTATGTAAGCAGCCACCGCCACGCAAGGCAGCCAGCGAGATCATCCATACGGGGTACCTTTGCGTATAGAGAGAGGAATACCTCGTAGCTGGGCACTTGTTAAAGCAAGCGCGACAGCAAGTGTTCTCCGTACTTCATACAGACGGTGGTAATCCTTTCTCCTGGGTTTGTTGGCGAGCTGCCTAAACCTTACATACATGCAGTACTGTGTATATACAATGAGAGCACCTGGAAGTCAAGATTAGGCGTGATGAATGTAGTATGGGATCAGGCGTATGATCAGGCAACCCTTGAGTCACGCCCGACGTCGCTTGGTTAGGCCTCTGCTCCTTTATCAGCAACTCAAGGCTGTAAAGTGTCAGCATTTCGCTTCGATTCAACATGATCTAGCTCCTCTTCTATGGTGATCTCCTACCCGTATGGCAGGACGTCCCTCTCTACCTGTACACCCTGAGGAATTCCACCAGCGCCATCATGGCCATAGCCTGGCCGTAGGGCATACTGGTCCGTTCGATGTCGAGGTAATGCTTGAGATCTCTCCCCATACCCGTGCCGAAACTGACATCGAGCAATTCGCCTTCCGTGGTGATCCGCTGAATGACGGCTTTGACTGCCTTCATCGCAACGTCGGTGTATTGGCTCGAGATATAGCGTTTCCGTATTGACTTCAACAGACCGTACGCGAAGCCCGCCGTCGCCGATGCCTCTCGGTAACTGCCTTCTTCCTCTGGGACATCGAGGAGGGTGCGCCACGTCCCATCCGCAGCCTGTAAGCGGCGCAGAGCCCGGCATTGCGCTTCGAGCACACTGGCGAGGTAGAGTCTCAGCCCATCTTCCGGCGGCAAGTCCAACAGCTCGATGAAATCCGGTATGGCGATCGTCAACCAGCTGTTTCCACGCGCCCATCGTGCTCGCGCGAAATTATGGCCCACACCGCCCGGTGAATTCTCGTCGAATTCCCAGCCGTGGAAGAAAAGCCCGGTCTGAGGATCGTACAGATATTGAATGTGCAGCAGGAACTGACGCTTTGCTTCCTCAACGTAATGCGGGCGATTGAGAAGCTTCCCGATCTTTGCCAGTGGCATGATCGTCATCATGAGGGTATCATCCCAGAGCTGATTGTGGTTGAATTCGAGGTAGGTGATGTGCTGCATGCCCCCGAAGCTGGTTCGAGGTAGGTCGTGCATGGCCCACTCGGCCCAGCTGTCAAGCCAGGGCAGAAAACTCCGCTCTCCCGTCTCTTCGTACAGATATGCAAGAGTGAGGAACACGGCCATGGTGTTGATGTTCTTGGTGGTCCCCTCGGCCAACCGTGCGCTGAACCAATCGTTCATCACCTTGAGCGCCAGAGGTGAGGAAGTCAGTGCATGATACTGGTACAAGCCATAAAGACCGATGCCGTGGGTCCACTCCCAGTCATTCCATCCCTTGGTGTCAATAACTCTTCCATCAGGCAGTTTGAGTAGGAAGTGCCCTGTGTCGTCTTTGATGTTAACGAGGTTGTCGATCAACAATTCGATCTTCTCAGACACATCTTTGCCCGTCAACCCCTCGATGAGCAAAGGTGAAGGCATGATTCCGTTCAGCGTGCTCCGTCCCTGTCCAGCACGCCATGAAGCGCCGTTTGCAGTACCCCTTTATCACCTGTGCATCAAACAAGTAACTTTCTCGGTCGGCGTTAGATGCACCGAGATGGACGAGAGTGACCGTGGAGGCTTGCTGCAGCCAAGAGTTGGCTTGAGAATTGGGAGCAATTTTTTCCCGGCTTCATGTGCTACAATAGGTAGGTGATCGGCCGGGGTAGCCCATGGGGAATGGGGGGGCCAGGGACGCCCACACATCCAGATGGAGAGATATTCCGGAGGAGTTGAGCCGACCTGTTCTTCAACCTCGATACCTCGAGAAGTCAAATTGCGTTCGGTTGATCCTCCTCCGAACCTGTCGCTTGATTGTCGTCCGAGCAGTATGGAGAGGGATCCATATAAGGACAAAATCCACACCACGGGGGTGTTGTGCTGGGGGCCAGCTGCTGCATCAGCTGAGACAGACTCTCTTCCGCCGACGAACATTTGTTGACTATCACTATGGCGGGCTCCGACCATATTGTCACTGAGACTGCTCCCGCAGCTGGGACGGAGAAGTCTGCTGTCGAGAAGCAGGATATCTCTCAGATCGAGAGGGTCATGTCGGGTAGCAGCGAGCTCCAAAAGGATTTCGTCGACTATGATCGTATCGACAAAGACGTCGCCAAGTACGCAAGCACCACTCAAGTCGTGATCTCTGCGGAAGAGAATAAACGACTGAAACGGATGATTGACCGCCGCGTTCTTGCGATCATGATACCGACGTATTTCCTTCAGGCTCTCGACAAGGGCACCATGTCATTGTGAGTCTCTTCCAGCAGCCGGATCCATGTTCCTAGAAGTCTCCCAGACTCCCAATTCTCTATTACCGTTTTCGAAACTGATGAGGAGACAGCGCAAGCATCATGGGCATCAGAGAAGACCTGAACCTGCATGCGCAGCAAGTGGGTGGTATCTTTCCATCTTCGTAACGTGACGACTGACCATAGCAATAGTACTCTTGGCTCACAACCTGCATCTATGTGAGTCTGTCCCGTCCAGTGTCTATCATGGTGCTCTCGGGGCTTTCTCTTGCGCCAAGCGTTGCCCTGATGGTGGTGCTAATCTGGCGTCAACATTAGATCGCCATTTTGGTTGTCGAGTATCCAACGAACTGGACCTTGCAGCGTGTGCCCATCGCCAAATATCTATCCCTAAACATTTGTCTATGGGGAACAATACTTGCTCTTCACTCCGTTGCCAAGAACTTTACCGCACTCGTGGCCCTGAGGACATTGCTCGGCATATTTGAGGCCGTCTGCCAGCCATGCTTTCTCATCCTCAGTTCTATGTGGTACAGGAGAGAAGAACAGGCTGAGACCGTCACCTGGTGGTATCTTGGAAATTCGTTTCAGCAGATCGTGGGAGGCCTTCTTGCGTACTGTTTCACCAAAATCGAGTCGGGACCGTTGAAGTCGTGGCAGGCAATTTTTATCGCCTATGGCTGCTTCTCCGTTCTGTGGGGCATCTTTGTCGGCTGGTGGATGCCAGATTCACCGATGAAGGCGAAGTGCTTCTCGGAGGAGGACAAGACATTGATGGTCGAGCGGGTGAGAAGTAACCAGACTGGGTTGCAGAACAAGAAGTTCAGGCTGGAGCAAGTCAAGGAGGCATTCCTCGACCCGCAAACGTACTGTTACTGCCTGATCCAGATCTGTACGACTCTTCCCACGTCTGGCCTGGGAGCCTTTGCCAACATCATCATATCGGGTCAGTGGAGCAGATCTCTTTGGTGCCGGAAAACTGACGTCGACTAGGATTCAACTTCACGGTCCTCCAGACCCAGTTGCTTGCCATGGTCCTAGGTGCCGTGATCATGGTCACCCTGCTCAGCTCGACTTGGCTTGTCAAGAAATACCATCAGAATTGTTTGACCATGGGAGCATTTGTCATTCCGTACGTGCCGCCTTGGACCCGGCCGTGTTCGAGCTAACAGGCAATTAGATCCTTCGCTGGTACAATCGTCCTGATGACTGTGAAGAATAAGGACACAGCGACGAAAGCTGGTCTCCTTGTCAGCTATTACATTGTCCTCTCGTTCTGGGCTGCGCAGACACTGGCGATGAGCATGCTATCCCGCAATGTTGGTGGCCAAACGAAGAAATCAGTGGTGGTCACGATGAATTTCGTGTCCTGGTAAGTCAGCTGATAAGAGATCCATGATCGGACTCGAACTGGGCCTGACACTTTCACAGGTGTGCTGGAAATGCCATAGGGCCTCAGGTGTTTCTATCGTGGAACGCGCCCCGATATTTGATAGCGTTCTCCACGCACGTGAGTTTTTCCGTCAAACCTGTGCTGCTGGACTTCTCCTGTTCGTCTTGATACAGAACTTGACTGCTAACGGGAAACGCAGATGGGCTGTTACGTCCTGCTGGTGATCGTCATTGTTTTCCTCCGCTTCCACCTCACGCGGGAAAACCGGAGGAAGGATGAGCTGGCGTCTGCTGGTATCCGGGAAGCCAGAGATGAGACCTATGTGCACGCATTCGATGACTTGACCGACCGCGAGAACGCCAACTTCAGGTACATTTATTGAAGCACAAATGCAGGTGGACGTGCAGCTGGAAAGGGGGTAGGGGGGGTAGGGGGCAGGGGGGCGTTTGTTGTCCCATCAACAGCCGAAGTTCTTCCGTAATCGTCACGTACACATGGACCACCGACTGTGCGAAACGCATAGACCATCTCTCTCTGTAGCGTAAATCATGACGATGGCGAGCTCTCCATTGCAACTTGATGCCGAAGCATGCGCATTCCAACAGTCCTCTCCGCTTTCTCTACGACAAGAGCCACGCCCATCATCCTCCTTTCTACATCCCACCGACGACGTCCAAACGCACGACTACAACTTCTCTGGCGCAGTTGACGATGAGAGCACCTCTGGCGCAGAGTCGGAGGACCTTCTGGAAGGCCAAAGGCGGCAGGAGGAGGATGTTCTCCCCACACATGGACGAGTCTTCTCGGGATGCTCATCTATATCGTCTTTTCCCACATCAATATCACAACACCTGCCTCTGGAAGAAGAGCAGTGCGATGGTCCACGGACACCCTCCAATCGCAACTCGAATGGGATGTCGCCGCTGGGAGGTGCTGGAGGTCGCAATAACGCAACAACATCACCCCGAAGTTTCCGAGAATACCCCTCTCCATTCCGCCATCCCAGCAGTGTCCGGGCTTTGCAGATGAAAGACGAGATCATGAGCGAGACCCAAAGTGTGCTGCGGCACTATCGACGATCCAACTCTCAAATGTCCTCTTACAGCCAGCGCAGTTCGTTTTCTGCCCACACATCTCCCACGAAACAATCGAGCCGCTCCCACCGCAATTCGCCTTCGAAGGGTGGGAGCAATCTTAAGAAGGAGTTTCCGCTAGTACTTCTACATTGCACGTTGCTGCCGCCGAATATACGAGTGCAGCCTGGGTCGGTTGAGGATTCGTTGATCCTCGAGTCACTGCCAGAAGAGTACAAGCTACGCTGGATTGCCCTGCGGAATAAACTGGCCGACGCCGAGATTAGCAGTCGAGGCGTTTTGATACCGCACCCTCGGGAAGATCTGGCCCTTCTCGAAGAACGGCTTTTGGAGAGCTTGGAACTTGAGACCCCTCGCATCAGACACAACCATTATTTCCAGTCCGACGGCAGCGTTGCTGACAGTGGTTTCGAAAGCGCTAGTACCGAGGATGAGGCTGAGCTGGATCTCTCATGCGAGGCATGCCCTGATTGTGGACGCCGCCTACGCCCCGAAGAAGTCAACCGGAAGTGGGAAGTCAAGGTGTTCGCGGCAAATGGCCTGATGCGCGCTGGGGCTTGGGCCGCCGCTTGGCAGGAGATGGAAAAAGTCGACGTGGAGATCAAGGTCTGGCTGCCAGAGGATATTCGTCAAGAGCTGGAGGCAAAACTCGTGCTTCTGGCCGCCCCGCAGTTCGAGAGCACTGACCTGGCGTCCGGGACAGGCTGTGTGGAATCCGAAATGGCGAGCCCAAGCGAGCATAAGACGAGCGGCAAGTCTGCGGGATCGGAAGACCAAGAAAATATGAGGGATGTGGAAAGGGAACCTGTCCATCGGACAGAGCCACGGATCTCGAACCTTCCGCCAGCCGCTGACAATCAAAATGTCTGGGCGCGACTTGCTAGACATGCAAGAGGATGGACAACAGATGGGAGAAACGTGGTGGTTGGTGTCCTGAGCCTCTTGGTCTTGTTTTTGGCATTGACAGGCCCACAACAATCCAGTCAAGGAGGTTCGAGCCCGAGCCCGAGCCCGGTATTCGAAACCACAGATAAGCCACAAGCCCTCACTACAACGATCACGACCACCAGTATTGCTATTTCGACCGCAATCGTCACAGTCCCAGCTGCCAATGCAACCCCCGCTGTTTGTTCGCAGCCAGAGTCTCCAGAAACTCTGGAATTGGAGTCCAAGGAAAGTGCTTCCGAGCCACCCTTGGCAACCAAGACTGCGGCTTCGCAGCAACCTGTCCCGGAAAGCATGAACAGTTCAACAGTGCATCAACCCGAAATAACAGCCGCCTAATGACCGATCATTTGGCCTGCGAAGATTACCGCCGCCTGTGTAAACGTTACGGGAAGGTTCAACATCTAACAGAATCAATCCACGGCAGCTGGGCAAAGGATAAACGAATTTACTTTCTACATAAGCTAAATGTATGGGTGTGCTGCAAGCAGTTCTCATCCGACCTTGAAAGTGATAATTCCCACATAGACGATAGGGTGTGCCCGTTCTACTGCGAGCCAGATACGGAAAGCGATTGATTCTGAGTGCGGCTGCACTCGTGTTGGCGCGCTGAAAGGTTACGCTGTGTGGCTTTCGACGTCAAACCAGGCAATTCGTAGGACTGGATTCTGGAAAACATGTTGAATTATTTCTGGCGGCTGGTGGCGCACTTGACGTGATGGACTGGCCTCGACCCATGGTGCCACGCTGCCCAGCTCCAAGCCTCTAACGCCAGCCCTGCGAAATGTCCGTCCGGTATCGCCGTTGGACGTCAAGATCAAGATTACTCAGTCCAGCCGCGCTTCTCATCAGCCAACCGATGGACACGGACGCGTACATTTCCGAGAATTCCATTCCCTCAACAAACAGTAACCACAGAGTGCCACAATGGGTGATTCCTCAGCTTGCACCGGCAAGGGTTTCCTGCGGGCACCGGTACTCTGGCGTGTCAGATGTGACTCACCATGCTTGATGTCAACCAGATTGCTGGGCTTTCTTTGGGAGGTCTCGGTAATACAAGGCTGAAGGCGAATGGCGCATCGTAATCTACGAATTCTCGCAAATTTTCTAGCGCAGTCAGCCGCTTCGGTCCGGCATACAACAGTGGGCCACCCCTGAATACCGGCGAGCGAACATGTTCCTTTATCAGCACGTCTGTCGTCAGGTACCTCGATCTGTCTCTCACTCAGATTTCTTGCGCAGCCATTTGAAATTGAAGTTCTATGTAACCCGCGCTGTGGCCTACTGGTCGTCATCAGAGTAATTTGGTGGCTCGCGCAACGTTTGTATGAAAACCTCCTGTCGTCACAAGGATCGATGGCGCCAACTTTCTTCGACCTCCCGCTAGAGATCCGCCTGGACATTTACAGCCTCATCTTCGGCTGCGGAAAGGCTATCCTGGAAACCAAGATTGAGGATGACAGTTGCTGCATGGTGCCTCGGCGAGGAACAATCCAGAACCGGTCTTCGAGGTCATCCCAGCTTCTAAGGGTCAATAGGACGATCCTCCTGGAAGCACGACCTGTCTTTTATGCCAATACCGTCTTCCATGTTGTCAGCCAGACCTTCGCAGGGAAGCTGCCGACGCGTCTCTCGGACGGCCATCCGTGCGCACCGCATATCAAACACCTGATTTGGCAGCTGGATTGCGATATGCTGAAACACTTCTATCCCGAAGACCTCCAAATCGGCATGCCGGAAGTCTCTCAGTGGGGTAGCCTTGAGATAAGATGTCGCGCCGACACTTGGCGGAATTCATTTCTCGGTGAATGGTGCGATCGAGAGGCCTTCCTCACGGGCAGATCTCAGGTTGTTGACTATGCTCGGATGTTCCACGACGCGATGAGCAGTGCCGGTGGAGGCAGCCTCACTTTGATCGAGGATCGAAGTCAATTGGGCCGTGGGCGCATTATTTTGAGAATCGACGGCAACCGGTCCAGTCTGAAGCAGCAGCGATCTTCGAGGGACGAAGCAGTGGTCATCGCCACCTCATGACACCGAGCCAGCATTTCCCTAACCCGATCGACTCAGAGCGCCGAACGGATGAGACGTTCTATCAGGGACTTTCAGGAGCTTGCGGAGCGGTTGATCGCAACAACCACACGGCGAGTTCACTACTGCAGCTCCGCTAGGATGGGTTGTTCGGTTCGACGATGCAGCCCCGTCGGAATCTGCACACCACGACCCTTGATCGACGCCAAGCCTCACCAGCGTCGCTCGGTTTCATGACCTGCGGAGTACTGGTACTGTGGAACTCGTAGCAAACTTGTGGCAGCGCTGGTTGCGGCTGGGAAGTACCGATCTCAGAGGACTTGGCGACAGTCGCAAGGCACGAATGTTACTGCCGAGGGTCGATCCAGGCGCGGTGTTTTCAGATTGGATGAGAACCCTAGTCTTTCCCCGGAGTCAACAATGATATCCAAGCGACGATCCCCTTCGCTAAGGTCAGCTTTGCATCCCTTAGGGCGATCATTCGGAAGATCGCGGTCACTTCGATGGAAAGAGAGACGGGCGATACGAACCTACCTCTCCACAAGCGCGAGGAAGAGTCTTCTGCCGGTCAGGCCACCGTCCCTAGTCACAATAGTCGTTGGCTTGCCCTCTTGCAACGGTAGCCAGAACCAATCGCACGAGTCAGTCTATAGTGACTGACCCGCCTCCACGTTTCTGTCGGATGTACTCGTACGGGTTTCCGGACATGCAAGGTCTCGAGGGCTTTCCAGTCGCCGAAATCTCTTGGTCTGCGAGTTGTGATCCTAGTACCGAGAACTCGTATCGAGATGCTTCTTAGGGAGCTGCCTTTTTCGTCCGAGTACTCCGAACTCCATAGCTACAACAAGACCCGCTAAACCGGTTAGCGTGGTGGATGCTTGACGGCATTGGCCCATTCTCGAACCATCGTCATCAGCGCCGTTGCCGTCATTTGTAACCTGCAGAACCTGTCAAATCCCGCCCAGAGTCAAACAATGCACGTTGTGAGCGGCGGCCTCCACGGGCATCTACCTAGCTTCCAAGTTACTGTCTTCTCCGGGTACCTTCTACTTCGTCCCAGGAGCGCCTCTCTTGGCTCGCTGTACCGTCTACTAGCATGGCCAAAGTGGGCAAGATCGACACAGGGTGCACGAGGCGACTTTACGCCGCCACTAGGTACTGAAGGTACGTACCGACAGTGGTAGTGGTATTTTCAGCCTTGATTCTCACAACTGGTTGTTCTTGGCCCCGGCAAATCAACGTTCAGCTGACTTGGTCTTTTCCAGGCTTCCCCTCCTCGACGCTTCGTGAGTTCTCCCATCCACAACGCGTTGCGTGCACCCGTTCAACATTGGGCCCTCTGCTCGTCTGAGTGCCGGAACAAGCCTCCCGTGCCCTTCTGACGCCTGCCTTGATCGTAACGCACAGGCCTGCATGCTCGAGCTGCAAAAGGATCAGCCACTTGGCTAGTTTGGGCTGCTTTGTGTAACCCTCCGTCCAATCCCTCCGCGCAGGTCTTTGCTACATTGTCCACTTTAGTCACTTTCTTGTTCGTCTACCCCGCAACAACGGCGTTTCCCTCGTCATTCATTGTTTCCCTCCTCGCTACTTGGTGACCAAAGTCTTTCGACGTACCTCCTCCGGGACACCCCCTCCTTGTCACGCCCATCGTTATCCGCCGCGGTACCTAGGCAGTCGAGCCATTGAGGGTATCTACCGACCGCTACCTCGAGCTGCCCCGTACTTTCCGTCCCCTCGCAGAGAACCACATGCGATCTGGAGTAGCTACCTTCGTATGCTACAAACGTGTCCATCATCTGACCCTGTGCAGTCGCGTCTCCCGCTGAACAGCCAACCAGCCAGCCTCGTTATCATCATTATTTGTCGAGCTGATCGGTTTGCAGGTCACCCCGTATCGCGGTCTGCACCCTTTGGCTCCTCCCCCTCCTTTCGAAGTTCACACTGCTCATTGATTCCTCTGCAAGTCTCCCATCTCCACCTCCGCCTCCAACCCCGGTCATGCACACCATGCCACTACCGTAATAGCATGTGCCTTCACGATCGTTCATTTGGTGCTTGCGAACGCCTCACAAGCACCATTGACAACATCGAGGAGTGCCAGCGCGCATTTGAATCCCGGAACGCTCACGGCAACGTCAAGGTTACCTATCTACATTTCTTCTGGTGCAGCCATCCCCAGTCCCCCCGGTGCTTCTTCTCTCGCCCCCTCTCGCTCGCGTACCCTCTGCCAAGAATGCTGTACAGCTCACTTTAGTACCTCAGGGACTGACTCAAATGAATGTCAATCCTACTTCTTCCAAATCATCGGCCCTGTCATTCGCTGTAGAGAGCTTCCGCAATAGTCGCTGGCGCAATCTGGCCAGCGCTCTGCCAATCCCCAAGGCTTGCCGGTTAGAGTCTAGACAACCCTGTCACCGCCGTCCTGTGGCGGAGGAACCAAAGCTGCTACATCTGATCGGCGACCCTTTTGGTCTTCATTCTCATTGACCCTGGCTTGGAGCACAAGTGGACAGAATTTGAGCAGAGCCAAAATCGACTTAAAAGTGAGCTTCCTCTCAAAACCTGCACCATCGTCGTACCGCCTCTTTACTACTGTCCCGCTCTTTCTTCCTCCTGCATGCTTCTGCCGGACCTGATTGGCCTTCGTCACCGTCTTGCACTTCCTCCCTGGTCGGTGGTCACACCTTGTCCCCGTTCGCTCACTCTATTCCTGGTCCCGGTCCTGGTCCGGCTGGAGCCTGTCGGCCTCGCCCACTACCACAGGAGACACCGCACGACTTAGACTCCCGCGAACCAACGGCTCCCGTCGCTGTGCGACACACGCTGTCTCTGATCCAAATAGCACCGACTACCTCTCCTGGTGACTGGCACTCCTGTGGCTGGCCTCGACATCCAAGGGACATTCCTGGCCCAAGAGCATGCTCGACCATGCCGACAGCAACCTCAACTCAGGTCAACCTCTACTAAGCAGATACACCTCCGTCACAATGTCGTAAGTTCTATTCCGCCGGTGGTACATTCAAAACTGCACCGGAGAACACGCCTGGTTGTCCATCCTGGTTTTCGAAACACCACCACTCGAGCTGATGTCTGTCTTGCACTCGTTCGCCGCACCTAACTCGTATCCGTCTCAGATCCCTTCCTCCGGCAAAGAAGCAAAAGCAGTCCAATACCACCACGTCTCCCTCCACCAACAAAGAGGTGCCAGCGCCTCAGGCGCCGCTGGCACCCAAGCCCAATGCCGACCATCTTCAGCCTCCGTTATCTCCGCCAAATCCCCGCAAGCGGCGGGCGTCCCATAGTCCCAAGCTGAATACACTGCCTCCAGGGGCCACCTTGCCGCCAGAATCAGCAACGAATAACGTTTCGATACCGGCTCTGCTCACGGAAGAAACGGGCAAGAAACGCGGCCGGACCAACACTCCGTGGACTGCCCAGGAGGAACAGCGACTAAAGCAAATGCGCGATGCGAGTCACAGCTGGAGTGAGATCGCAAAGGTAGCTTCTCCCGTTGCGTCCCACGCAGGAACGTGTGTACTCAACAACAATAGGCTTTCCCCGCCCGCACCGAAGGCAGTGTGAAGAAGCATTGGTATAAGGTAGTAGCTATCTCCATTTTGTGTCTGCCATTACTCACTGGTGGGTTTAGGACATGCATTACGCAGAGTTTGCAGAGGATGAGGTACGTCCGCGCCCTGCCTTGGAGCACTTTCCGTCTAACCGGCACATCTCTAGTCGGCGGCGCTACGTGACGCTATCAAAGAATACGAAGCCAACAAGTGGAAAGCCATCGGGCAGAAGCTAGGCAAGCCGGCAAAGGTCGGTTTCCCAGGTCGTCCGCCGTCATCAACCCACTAAATTGTCTCAGGCATGTGAGCAGTACGCAAAGGAGCATTTCAAAAATGGTTGATGCATGTGAAATTCGAACACACAGCGCGGCGTTGGGAGGCCTCGGACCATCTAATCACGTCGAGTTGCTGGCTTAATGGGTTTTGTTGAGCGGACGCGCTGACAGGAGGATACTGTGCTGCAAGGAGATACGGACAGATTGTACCGCCAAGTCAACAGCATACTCAGGGCAGTTGGATAGAGTATTGTTAGAAGAAAAGTGACATGGCATGATAGCACTCCAGCGCGGGCCGAAGTTGGATCAATGTTGAAGATGGTCTGCGATTAGTGGCGTCACTGAAACACCTGCTCCCTTGTGTTCCTGCCGGCTTGTTGATAGGATAGTGGATCGAATCGAGATCTCCAGGCGGATCCCAGTTTCGCGTGCCTCAAGCGTCTCGGGAATCTGTCAACCATGCGGAGTGCCAATCACGAGGTCTGTGTTGCACGTTTCCGTCCTCGTCCTCGCCGCACTCCAAGTAACCAGGCGATAATTAGCCATGCTGTGTTGTTGTCGTCGGTTATGACTGACTTCCAGCGGTGACGACGGTCGGCAGCTACCGCCGCGAGCATTGTTTCCGAGACACTGGTCCTGCAGTGAGTGAGCGGTCGCTCTCACCCGACCCAAGAAAAACTGCACAGAGGTGAAGTGTACATCCAGTCCACCTCAGCCCGGAATAACCTTGATCCGTCCTACGCTATGAACAAAACCTCACTCCCACCTCACTTCGTCTTCACTCACTCCGGACCGCGTAATTCTCCTTGAATTTGTTCTTGGTGTCTCTTACTCTTCCCACTCTGCTCAAGGCTCCTTGCATACCCAACGGCCGAAGTTCTCCCTCCTGCAACTGGGCGGTTGTCCCGCAGCTCCCGGCCCGCTACGTTGCACGGCATGACAGCCTTCGTTTCGACAAGGACTGAAATCACGAGCTCCACCGCCTGTCACTCACACTGATCTCGGGAGGCCATTCTCTCCTCTAGAGCCACCGGTCGGCACATTCCATTCGAGACCGTCCTCCACGTGTAGCCACCAATCAAACACTGTACGGGCCTTTCCTGCTCGTGCCGAAGAGCATCCGCTCGTCGCATGAACACCTGTTCGTCCGCTTTGTCCATTCAGCCTCCGCAAACGCACAGATGGGCTAATCGGCTTGACTGAATCACCAATCAGGCCGTCTTGGCTTCGGCTTTCACCTATGAAACTCGGATTCATGCATCATCGAGTTTGTCAACCGCAAGCAGTGGCGCTCTTGCACTCGGCATCGGCCTGCCTCCTTGGTGCCCCTGCGAGCCTCTGTCTCGTCCTCCCTTAAGCACAGTTACTGCCACACAGTGGGTCGGCTGCCTAAGGACCCAGACGTCGCAAACTTGACCGAGCGCCCTTGTCCCTGCGTTGCCATCACAGAAGTTCCTATTACTATTGCTTCACCGCTCGCGCCTCCGCACTCTGGCCTGCGTCTAGCCCAGCGTGTGGAGATCAGCGACGCTTAAAGTACAGCTTGGGTCGTGGAATGCAACAATTGGACGATGACAAAGACGCCGCCCGGTGCCTGGAATACAACCCTGTTATGGACTGCCTCGCCCATCCGATCTATTTTCCTTGCTGTTCACTTGCACAATGTCCCTATAGTGGTGTCTCCATGCTGACATCGAAAAGTTGCATGCACCGAGAACTCGGAAAGCGCCATATCTACCGTCCCACAGTCCGAGTGATAGCGCCCGCATGTTCACTGTCCCTATGAGATCCGAGAATGTTGATCTCTAGTCGATGCCCTCTGAATTCCACGAAGAGCTTGACCCTGCGTCCATTTCCTGGAGTTCACCTACTGGCTAAACCAGGATACTCAACCACAGCCTCCGACAGACTGCGCTTCAGGCATACTAGTCCCAAGTGACCGCTTCGCAGCACCCCGTCCTCTGGACCCTAGTGGATCCTCATTCGGGCGCAATTTAATCTTGTAGGATGTCCACTACTTTGGAGCGCAGCAGTTACGCCTGTCGAAGGCTCTACGCTTTGTCTTACTTCCAAGGAACAGCACCTTGATGGCGCTGTCATACATCTGTGTCCACTGCTTTTTGGGCATCATTCAGCTGCAGCAGTCTTGCTCTGTCACCTTCGTCTTTGTCTGCCTCGTCTTGATTGCTTTGAAGCTGCAATGCCACAACAGTTGTGTGATCGTGGGCGGACGGCAACCACCCACGTACACGGCATAGAACCGAGATCTGATATTGCGAATCCACGAAACGAGCAATGCTGGCGCCCCTCCACCAGGCCGTCATTAACCGACGGAAACCGCAGCTTCAAATTACTTCGATCTGTTTAACCATTGGCACATGAATGTCTCTCGCATTCGGGCGTCAAGCCGCATACTCAGGTTGGGTAACAGGGCGATCTCTCACATGGTCAAGCAGGTATATTTGGAACATGCCTATCCCTCCAGGTGGTTCAAGAACGGAGGTTGAGCATGCATAAGCCACAATGAGACCCAGCCAATGTTTATGGCTTTTACGATCCGGTCCGCTGTGCAGAAACCTTCTGCTTGGTCTCGGTTAGTGCGCGCAATCTAGCAATCCTACCATCGACACTTCACCCGAGAGAGATAGGCTACGATCTGAGTCCCGTGAAGTATGGTCCGATCAAGCTATAATTCTCCGAGAAAGTACGTTTGCGCCCCCCATGCAATGCGTTTGTCTAAAGCTTGCTTTCTGTAACCTTCGGAACGGCCTGCGGTCCCGCCTCCCTAGCACGCATGTTCAGCTGGAGAGCCATGTTCTCCAATCGTCGCAGCATGGTACAGCGTGTTCAAGTGCTACTAGGGCGAGAGGTTGAAGAAGTCTACCTGGAATTTACCTTACCAAATGTCGCGGGCCGCCACAACACACTCTCCCCCATTTGACGAAGGAGGGCGTCATATCTATAAGCCAAAGCTATCCACTCCGGAAGAAGTCTCACGGCAACGATTGCGTGGATTGTTATCTGAGATCCAAAGCACGCCTTCTTCCACCCAATATGCATTCATTTGAGCTGATGTCAACCTTCGTTGCCATCTATACAGAGAAGGAGCCAACCCCACAAGGCTTACCGAAAGGCAGTTCTGTTGCTGATCTTATTGTTCACTCTTTGGATAAGACATGCAATGTCGGCGACGACCACGAAACCGCCGCTCCCTCATGTTGAGGAATTTCTGAAGCAGATGTTATATCGCTGTGCCTGCCTTGGGCGAGCACCGCATTTCAAAAGAAAAGGCATTTATTTGTCCTTGAAAGGCGCAATATAGCGTGTTTGGATATGCCTGTCTGGCAGTTCATTCGTACTTCCTGAAGAGAAGCACTTACGAAGGATGACTACTATGCAGGAATCTCGGACACAACCCGCGCAAACTCATTTGCCACGTCCACAATCATATCCTCAAACGACTTGAATTTGATTCCCAGGGCACGCTCGGTCTTGGAGGCCTCGAACGGTACTTTCTGAGTCACAACTGTGCCTCCCAAAGGAAACACACCCCGTTCAACAAGCTCTGGCAACCTCCTCTTGACAATGTCGACGGCTGTATCCCACTCGATGCTGTTCGGCCCGTCATACGTGACCCCGAAGTTCCGGTGGCCTGAAATCTCGGGATTGAGCGCGGCAACGTGCACAAACGCCACATCATCCACGTGGCACACAAAGCCAGGCCTCGGCTCTGGGAACTGCACGCCACGCAACGGCGCCAATGCGGGCCTGTTCGAGCCCTTTTCATACTCTTCCTTGCCTTTCGCAAAGCCGTTTGGCCCGATCACGAATGAGGGCATGACGTTGATGATGTCGAAAGCCGGGTTGTTATCCGCGATGAACCTGCGTGTGGCACTCAATGCGAGCTTCTTGGACGCCACGTAAGCAGAAAAGGGATGCGTCCAGGGCCCCTGCGGGTCAGGTTCGACATTGTCTGCGTCGAAGACTTTGGGAGCCGTCGGCAGCACAGCAGCAACCGAGGATGTGATGACCACTTTCTTGACGCTGGGCTCCTTTGCAGCGGAGTTGAGGATGCTCAAGGTTGTATTTATTGCTGGTTTGATGAGCGTTGCCTCGAGGTCGTCGGATGGGTCTGCCTTTGGTGAGGCGACGTGCACGATATATTTGACCCCTTTGACTGCGTCGTCGAATGCGTGATCAACGGCCATGTCGGGAACAATGATGAATTCGAGCTCGTGGACTGCTGCATATTTGCTTGGAAGTGCCTCCTCGATGGCCTTGATCTTGGGTTCTGATCGCAACGCAAGCCGGACTTTGTATTGCCGGTCCAGCAGCTCGGTGAGGACACGAAATCCGACCAGACCGGTCGCGCCAGTGAGAAGGACGAGATCCTGAGACATGGTCGACAAAGCGTGGATAGTACCAGAGCGGCCAATGAACCAAGAGTCTATAGCAATAGTCGAGTCGAAGGCAGTAGCACTGTAATCACTGGACAAGGAAGGGCTATGTTGAGCAAGTAATCACTAACTAGGGAGCAGAGCCGATCTATTTTCGACCCTGAAGGAGACAAGACACCACAGATATATATAAAGAAACTCGATCACCAATCCTGCGCCTCGGGTTGCCCTGGAAGAGAGACTCGCCATTGCATTGCATTGCATTGCAATGCATTTACATTACACTGCCAATTGCTTCACTGCCGAGTATGAATATGAGTACGAGTTGTATGTATGAGTAATCCATGGAATCCGATCCCCGACGCTGAGATACCCACGACGCATATCACAAATCATAAATTCATGAAATCACGAAATCACAGGAACATCTCCTACACAGTGCTTGGGTGTTTCCCCGCAGCATCGTAGTTGGGCGACTCAATTTCCTCTTACCTCTAACATCTTACCTCTTACCTCTTACCTCTTACCTCTTACCTCTTACCTCTTACCTCTTACCTCTTACCTCTTACCTCTTACCTCTTACTGTGTATGTATGTATGTACAACGTTCGGGAGCATCCATCCTCGCGTCGTCACAGTAGGAAGGAAGGAGGGAGGCATACTCGGTACAGTACTAGATTGAGACTTGAAGTACAGCAACTTTTGACGCGGAAACCGGCGTGCGTGCGTGCGTGCGTGCGTGCGTGCGTGCGTGCTTGTGTATATATATACGTAAGCATCTAATGGGTATGTAGATATGTACATGTATACCTTCAAGCCGCACCCAACAGGAAGTTACAAATCCCGTACACGTGGGAACATGTACATAATACTCTGGACTTGGACTCGGTATTTGGGGGCTCGTTCATACGGACTGGTGATACCCGCCGACACACCGACTTCTCTCCGTTCAAGTACATAAAGGTACAGGATACAGTATACAATATAATTAGTATATTCTTGATCTTTAGTACGCTCCCCCCCACGGCACAGATCCTTCGGCTATAGAGTCGACAGCCGACGGTAGTGCGTGTGTACGACACCTCACATACGCGGTACGATGCGACCTCCGATTCAGAAGGGACGGTACTGGTCAAGTCAGGGCGGCAGAGGCTAGGCCAGAATGATGTCTTGGCCGAGGCTGCAAGTGTGGTGTCCAGGATTTCTGCAGATTATCTATTGATGCTTCGTCCTGTGTAGGTAATTGTCCCAAATCCATCAATGAGACATTCCGACCATTGGCATGATTCTCTCATCCATGCTCAACGGATCCACTCGGGTCTACCATGGCTTCGCTCGAGTGTTGGTCTCCGAAATAAGTCAGGACGTCCTGTGGCAGGTACTCCAACCAAGGTATCATGTCGCCGCCGGGGAAAACGAGATCGAACTGCTGTGCTCCGCTCATGTCGATGTCTTGTGCTCGAATCAGCATGCTATCCCAGTCTTGATTCTGGACATCGACAAACTGTTGTTGAATGTCCATAGCTTGCTCGTAGTTGGGTGTCAGTTGAGGTTGATAATCAGAGACATTCGAATTCTGCGGCATGAGGGTAGAAGTGGCGGTCGCGGGTACCCCTGAACTAGGAGCGTAGGGCGAATGAAGACCTAAGAGAAGGTCTGCGTCTTCTGTAGAGACCGGATCGTATGGCAGAGGCGGATCCGTCTTGATCTGACCGACGACACTGGGCAGCTGGTCCTCGGAGGCTGAAGGTGGGTTGCCGTCTTGCACCCTTGTTCGCTTTGCAGGACGATGCTCTTTGCCCGACTGTTTTTGCCCCGTTTGGGACCGTTGTGCGAACGATGCCCCCTTGCCACCATCGTTCATCGAGTAGAGGAAGCTCAGGTTTGGAGCGGGCGAGTTCGCTGTACCAGTCAAGGACCACCCGATGGCATGACTTAAATCCATCGAAGGAGAAGAACTCGTTCCTCTGTCCTGCCCCTTGAGGCCGCGAAACCTGGCATCCACGCCAAGGGAAGCAGCCAATGAGGTGCCCCTTCGCCACCCGGGTGTAGTGAATGACGGCTGCGTTGACGGCATCTGTCCGTCTACGTCTTCCGCAGTGAAGAGCAGAGGATCCATGAGACCTTGTGATTTTTGGTCGAGTGCTGTCAGAATGTAACGGCACCCAGCCCAGTACGAATCTAGAGTCTGAAGCGCCTTGTAGCAGCGTTGATAGTTTTGATTTGCCGCGGTTGCAAGGAGCGTGTGACGGGCCGAAGCTGCTTTCTGGGCCTTTTCGGCGCTCGTGGGATGTTTCGTATGCAGCGAGTGGCCGTTTGGCCGTGGAGACGTCGCCCGAGACGACGGTTGCGATGCATGGGCGGTAGCTTCTGCCAAAAAAGCACACGCAGCCACATACATAGGCTGGCTCGTAAATGGATTGCCGATAAAACTCTTGACATCGATCAATTCGGCAAACGCCAGGATGTCTGCAATGGTCTTTGCGGAGGACATGGACAATTCCCTGCTGTCGGGGAAAAGTTGCTGGATTCGGCCTTCAAAGGAATGAAGCAACGTGGGCTGATGAACCAGAACGATCAGGGTATGGAACCAGAAATGCAGCAGGATAAAATTTGTGCCATGGCCTGCCTTCACATATTGCTGGAAGTTGGTGGCGTTGAAATGCAACTTTGGAGACAAACGCTGATAGAATCCTACATTGATCAGCACCTGAAGCACCCAATAGTTGACAATCTTACCTGTCAAGTCTCTCTCCATGCTCGCCAAGCGTTTCAACACTTCGGGAGTGACCTGGCTCACGTCCTTGATGTTGTTTAGGACATCCGCAACTCGTCCATACATGTGGACGATCTGAATCATGGCAGGAAAGGGATCGGGGTGTCCTCCAATTATCGTCTCGTCGGCACGATAAGGGAACGATATCTCAATGTCCTTGTCCCGCAGAGTGACAGGACGGCCAACACCAGACGAGACGGCTCTATCCAGGAAGAAGATAGCCCAGAAGGTATCGACCCGTTCTTGCTCGCTTGCCCTTCTGTCGTCAAGCTCAGATTTGTTCATCTCGGATAGATTTTGCGACAGTTTCTCTTGCTGTTCGAATCTCTTCTGCTCCACCGCTTTCCCGTCCTGACCGTGCTTAACGGTTTTGGGGGTTGGGCCGATTCTGCCTTCGAGCTGCAAGCCTTCTAGCTTCTGCATTCCCAAATCTTGAGCCATCCGGATGGCAGTACCAAGATACATCCAGAGCCCACTGTCATGGTCGGTGCCGAATTCCTCGTATGCCAGCAGCAAGCATGCCTGAGCAACAGCGATGGTTGGACAGGAGAAAGTGTCAATCACAGCAGACATGGAGCGTTGCGCAAATGGATGTCCGCGAAATGCTCGTAAGACATTGTACTCATCGTCCAAGGGCACGGATGAATCATTTGAAGCGCACAGCAAAGGACTCGAAGAAAAGCGAGCTGCGACTGCACAAACGGCATCGACCAGGATTGCGTCGACCTTCTTGTCCTCCAAGTCTTTCAGAAACCTTTCGCGTTGGAGGAATGGATAGTTACAACCCAGATGGGTAAAGAATGTGTCGCAGAGATGAAGGATCAAGGGAGGGATCGGGTCAGGATCCGTGGCATCGTAGAACGGCACCACGACCGGTGCTCTGTCGTGACCGCCAGGAACGGGCACGTCCAATGGCTGGCCGGGGGCTGGAGACCCAGAAGGCAAGCTCGATCGGTGATCCTTGACCTGAACGACCATCTGCTTGAAACCTGGCACGATGGCGGTCGGCCCGAAGTAGCGAAAATAAGGCACACGGTTCCTGGAGGACGCGGAGCTACTCGCGGTGTGGTTGCTCGCAGGGCTGATGATCTCGTCCACGGCACTGCGTAGCTCTCTTTCTGGCTGTTCGATCGTGCTAGAAACACGTGCCATGGCGTCAACGTCGTTTGAGGGTGTCTGAGATGGTGGTACAGCAGACTCGACTTCCTCTTCATCGTTCTCTTCGGCTCTGCCATCCTCACGACTCGCGCGATCAGCATAGCCCGAACACCCATGGCCGTAGTCGGTGCATGTCTTGCATTCAGGTCTCTCTCCCGAACAACGCGTCTTCCGTTTGCGACATGTCAGACAAGCCGCGTTTATCCTTCTCCTCTTTGTGTGTGGCTGCCCGTCCGTTGCGACGAAGCGAATCTGGCGTGGTGGGGGAATTGAGCTCCCGGGCGCATGTTGCACGGTTGGTTGGCCATGTTGGGCGCTACTAAGGGTCATGTTCAGATGAAAGGCTCGAGCTCATCGCCCAGAGGAAGGACATTGTAGACAACCGTCGAAGAATGCAAAGTTTTTTTTCACCCGAGTGTGGCCGTGACAAGCATCCAGATGCTCGGACTCAAGCGCAGCATCTGTGGACGATCAGGAGCTGGCTGCAACTCTCGTGCGCGGCCGGGACAAGAACAAAGAACATGGAATATGAGCAAAAGTCAATGTGATTGCCATGTTGCGTCTCGTCGCAGTGGCAGCTGCTGCTCCTTAGGCGTTGCTGGCATCTGCACGCCGCTTAAGTGCGGGGTCAGAAACCCTAATGGAGGCCGAGACAATTTGCGTTTAGGCTACCACGGCCACCGCTTAAACCAAGCCCGCAAAGGACAGACGTACGCACACCAGAGAATCTTCCCGTACCCCTTTTGGGCACCCAAGACGAATCAAGGCAAAGCGATAGCAACAGAGTCTTTTCACTCTCCTTGCTACTTGTTTAAACAACCCAGAGGACTGCTGATGCCCAAAATGCAGGCACTCGTCGCTCCGTTTCATTCATATTCACAACCTTACTCTCCTTTACCCGTGCTTTCCACGTCCTCTCCATCCACCTCCAATTCCAAGGCAGCAAACACCATTTTGTTCGCACCAGTTCCTGACTTCCAACAGGCTCACTTCCCCATCCTCGCCAATGGCCTTGAAACCTTCTGTGTTGAGCCAGGCAGTAAGTTCCTCGAGGACGATTGGGTCGTACATGAGAATCTTGTCCCGCCAGGTGGGTGATGTTTGATGATCGCGTGAGTCTGAGCCTTCAGATCCGGCCGCTGGACGATGATGAATGGCGGCATGTATTTGTACCATAACGTCCATCGACTGCGTCTGCTTGGGTGTAAGGAGAGGAGCTTGAACCTCGGCTGGTTTCGTATTCGAGGGCATTTGGGCAGGCGGCTGCGCATCTTCGAGGTCCAGAGGAGATGTTGTAAAATCGAGCTTCGGCGTTGTAGGAGGCGGTGTAGCAAGTCTGGTCAAGACTTGTCCGACCTTGACTGTTTTCTCCTCAGGTTGACATGATACTGCTGGTATATCCGCGTGCTTTCCTCCTGCTTGCCTGATATTGGTCTCGTCAATGTCGTCCACGTCCATAACCCTCTGATCAGAAAGAGCTTTGCTTTTTGTCCTTCGCTTTCGCGGAGCGTGGTCTTTCTTCGGAGCATCCTCTGCCTTGGATGTTGCTTTTTTCCTCTTCTTGGGCTCTTTCGGAGTCGCTGGGTCACCACTGTTTGATTTGCGTTTAGCCAGGGGTCTTTTGACTTTTGGAGCTGGCCTCGCAGAAACATCATGGACTTTGCTGAGAAAATCACCATGGGTCAATGCACCGGCCGGGTCGTCGGGCCCGTCGCTATCATGTTCGATACCATGCTTGCTCTTCCAGCATCGTTCAAGAAGTTCGATCATCTTCTCCCGTTTTTTGACGGCCTTGAAACCGTATACCGCTATCTGTTTCTTCAACTCATGATCGGACCATCCTTCGTAGGATGGCATGACGGCCTTTGGTCTCGGAGAGGCGCTCGGTTGTTTGGATTGTGCTTCGACAGACTGAGGCTGGGCGCCACCGTTGTCCTGTTGGTCCTCCAGCGTGCGTAAAGTATGTAACGCCCTCACGGGGACATTTGTCACATTTACAACGGGTCCACGAGAACCGGGCGTCTTGATATCATAGATGTCAAACACCGGCCCGATGCTCCTAGCATACGGAGTCTGAGCAGCTGGTGAACGTATGCGGCCTTCGTCTAGAGTGCCCATACGATGGTGGTGCGGGTCGTCAAGCTGCATGAGCGCGTCCTTGCCCGCAAAAGCCTGGCGTACTGCTGGGGAGTCGGTCATGTCGACCGTCTCGACCTGCAACAGAGCATTGTCTGCATCCCGGCCAGCTGCACTCCACAGATTTCTTCGCCTGACCAGTCGACTCGTCCCATGCACAACTCTAGGAGAGGTCGACTCGATCGAGAACGGCTGAGACCGTTGTGGAGAGAAAGGATCAGATAGATTCCCTTCGGATTTCTTCAGTGCTTCCAAAGTGTCACGCATCAGAGTAGGGGATTCCTCTCGTGCCAGTTGACTTGCTGGGCCAAATAAAAATGGTTGCTCAAGACTCGTCTTCATCGCGGATGTAGGCGAGACCAATCGACTCTTTGCCGGAGCTGTCTTTGACCTACTTGCTTTCTTGGCCGAAGCCTTAGGCTTAGAGAATTTCTTGAGGCTCACATCGACGACTCTCTCATGATCGGTTCCCAGAGCAGCAGCTTGAGTCGATGTCAAGTGCTCCATCATAGGCTGTAGCTTGCCTTCTTTATGTCGGTCGTTACCATAAGCCGACGTAGCTAGAGCCGTGATCGTGAGAGTCTTCTTGGGAGGTGCTTTGCCTTTGCCCCTACCAGCTTTTGCCTCTTTGGCCGTGCGCAACTGCGAGACAGAGGATGATGATGTGGCCGCAGTGGTCATAACAAGGTCAATCCGTTTCCTCGTGAACTGATCCCCGTTTCCATTGACCTCTCTTGTTGCCGTCTGGTATTCGTTGGCGGCGGATGCAGAACAAGCGTAAACATCTAGAAAATCATTCGAGAATTCCGCCTCTTGTGGACCTGATTTCTCAGTCTGCGAAGCATGTTCATATGATTTGACAGGAGTCCAGTCCAATCTTCGTGGAATCGCCTTCTCCATCGGCGGTGGGCTTGAGTGCCCACCATCTGGGCATTCCTCTTTGTTTCCAGGCGATAGAATAGTCTCCAAGTCATCTTTAGACCCGAGTTGCTCTCCCTCCTGCGCGACTTGGTGACTCGTAGGGCTGAGTGGAGCGCTCGACTTGGAGGGTTTGAAATGGTCCGAGAGCTGCTCGGTTTGTGAGTGTTTCCTCTTTCCCACGAGGTCCGCCGTTGAGATGGGACTGGCAGTATTATCTCGGGCTTGTTGTAATGCTTGTAGCCTGAATTTTGATCCGCTTGGAGACTGCAAGGGGATGTTTTCTACGCCAGGTCGCGCCAAAAGGGCACGTGCACTGCTATAGCCAGGCGGAAACCCATGTCTTATTTGGCCCGACCTCTTGAATCGTTTGGCTCCGTCTCTGACGGGGATACTTGGTGACCTTGCGGGTGAAGGAGACTCAACAGGTGTGGGGGACGGTGCGAACGCCCGAGGAGGGGACGAAGAGATGATGATGACCGCCGAGGAGGACATGCTGGGTAGGCTGTTGACCGCCCATCGGCGCGAATTCGTGAAAGCCAATCCGATAGCTAAGACGGCTCCTGTATTTCAAGCCCGAAAATCCAGTGCGGAAACGGTGAATGATGATTGAAGGCGGTTGGAAATGTCAAGACACACCGATGGGCGCGGAGGCAGATTCAGAACAAAGCAAAACACGCGGCGCACCCACGAGATCACGTGATGCTCTCAGGCCGTGATGGAAGAGATCAAGAGGCGGTTACCACTTCAGCTTATCTGTAGCCGCACTATTTCAGTCAAGACAGCAATGAGGAATGCCCCGAAATACCCTGCTTCCTTCCAATGAACTTTTTTTGACCCCTCTTTAGCACCGAATCCCAACGCCAGAGCCCGGAAACTAAAGGGTACTTTTCTCCTTACGCCGCGAATTTCAGGGGATCGATCTCGGCTCCCATCCTGAAAACCCCCCTACAGACCTCCTCCCATGTATTGGAAATCTTGTTGATCTGAATCGATGTTTGGGTACGGTGTTTGAGGAGGAGACAATATGGTGGGTGTGCCATCAGACAAGTTGATTGTCGAGATCGACCTTGTGGAGTGGGAAGAAGCGTCACTTTGGCCTTCAGGCAGCAGTGGATCCTGCTCAGGTGCCTGAACATGGACCGTGAAGACTAAAGCGATTAGTGGCTGGCTTGATACTCGTCAATAGTACCAAGGCTGTATACTCACACGCCATCAACGTGTCCAAGACGTAGCTATAGAGTTTATCGGTCGTATAGATCAACTTTCGCACTATGGTGACAGCATAGCCCCGGATGGCATCGAAGACGAAGCCGATGGTTCCAAACACGTGCATAAGAATGATATAGAGTGACAGTTGCATTGATGACCGAAACTATATACCAGAACAGGCTGTGTCGCTCATGCAATGGCAATATTGATTATATATGAACAAAAGGGATATTGAGCTTACCATTGTGCTACCCATCACTAACATCCAAATCACCTCAAAAATCACTCACCTTGTCTCAGAGATGCGTTCATCGAAGTGGTCGCTTGAGCCCTCAGAAGTTCCATTCACAAACGGCTGTAGACGAGGATTTGGGACACGAGAAGCGATCTTCGGACACAAAGAGTCAGTCAGGTACATGATCGGAGGTCGGTGGAAGCAGGCACGGATTGCTTGTCGATAGAAATCGGTGCTAGGCAAAAACTGCCTTGTTTGCCGGCTCATTGAACAGTGGTTGGTTGATCAGGGCAAGATGAGGGCATGGTGAGCGAGGAAATGGGCGCGGATTTGGCAGTGAAAGAGATCGATGCACGTCGATGGTGCCAACGGTGAACTAGGGAGCAGCATCCAAGTCACGGACGCACTTCGACTGGGCGCCACGTCCAGCCACATCTCTTGCTCCAGCCTCACCAGCGCCGCAAGCCCAAAGATTCGATTGGCCAGGTGTGTGATTCGAGGGCCCAAGGCCTGGAGCGTCCGAGAAGCCCCTCCCCAATCGTTCAGCCGCAAGGCGCCCTGCTTGGGGCCAAAACAAGCAGCAAGCGGCGACACGGCGCTCAACGGAGAGCCAGACCTTGGCTGGAGTGCTGGTTGGCGCTCTCTCCATGTCAACCACAACCCATTCGCATGAGCAGCTTAACTTCTGTGTCGCCCTCGACGCCAGGAATTCAAGCTTTTGTTGTCCGAAGCCCACCGGCATAGACAAGCTCACCGCAAGAGGACATCTCGTAGCTTGGCCGACGCGCAATCAGGCTGGAAGTGCTGCTCCAGTCCCGCATCACCAGAACTGGCTCTGGTCTGACTCCGACCATGGCTTCAGACGACGACTCGCAATCTCTGGACACTCATCATGACGACAAGGATTGGGAAGAGCAGAAGGAGAACTTCCGACAATGTTACATCGACCACAACATGACGCGCAAAGAAGCAGCCGAGTACATGAAACAGCATCATAACTTCAACGCGACGCCGCGTCAGTGGGAGCGCAAAATCAAGCAGTGGGGATTTTCGAAGTATACTGGCCGAGATGAGAGGCTGGCTCAGATCGCACAATTTGGCAAGACCGTGCTCGACGTCAGTCGTCCTGGTCGACGGCCGCGCTCTCTTGTGGACGAACGTGGGAATCTTCAGCCTCACGAGGATCGCAACCTTCGCCGCTTTGCTCGACGAGAAGTCAGTCGCTCTAGATCAAGGTCGAGGTCGGCCTCCTTCGCCGACAGACCACGTCCACAATTCAAGCACGAGTTCTCGGACCCCTCCGCAAATGCCTCCGTGGATCCAGCCTTCAACTTCAACGAGATGGGTTCAGAGATGCGAAGAACTCCCAGCAGAGAAGGGCCCCTCACGAGCAGAATGCAAGGTGCGCGTGAGATGTCAGACCCACTCCAGCCCAACTTCTTTCAGAATCAGCAAGTGGCATACGGGCCCAACGACGACCCCAGTATTGCTGTTGGTATGCAAGCTCAGTTCCCACAAGGTCACCATCATGGTTCGCCGCCTTTCAACACTGTACCGGCACAGACTCAATTCAATAGCTTCGCACACGGGCCAATCCCGTTGCATACCTCGCAGGGCATGGGCCTCGGAAACTCAAATCAGCCATTCTCGGGGAATTCCACCAATGCATATTCTGGGTATTCTATGCAGGATGCGGTCATGCAACCCCTACCGCCAAGTTTCAATCAGTTCGGAATGCATCCGGGCATGCTACCAGAAGATATTATGACCGAGCATACTATGTTTGACAACACATTGCAATTGCCGCCAGGTGCAGACGAACTGGACCAAACAGGGTTCGAGAATAATCCTATGATTACGTTCGATATAGTGGACACGGACCCTCCAGCCATGGCATCTGCTTCTGAATCTGCAACTCTGCAGACCCAGACCGCGATGTCAGTCCCGTTTCCCGAGCCGACTCTAGGTGACAGTGGTTCTCTTGGTAGAGATGTTCTGCCGCTGGTGGAGCAGTACATCCAGGCTGTTCAAAGTGTCGCTCTCAGCGCTCTGCCTAGATCGTCGCATACTGATGGTCTTTCCAATAGACTGGCCGCAGATCTTGTGCAACCGAGTAAGTCGACTCATCCCTTGTGGGCTCCTGGAGTTAACCGCCGCGGCGTTAGGCAGCGCTTTCATGGCCAGCATGGCGATTTTTCTCGACAATTTTGACAAGACGAAGCAAAGGTCTCTTCAAAGCATGAAGGATACCTGCAGCAAGCTGCGACAGAAGAATGCAATTTTGGAACAGATTCTGAACGGCAGTGTGTTCCCCAGTGTTCCGCCTTGACGCTTGGACGGGGTCTGACTGTTATAGATACCGATATGGATCCAATTCCTTCGATCGAGCCCCACCAGCATCGCTCGTCAGTTCCACCACAGGGCCCGATGTATAGCGACATGTATGGACCGAACTACTGAGGGCGTGACCGAGAGCCGTGACCCAGTGACCCTCCGGCAGCGTCACGTGCGCGCCATCGGCGACGGCGTTTACCCGAAATTTCACCGGCCGACCCGCACAATCTGGAGTGAAATCTTAATCTCAATCTCACTGGATCCTGTCAACACCGACGGCATTCGTCGCCGTAGCAAGACCCTGGCGTTGTAGCGCGCTCGTCCATGATCGGCCATCTCTGCCATGCTTCCCAACGCGGCCCACGTAGCACATTTCCTCGAAGATGTTGGTGATCCTGTGGGACCCTGACACCCTCCTTCATCAGACCGTCGAACTCCTGGGTTCGAAGCTCATTCCCGCTCTCGAGTCGCCGGGACGGCTTGAGGCGATTTTGAAAGCGTTGCGCACTTCCAAACACGAGCTTCGCACGATCGAGTTTACCTCACTTCAAGACGACCGTCGAATAAATCGGCTGCTGGGACTCACCTCTGCAACTCACTCCCCAGACTACTTGCAGCACTTGCGCGATATTTTCCAGGTATGGCTAGATGCGGGCTTAATCGAAGAAAATGGCCACGTCTTACCGGAGTGTTTTGTCTACCCCACCACGACCGGAAAGCCCCTGCGACCCCCTAAAGACCCCTTCGCGCGTGCAGGGTACTATGCCTTCGACATGAGCAGCGGCATCATGTCAGACAGCTACAAGGCTATTGTCGCATCTGCAAATCTAGCCAGTGAGGGAACGGACATGCTCGCTGGCTTTCCCAACCTCCCCAACGACATCGACACAGTGGTAGCACTCTGCAGACCTCCAGGACACCATTGCGACGGTCAGCGGGCAGGTGGCTATTGCTACATCAACAACGCCGCTCTTGCGGTGAGCACGTGGCGCTCGGAGCACCCGGAAGCACAGATCGGCATCCTCGACGTCGACTTCCACCACGGCAATGGGACGCAGGAGATATTCTACGCTGACCCCAAGGTCCTGTACGTGAGCATCCACGGAGAAGACGAGTTTGTGAGTTATTCCTGGTTCTCTATTCCCGCACCAGATGAGCTGGCTGCGAACCACACATTTGCTTGTCATCCCTCGCTATGGTGGAACGGTCATTGACGTTTCGACAGCCATATTACACAGGCGCATCAGACGAAACAGGCAGCGGCGATGCCGAAGGGACAACCATCAACCTCCCTCTTAAAGTCGGTAGCCCAATCGAGGTATACATGGAGAAACTCGACTACGGACTGAAGAAACTAGTCGAGTTCAGTCCCGAGTTCCTCATCATCAGCCTAGGGTTTGACACGTTCCACTCCGATCCTTTGGGACATTTCCAGATTCATACGGAAGACTACGAGACGATTTCGAGGAAGACAAGACATGCGCTCAAGGATGTACCCGCCCTTGTTCTGCTTGAAGGTGGATACGTCATTGAACACCTTGGTGCCAACATGTTGTCATTCCTGAAGGGATGGGGTTCTGATTGAAGTCCCCTGCGCCTAGTACCGAGGCGATTGACCCCCTCAACGCCCAATGCAATGGTTCCCTAGCTCCCACAGAATGGCATCCATCGTTCAATTCATTGGAGCATAGCACGGCGGCAAACTCTTGGGATTCTTTTGGTTGTATACAGTAAGCCAGCAGTACAAGTATTGACACCATGAACTGTCAGACTTGATCCGATGCGTCGGTATTTTGACGACGGAGCTCGACTCCGTCCTCTATAATTATTGTCAACGACGACACTCGCACTTCAGCACATGGGGACATACCGTGATGGACTCGATTCGCCCGACGGGTTTGCCAGAGTGCATACATGCCAATGAGGAACATGGCAATGCCGAAAAGGATGTTGCTGAGGTGCTCTGGGGAGATGAGCATACTGCGACCGGGCATCTTCTGAGTAAGGATGGGGAGCAGGGCGATCGATCAGGCTGAGGGGGGGCGAGCCTTGGCTGTGATGGGCAGTTTTCGTGTGTTAAGATCGCCTAGTCAGTCGTCTGCAGAGTAATCTATCAATGCAACTTGCAAGACAATCTATAGACGAGAGGCATACATGTTCTGAACATGATATATATATATATGCATGTATATTTTCCGGACACCGTGCGCAAGTAGAACGAACGCGAAAGTTAGGCGGTAACACGTGCCGAGAAAGCCTTCGCTTGCCAACCAAGCGACCTATCCCGTGGCTGCGAGACAACCGGATGGAACGAACCGAGCATCTTTCTAGACCGTCACCCAATGATTCTCGAGGTTTAGACGCCACCGAGGTAATCCATAATCCATCCCAGCAACCTGGTTCAAGTCCATCAGTACTACTCGGGACGAGGTACTAGCTCGACCGATTTCCCAGGGTGCGTCCTGACCTCGCGGATGATGATTCGTCTGCACTCCTGCATGGTGGGACAAGCACCATCTCAAAGCCTCTCAAAGCTGTCTGCAATAGGAAGCGATGCGCGTTCCTCAGGGAAGTCAGCCTTGCTGCACAGCTCACAATGCGAGGAGAGAAATCATTCGGGATATGAGCACCCAGGGCGCTCCGCGTGGGTCAGCCAGTCGCTCATTTTCTCTTCGACGTACTCGCAGCTCAACGTTTGAGCTCGTGTGCATGCCAAGCTCGTTGTTTAGCGTAGCCTAGGGTGGATGGCGGTCCGACACGGCTTTGCTCTGGGATTGAGATGGTATCCAAGATCCTCTCTGGGCTCACAGAACGAGTAGTCGTTACGATGTCCCCTGCATGTCACTATCGCATGATTATCCTGTGACGTCCCGGATTCGCCGAGCGAGTTGCTGCCTGCTCCCCAAAATTGAGCGGGCGGGCGGGCGGACATCGTCCTCTCTTCATTTGCGGAGCCCTCATAGGTAAATAAAACCACATCTCGCGCTACTCGCGCTGCTGCAAAACCACATTCCATGCAGCTGCAAAACCACATCCCATGCAGCTGCAAAACCACATCCCATGCAGCTGCAAAACCACATCCCATGCAGCTGCAAAACCACATTCCATGCTGCTGCAACCATTTTCAACCGTGGTGCTAAACCGGTTCCTAACGTCCAGAACCAAGTCACTTGAGATTGGGTGTCAGAGCACCTTTCAAAAGAGTGAGAAAATGATCGGTCAGCACCGTTGTTTCAGTGGGGATACTCTATTCAGACGATAATATCGTGTTTTACCATCTGTCAGGACATATCGTCTGTCAAGTTTGCAGCGAATAAACTGATCATAAACACTTTGGTCGGCGGTTCTACCATTCCCGAGAATATTTGAGAAAAGCTTTGCATGTTTAATAGTACTCCAATGGCGGGCCCTCGGCCTGTTTCATCCCAACGACGCCTATTCACAGTTGATTGAAGCTTCCATCAATATTGGACAGTGTGGGCATGTCGCTAAAGGCACACACTTCTGGCCCAGGAGTGCGGGTATGAGGGCGAGTGCGAGTGCGAGTGCGCTGCATTCCCATAGTTGAAGGACAGAACATACCCTTCAGAATCATCAACAGTCACACCCGAGTAGAGGTCGAGGGGGACGTTCCAGTTAAGTCTACGCTTAGCATTAAGGCTCGCACGGGCTCCATAGGCCGCTAGACTTGACCTTTTCCGGGCATAGCCGACATCTAGCGGGCTCCACGTTGATGACGTGTGCGGGGTGAGGTTTGGCCTAAGTTCCTCTGTGATATCCTTGTCTTTCCATCTCTACATTCTCCTTTCGTTCTCCTTCAACCCGCCAACATGATAGTGCTAACATGATAGTGCTAACATGATAGTGCTAACATGATAGTGTGCAACGCGCTGACACTGGCATTCGATATTGTTCAAGCGTCCAGAGACCATGAGTTCTTATCAAATTCATACTGCATTCCCTTGGCTTTACTAACTTCCGCGGGCGTGCAGCGCTACGATAGGGGAAAAGAATGTCAAGACCTTGGCGCCTGTTAGGGCAGTCTAAGTTCCTTCAGTAAGTATAGTTAACTTATCCGTCCTCCTTCCTTCCTGTCGTCTTCCTTCTCATGTCGCTCTTGCCCTCTCCAGCCATGCCTTGTCTCAAGCAGGCCAGCCATCCAGCCATGCTTGGTCGTTTGGTGGGTGAGGAGAAGGCGTGTCTCCGGGGTTGTTCTGTTTCAGCCAGGGCTCGGGACCCCGGCTTCCAATGTGTGGATGTTGTGGCCGGTCTCTTGCCAGCAACGGTCATACATCCTAGGTAACCACAGCACCAGCGGGCTGCTCCTCTTGGTCCTCGACCTCAGTGACTTGACCGTCAGAAGCACGGGGAGGAGGGTCTAGTAATCGGGTCAGCATCAGAATCAGGAATGATAAAGCACAACCGGAACATACCAACCAGGAGCCGGCAAGGCATTTCTATCTGTGGCCGGGGATGGGATGTCCACCATACGGGGAGAGGGTGGTGCCAGTTGTGATAGTGTATGACGATTGGATGAGCCGGGTAGTCGTGCATTGGCAGCATGGGCGAGCGACGTGCTGCCCTTCTTCTGTTGTCGAGCCAAATCCCGAGCAATGCCAAAAGGAGCATGATGATCCCGAATGCCAGGCCGCTGAGGAACTCGGGAGAGAGGTGCACCGCCATTGTTATCTCGACTTATTGGTGTGCGCAGTGACGGAGCGGAGCAAGGCTGAGGATAAGAGCTTAATGAAGGCTTTGGCTCCGAGGGCAGGGGACAGTGTAAGGCAAATCCGTACACGGCTGCGTCTTCAACGAAGAAGGTAACCTCTTGATTTAAAACAAATCGACCAAACAAGAACATACAGTGTTTCGTGCAGAGGGCCACTGACTATAAGTAAGTAGTCGAATCCAAACCACAAATTTCGGTGCCTTGGGTTATCTCCTTCTACCAAGATGTATCTGGTTAGGCATTACCTACGCGTCGTCAAAAGGAGTTGTCCCACTCGAATTGCCTGCAGCCGGTCGCTAGCTTTCAACATCATCCAACCTGCGGTCTGCAAGCTTTCCCATCATCCAAGCTCCAGTGACATGCGCCAGGATCAGTTTGCCAGGCGACTCCTCTTTTGGCTTCGCCAGAAACCAATCCCTGTAGCGAGAGAGAGAGAGAGCACTGCCACATCACAAGTAAATGCTTCAGCTCAGATACTGTAGGATAGTTGACCTTCGGCGAGACACGGACAGCCACTGGTCAATGTACTGGTTGGAAGATTCGCAGCACCACAGACATCACGTCAGGCCGTCCTCATCATTGGTGGCGGTCTTGACATTTCCGAAGCGAACGCTGATGGTGAATCCGGGCTTTCTCTAGGATACCCAACAGTTGTCTTCAAAACTTTGTATTCCGGCAAACTACAATGCACCCTTACAACCCTGAGCCGTGTCCGACCTGACAGGCAGGCCGCAGGACCATCTCCTGTGGAACGCACCAAAGAAGCTTTCAGTCGTTGAAACAATACAGTACACACATGATACAGGGCGATTCGCTCCCGCGCAAAGACTCCCCCCTCCCCCAGCGATTCTAGGATGAATAATGGCTCTAGAACATGCCCGAGCCGGTACAATACCTTCTGGAGATGACAACACGCTAAACGAGGGAAATGTAATAGACTTCAAGAACGGAGTGGAAATACATCTTAATTTCTCCTTGTAAAGGTTTAGCTTCTTGCTGTGTTTGGCCCTGGTTTTGGTCGTATATCCTGATCACTATCATTCACAGTTGATGATATCCCTCCATCGACACGGCGGACGTGAAATGAGTCCTCGCCATGCCTCTCGCGCACTCGGGTATGTCAGCCCTGGCGCTGTTGGTCTTTCAGAGCACTCTAGCCCGACTTTATCTCTTGTTGTTCTGCCTCATCGACAAAATCTGGACCATCCGGATGAAGATGTTCAAAAAGTCCAGTTCCAACGAAATACTCTCGTTGACAACATCTTTCCTCACTAAACCCCTCTCACTCATCCTAGCGTGATGCAGAATCTTCTGGACATCATACAGAGTGAATCCGCCAAATACCGCAAGACCACCATACAGCCAGATGTTCTCAGTCCATGCCAACGTCCTCACAGCGGTCGCGGGCAGGACCAAAGGAGCAAAACCGGAAATGGCGACGATGGCGACACCGGCGAGCAGAGGGCCGCCCAGATATAAGTATTTCTCTTGCTTGGCGGTAGCGCCGATGAAGGCGATGGATCCCATCATGCCAACGGTATAGAGACCTGCACGTGCCAGGATTGCTGGTGACATGAACATCAGGGGTGTGAGGATGGCGGCTTGGGTCACGTTAAAGGCGGTCCAGAGAGCGTACTTTTGGATATAGCTACAAATCTGTTAGACATCCTGGGCATGGAAAACAATGATGATGATGGCTGACTTACTTGTCTGGATGGGTATAGAACGTGCCGTACATGGTTCCAAAGCTAGCCGCGAGACCAAGTCCCACGACCAACCACGGATTTGTGGCCATCAGTCTGTAACTCCATCCACTCTGATGCAGCGTCCGGGCTGCAAGTGCAATGATACCCACTCCCAAGCCGGTGTGCATGAATGTCTGGTTCAAATACTCCCGTTCAAATGGAGGCATGCCGCCATCTTCTCTCGTCTCGCGGTTGAAAATCAGATTTGTGGCGAGAATGGTGCCGCCGACCAAGGCAGCACCCATTACTAGTCGTTGCGTCAGGTTGCCGCTTGCCGCGGGGTTTGCGGGTTGGTATGAGGGGGTCTGGTAGCCGCGCTTGAAGCCATTGCGAAGTGCTTGCGATTTGAGAAGAGACTGTGCGTTTGAGGTTGACGTGAGAGGCCGAGGATTGAAGAAGTTGGATGATTTCGGACTTGACGAGTGAAACGCTCGGATGACACTCGATGGCTTGCTGAACTGTTTGAAGGCGTTTGAGGAGACCGCAAAGGGTCTCCTAAGTACGAAGGACATGTTGGCGATACTCTTCAGTTTGTGCGAAAGGTGAAGAACTTGTGAGTTGGAGATGAGGCAGAGGTGAAAGATGTCGACGCAGGCATTAATGAGCTTCGCGGCGACCTCGGCGCGCCACTTCTTGCATGACGCAGTATTTTGACGCTGCTTGCTGATTGGCTAGAAGGAAGTCCTACGCATCACATGCCGGCGGATAAGAATATCCGAAGCTTTCTTCATTTCTGGACGCTTCTAGCAAGCCGGTGGTGAACAATCGTCAAGCATGCATTGAGGCGGCAAAGATTGCTGCTGCCATCTGCCACTACTTGTACGGCTAGCTATTCCGGGCAGCCCTTTCACTCCATTTTCCACCACGTTCGAGCCTCCTGCGTGGCTCAGGGGATGTACCTGAAATCCGGGTGCTTGTGGCCGAGGTCTCGCTTTTCCGCCTCGTTCAAACCATCAAGCCGATGATTCCGCTTTCCTTGGTCTCTGACTTTGTTCTCGCGCATGTTGTATGCAATGCCAAAGCTAGCGACGCAAAGCACAATGATCTGAGCTCCCAGGTTGATACTGTGGCCAATGGGGTATCGTGGTGCATCGCGAACGAGGTATGTCCAGCTAGGCATTGTCAGCAATTTCGGCGCCGCAAATACGCTTCAGTGGGAAAGACACTCACGTGGCAAGAACGCCGCCTAACGTCCCAACTGACACGATCCACGCGGTTGCAACAGCTCGTACTGCTGGTCCAGCAGAGTCTATTAGGTATTAGCATTAGCACCACATTTGTTCACGTCATGGACTTACTGTTGATTCCCCATGACAAGAAGCCTGGCCCACCCGGAAAAGCACCCGTGGTGATGAAATAAACAGCCATATAGCGGATGTTGGAGTTCGTGCTCCATCTGAGGATCGAAAAGCCGGCAATGGGCAAGAGAGTGGCCAAGGCGAGGTAGATACCACGCCTGCGGGTCTTGTCGCTGGTGTAAGCGATCAAAATTGCTATCAAGCATGCTGCCACGTATGGTGGAACCGAATAGAGTTGTGCTTTTGTGGCAGTCCAGCCGAGATCTGCCAAAATGGTGGGCATGAAGATGGACAGGCCTTGTACGGTGATGTTGATGAGGAAGAATCCGGCGGCAGCAAGATTGTTGTTGATGTTGAAAATGGCGGCTTTGATGTGGTGCCATTGTACTTTCTCCATCGGATCCTATAGCTCGTTAGCTCTCATCGGGCGATGCGCGTGGCAGACTTACAGCTCTGTGCTCCCGGATCAAGCGCTCATGGGCGATATGACGCTCCCGTTCGGTGAGGAATTTGCATGTTTGCGGATTCGACGGCATGAGTGCGGGAGCCCCAGCGGCGAGGACGCATGTCAGCTGCAACAAGTCAGCGCATGTCTACCACACGACCTGTGTTATGGCTCACAATTCCTTCGAAGAAGAAGATATTCCTCCAGCTACGCCACGTAATCAGTCGTGAGCAATTTTGACTCGGGCGGCACATCTGTACTCACGTATGGATAGGTGTAGACTCGGTCCCCCAGCGAGGAATGCGGCTGCGCTGTCGTTAGTGACACATCTTCGAAGCAGATTCAGGCATGACCCACGCTAAGGCTGTCGCGAACAGGCCTCCAAAAGCTCCAGCGATCGATGCAGCCGAGATGAAAATCCCGATGCGGAAGTACAGTTCTCGCCGCTTGTAGAACGTGCTGAGGAAGAAGGAAATCCCCGGCATGGTTCCGCCTTCGAAAACACCCAGGAATGCTCTTGCTACGCACAGCTCGTTGAAGTTTTTCACGAATGCCGTGCAGATGGATACAAACCCGAAGCCGAATACCAATCCGGGAATGTAATACCGTGGGCCGACATGTTTCAGGAGAATGTTACTGGGCACCTCAACAAGGAGGTAGATGATGTAGAAGACACTGAGGGCCCAGTTGAAGCGATAACCAACGAGGTCGAGGTCTTTGGCCATGCCCTGAATTCTGGCATTTCCGATATTCTGCGCAAATCCAGTCAGCCCGTTGTGTTCGTATCAGAGCAAAAAGCAGAAATCCCTTCAAGCACGGAAACTCTTTTGGGGGAAGGAACTCACGGCGCGGTCGAGGAAACAGAACAGGTACAACACGGTGACGAGGGGGACGATGCGTCGATCAATCTTCCTCCTGATGGCCGTCTCTTCGGCCTCTGTCCAATCGACCTCGTCTCCAGAGGATTCACTTTTGGTGGGATCCAGCTCAAGGTGATCGAAAGCCGAAGCTTTCAAGGTTCCGGTCGCGATGCCTGCCATTCTGTGGAACTGGTGGGAGAAGGGCAGCTTAGATTTCGAGAGTGTCAGGAGACGAGGTTTGGATGTAGAAGCGGGACGTCACAACAGCCGCGTGCTTCATTTATGACTGAAAACCAGAGGACGTTCATGACGGTTCGGACAAACTTGCACCTGCCCCACAGCTCAGTGATAACTTTTGGCGACGCCCCAGCGGGTTGCATATCCCATGTGGTGGCCCTTGTGTGGTATCACATCCGGTGGGTAGGCCTTTTGTGCAGGGTGCATCGGCTGGCGCGACCGGGAGTCATGATGCCTCTCCTGGCGAACGAGATCTCTGAGGGAGCGGAGGTGGCCAGGAAAGTTGATTTCCACCAGACGTCATGATAGGCTTCTGGAAGACTATGAAAGGCAAGCCAAGCATGAAGTCTGTCTTGGAATCTGGGGGCGACGGTGGAAAGGCTAAGTCCAGAACGAATAGGAGAAGTCAAGAAATCCTTGACCAGGGCGTCACCTCTTGGCTGTCCGGGGTTGACGATCAGGTGGCGCGACGGTTCTCGAGACCACCGCGGACTCTGCCTTGTTATACGGCCCTGCAAACGAAGGGGTAAATCCTGGCTGTTCGACCACGTGTGATGTGTAGTGTGCGCGAGCTTCAAGGCTTGCAAATAGTTTATTGTCGGTTAAAGTTGGTAGCATATGGTAGACATCGCTGCCAGAAGAAGCTATCCGCTTCGAGTTCGGAGCGGGAGATCAGCTTGCCAAGCTGAGAACACAAGGAACAATTGGATGAAACGGTGCAGTGACAGGGAGGAAAAGTACGAGGACTGATGCTTCAACAGGCCTCAAGCAAGCCCCTCTCGCAGCATCGGTACAGCGGTGTGGAATGTCACCCTTGAAGTGCCTTGGCGCTGGCGCCGAGACTTCGGCAGTTGTGTCGAAAGCCATCTCGTCCTCCGCAATCCTAGAGTCCGATCTGAAGTCTGAGCAGCGTTGCAAATGTGAATCGGGAGGCAGTTGAGTTGCGGGTTGCCAAAGCACCCTCCGGCAGAGTCATGGGAAGGGATAATGGCAATTATTGTACACTTTTACCAAGATCTCATGAGACAGGTCGTGGCAGCATCCTTCATGGTCTCTAACCTTCTTGCACTCAGCTTGATAGCTTTTTGGAAATGCCTTTCGCCTTTCGATGTGGTCTTTTGGGGCTCTGCAAGAGCATCGTTACTCATCGAAAAAATGCGCAACCATGATGCCTTTCCCTTCCTCGCCGGTCTTACCGACAACATCGCCGCCATAGGTGAAGTAACCGTCCAAACTTCCATTGACCGGCAGTGTGTGCGCTTTAATCTCATCTGGCGTTCCAAATACCCACACGGTCGACTGGCCCATGATGACATGCTGCAAGATATGGCAATGCATGAGCCAAACCCCAACATTCTTCTCCGTGACGCGGACCCGCCAGACGCGCCATCCGTTGGTCACCCCCGGTTGACCTTGTAAGGCGTACTTGTACAACATGGTGGTATCGCGGCGAGAGCCAGGGTACGGTATCCCGTTGGAGGAGTGGTTTCGCAATAGTTCTGCGTGGGTTTCCGCTGACCACGACCCCGACCCGGAACCCATATCCCAGTATGGACCACCATGAGCATGCAGCGGATGCGGTCCATAGATCCCGCCGGGAGTGGATGCATCATTCTCCCAGACAATCTCGAGCACTTCGCCAATCCACGCAGGATAAGTCAGGGAGTTTGGATCGATGCCGCCGCTGCCCTTTATTGAACTGCGGTCCGGTACATGGCCATTGATGGTACCATTTTGGAGTATCTCAACAAGATATGGTGTTTCAGCTGATGGCCCAAGGGGAGGGCTGTCGAACCAGGACCAGCGATCCATTGTCATTACAGTGGTCCCCAAATCGCTGTCAAAGTTCTGTGCGGTGTGGATAATTATTCGCCGGGTGACCTCGGTGTCATTCGGCGGCTGTTCGTAGCCAGGCAGGGCTGGATTCATAAACGTATACTCAAGCCAGTCGGTAACAGTTGTGGGCAAATCTAAGACTGGGGTTGAAGGAGGGCTGCCGGGGCACCACATAGAAGCTCCCGTCGGGTAGTCACAAGCACCATCCGCGTCCACCCCCTGCTTCAAGTCAATGTCCGTGTACTTGAGGATCGCGTATGCGTAAGCGGTGGCTGCGCCTTCGCGGGTCGCAAACTGAATCCAGAACTTTGAGTGCCCTTCCAGCTGCTGCAACTCGCTCTGCTCCTTCGTATCCAGCAAGAAACTGAATCTCTGTCCGGTATCCACTTGCATATAGGACGTCTCGACGGGATTGACATAGGAGTTGTCCGTTTCAATTATTGTCAGGTTGTCGTGACCAATGATGCCGAACAGAACCAGGGATAGGGCAGTGGTCCCAATGACGCGGACTCGATATCTCTTGCCCGTCACCACGTTCATAGTCCATGGCTCACAGGAGGGGTCCACCCCATTGGTAGCCGATGCGTACGGGGATATTCCGCTGTGGCCATTGATCATCAGTGCAGTTGGGTCCCCTGGCCAGACGTTGGGAGAGCCTGTCAGCCATGATTCCATAGTGTGGTCGTCCTCGAGGTAAAAGTCGCCAATTTGAAGGATGATTTCCTCGTCATACTCGAAGGGCGGAGCGTGATAGTCCATTACGATCAAAGGCCCCGAAGCAGTCATAGCTTGAAATCCCACGTGGGAGTGATAAAACGACGTTCCGGCTTCGCTGGCATTGGGGTGGAGCTCGTAATCGAAGAAGTGCCCAGGAGGGATAGGCCATTGCGAAGCTTGTGGCGTTCCATCAGCATATGGCGCAGTGGACAACGATAGTCCATGCCAGTGCTACCACCGTGGTCCGTTAGCAGGATTCTTGTTACAGGCGGCCTGCGATGACCCGCAAACATACCATTGTTGTGTTCACATCTGCATCGTTGTAGACTCGGATCCATGTTGTCTGTTCAGGTTTGAGATATATTGGCGGGGCAGGGTATTGGCCGTTGATGAGCGTTGAGAGACGAGGCTGACAATTCAACTTGATGGTATCGATGGTGACTCGGAGGACAACATCTGGGATGAAACTGGCATCATGTTTGACCAACTTCTTTGCTTGCGAGCATGAAATAATCCAAAATACCAAGTAAATACTCGCACATAGCCAGCGTGGGATTATAGAATACATATTGCAACTCAACCTTGCATCAACACGGAGAGATTTGGGCGAGCGCGCAAGTCACTTAAAGATCGAGGTATCGAGACTTACCAGGCCATTAAATGTCGAGCACTGTCGCTCGCTGGGACGAGCTCCCTGCAGAGGCCACGCGGCATTACTGGGCCAAGTTTGGCTGTTGATTTGAATTGCTCGCTGTTGTGATTGACATGCTCTGCCGCCATCCGGTCCGAGGAGAGTGAACAATCAACTTTCGTGGCCCAGCTTTGAGACTTCCCACGATCTGAGTAACGCTGTCAAAGACATCTCGGAGGTCCGCCGCCGGGTCGCTCACTCGGACAGTTTCACGGAGATGTCAGTGTCACCGGGGCGGCATGACTGTGTAGCGTTGACATGCGAAATGAAGATTGTGTGAGGAAACAGTCAACAGACGGAAGGTTGATGCGCCAAAACAGAACCGTCTGACAAAAGAAAGCCGATCATTTTAGCGTGAGCTTGACCCGCGCTTTTAGTCAGACGCCAGAACGTACTTTTCGAGCTCTCGTAATCAAACTTCTCCTGTCAACATCCCCTCGCTCTTCTCTACGCACCCCATTCTACCTAACTTAGGATCTTTCACGGCTCCCAAGGACTGGCAACTTCACTCACATCAAACTCCAGCGGCTTTAGGTCTTGGAAAGTCGGTGCTCACAACAGAGAGTGCCACGCAATAACAAATACATGTCGGATACCATATATGCAGGACGATGGGCACATCATTCATATCGTCTGTAAGCACAGTTCTTTGCGATGGCCAGGGGCACTGCCGTCTTCTGTCGCCGCTCTATGCTCTACCGGTTTACGTCTATCTGCATACTCCCATGCCGCGCTTTACAACTTTGGAAACCTCACTCTCAAGAACTGACTGGGCCAGGCAACATCGACTCCCAGCTTCCAGCCAACCTTTAAAACCCACTCCGGCTCCCTCATGAACTGCCGCGCCACCAGGATAACGTCTGCCATCGGCTCTTTACCATCTTTAGCATCTGTCATCTCCTTTGCCGCGTTAGCTTCCTCCCCGATACTCTTGTCCGAGCCCCGATCATCAACAATATCCCTCGCCTGCTCAGCCTCCGTAATGAGGCCGACAGCCCCGATGAACAAGCTCAACCCGCTGGCCTTCATCGTCTGCCGGATCTGGTTTGCGATCTTTGTTTGATAGTCCTTCGAGGCAAACATGTTGATGCGCTGCTGAGGATGATTTCCGCCGCTACTGACGTCCAATAGATCCACACCCAATCCGGGCAGCATTCGAGCCAGTCTTATCGTACTCTCCACGTCCCAGCTACCAAACTGCTTGGCGAGGTCCGTCTCCTCCATCCACTCGGTCGAGCTCACCCGCAGAAACAGGGGCATGTCTTCGGGGATTTGTTTCCGGACTGCCTGGACGACTTCGACAAGGAGGCGGGTGCGGTTTTCAAAGCTCCCGCCGTATTGATCGGTGCGTCTGTTCGTGATGGGACTGAGGAATTGATAGATGAGATAGCCGTGGGCGGCATGGATTTCAATCACATCGATGCCCGCTTCCACCGATCGCCTTGCAGCCTGCGCAAACGCATCGACAGTCTCTTTGATCTCCGCCACGGTCAGCTCTCTCGGTGGCCAGAAACCGCCGTCCTCGGCCAACCCTTTGCCGTCCCAGCTGTTCTCGGGGCCACCGCTTGGCCCAACCACGTCCTCCGGCCAGCCGCCGGCATCTTTATCTGCACGCAGGGACGGTTTCTTGAAGGATGCCGCCACCCACGGTGGCATGGTACTCGCCTTTCTCCCCGCGTGAGCGAGCTGCATGCCGGAAAGTGCGCCCTGGGACTTAATAAAGTCTGAAACCCTCTTGACGCTCTCGGTCTGCGCATCACTCCACAGGCCAGGGCAGTTCGGTGTGATCCGGCCATTGGGCTGGACGCCGGTGGCTTCGATAAAGACAAGCCCTGCTCCTTTGAGCGCATAGTGCCCCAACGTTGCGATGTGGTAGTCGGTCAGTTTCCCGATGTCTGGCCCGGAAGAAGCTGTCGAGTACTGGCACATCGGAGCCACTATGATGCGGTTCCTCAGTGTCTTTGAGCGAATCTTCAACGGCGTGAACAGCGTGGGTGTATTAGGGGATAGCGTGAATGGGACACCCGGATCTGCAGCGTGAGCGGGCGTGAAGTATGGCAAGTTCGGGACGCCATCGTTCGCGGCCTTGGGGTAGCTTGATGTCGCCATGGCTGGATACAAAAGTTCTGCATACAATGTCCCAGGGATAGCAGTCAATCAATTCCTGCTCTTACTCCTAGGTATACCCCGAAAGCGCGGGCAAAACGAACCCGGTGTCAACCCTGTTATCTAACGGAATGCGAAAATAATGCAGAGATCAGCACACAGGTCTTGAAGTCAGGCAGGCAGGCAGGCAAGCGAGAGGCTGGCAGATTCTACGAGCGTCCCCAGACAATATAAAGACGCTTTCCTTATCCACCGGAAAAGACAGTCGAAGCCAACCGAAAGATTTCTGATTTCTAAGACGAATGTGAGATTTGAACGGCGGTGTTGCCGATAAAGCCGAGGTAACGGGCGGTGGTTGAGCATTTCTCCACGCTCTCGTCTCAGTAAGAAAAATGGAGTAACAAAACCCAGACAACGTTCTTACTTAGCCGACTCGCAACAGCAAGAACCAAAGGCAGGCCCACGAACGATAAGACGTGCTTGAAAACGTCAGACGTCAAAAACGGACGCCGCCAATTACATAAGCAGAGCGATATAGATTTGGCGGTGGCCCATGGCTAATCTCTATACCTACTCGTACTCGTACGTACCTCACCAAGGCAGCTCGTAACCCTCGCGATGCCAGAACTTTCCCGTGTCCTCGATCGTTTTCTTACTGACAATGTTCTCCCACAGCTTTCTCGCCGCTTCTTCTGGCAACACAGTCTCGGGAGGCATCTTCGCCGTAGGTAACAGGTTAGTCTTGACAAAACCAGGATGCAAAAGCATGACTGTAACGCCCTTGTCCTTCAACTCGACCGCCAGACTCTTGCCAATCGAGTTCACGGCGGCTTTTGAACTCCGGTATGCATAATGCGTGCCGCTAGAATTGTCGGCTATAGAGCCCACGCGGCTCGAGACGATTCCAATCTTCGGGTTCGAAGACTTCAGAACGTTTGGCAGGAGAGCCTGCGTAAGGAGGAAAACCCCAAAAGTGTTGACTGCAAATGTCCGCTGGAAGACTTGCAAATTACTGGTGGTGAGGCTGTCGTCTTCGATCGCAGCGGCCACACCTGTTTCAGCGGATCGGTTACTTGCCGGTCCCTTCTTCAAGCTATGACAGAAGCGCAAGGTATCATACCTGCTATGTTGAGTAGGAGATCAATAGTCGTGTCGCCAAGTGAGTCCTTGAACTTCTGGATGGACTCGGGGGAAGTCACGTCGACTTCGGCAGTATGGGCCTTCTTCGCCTGCAGCGCCCGAAGTCCTTCCCCTGTGTCTCGATCGACGGCGTATACAGTATATCCCTACCTCGAGCGTCATTTCGTAGATTCCTGTAAGGGTTCAGCCTGCCTGGCGGAGGCCTGTCTAACCTCGTCAACTAGTATGTTGGCGAAAGCATGGGCGATGCCAGAGTTCGCCCCTGTGACAACGGCAGTAGGCATGATGACGATAGGGCGTTAGACAAGAACGGTGGGTTATAGATGACAAGGTATCGAAGTAAGTATGCTCTCGTGTCTCTACAAGTGCCTTTAGTAGTATTGCATCAACTTGGCGTCATGGACTCAGGGCTCAGGCGGACAGGGAGATGGGGAGATGAGGAGATGAGGGGGCTTACCCGCCAAGACATTAAGCGTAATCCTTCTGGAAAGAGGGGCCATAGAGGCTCATATTCCCTGTAATTCGGCATGCCCAAGCCTTTTAGCAGGTCTTGGTATTGCTCCCGTTGGGCAGGTCAAACACTGTTGCGGCGGCCATCTCTGCGCCTGCCGTCCGCTAGCTGATGTGGACGCAGACGAGGCAGATGGAGGCTGAAAGTCTTGATCACTGTAGAAATCGCGCTCGCTGTCCCTATTTTTTTCCATGCCGTCGTCGCCGACGAACTCAGTCGCCGCTACCGATGCTGGATCCGGATTGCCGCTGACAGATCGCTGATGTCCTGCTCCCCACTGCACGGACCCGAGGTAGTGACAGGTGGAACCGGCGCCGACGTCTGACTGACGTGGGCGTCTTGTGGCATGATCGAGCTCGTGCCCAAGGCCCTTAGCGACAAGCTCGGTTCTTCGGCCTGGATCTCAACTCATCGACGCGACTGGAGCAGCGACTCCTCTGGCAGCAGTTTGCTGAGCCACGGTGGGTCGCCGCGGCCACGAGAGGGCCATGGACGACATCTGAGCGTTTCAAAGTTCACGCCCAGGAGAGCATTATGGACGGCAGCGGCGATTGCTCTCCTGACGGTTGTCGCGCTTTGGTGGTCGCTCTCCCCCATGAGGATTGATCGACGCGTTGAGATCCCTGAACCAGATGTCGAGCAAGGAGATGGAGCGGACGTGATAGACCCTAATGGACCAATTCCGGCAGGCAAGTCGGTGGATCGCAATGGCAGGGAGGTCTTCTGGTGGGAGCAGTTTCCAAGGTGAGATCATCCCAGTGCACCTGCTCCAATGACAATCTAACCTTTGTGTCAGACTCCACGGTTTCTATCGTGGGCGCAAGAATATCGTCCCTTTCTCCGACTACGTGCCTGAACAGAAGACCAGCTCATTCGACCCCTTTGACCCTGGCGATCGTGATGAACCACAGCTGACCGAGCTCCTGCCATCCTTGCCTCCGAACTTTGAACGTTGCTATTTGGACGAGGAAAGAAAGGTTCTCCCACCCACAATATCCGCGTACCAAGGCCTACCACAGGGCATGTCCTCGCCTTTGTTTGGATCTCAGAAAGAGCTTGGCATAAACGAAGAGGTGTGCTATGACCGCGTCAATCGGCTGGCACCATATGGCTTAGGAGTTTCTGAGGAGAAGGGCGGGCTGGGGGATGCTTCCAACGGTGACAATGGGGGTCTGGAAGAGGTTGCCATTACCGACTGGAGAGGCATGAAGTGGCACGAGGCACAAACCGAATGCTTTCAAAAGAACTCTGGCCAGATCCTATCTCGGAACGCCCTTGTCTTCCGCACCTGGAGCACATTCAAATATACCAAATATCACGTCGCTATGATCCGAGCCATCATCAGTGAACTTGCCTTGGCATCGGGTGGGCAATACACGGTTCATTTTCTGATCCACGTCCAGGATGATACGATTCCGATATGGGCCTCCTCGGAATTGTACAACCAGGTCCTGAAAGACAGTCTGCCAGAAGAGTTCCATGGAATGGGCACTCTTTGGTCAGTGGCACAGATGGAGTTGATCTACCCGCCACCGTTTCCTGACAGCCTGGTGAATTTCTCGGGCGGGGAGATTTACGAAGCATATCGGTCCTTGCACTTTCCGCTTCAATATTTTGCAGAGAGACATCCTGAGTACGACTATTTCTGGCAATGGGAGATGGACATGAGAGTTACCGGCCACTATCACGAATTGCTATCACAAATCGCATCTTGGGCCGAAAGCCAGCCTCGAGATCATGCTTGGGAACGGTCGGCCAGATTCTACATCCCGTCGTTATATGATTCTTACGAAGGCTACGCACAATCTGTGGTAAAGGAGGTCAGAGCAGCAAATGAAACGCCCATTTCTGGCCCTCAGTTGCCCACTGAGAGACTTCTCGCCATACCACAACAGACCGTACCCGACTCGACGGATGAAATTACAGACCTTATCACTTTCAATCCTCTCTTCAACCCAGAACATACCCGCTGGGCCTTCCACAACGACATAACCGGCTACAATGTGACGCGCGACGGCCGGCCTCCGACACGTGCTGCTTTGATCACGGCATCCCGCATGTCCCGTCGCCTGTTGCTGCTAATGCACCAAGAAACGTACGCCAACAAACATACTATGTTCCCCGAGATGTTCCCCGCGTCGATCGCACTGCATTACGGGCTCAAGGCAGTATACGCACCAATACCAGTCTACTTTGACCGGAACTGGCCCAGTGCCCATGCGGACGAGGTCTTCAACAATGCCCCAATAAGTTTAGAGGATGAGAAGGCCGGCATGGACCATGGACACGGGCATTTCCATGGTGAAGGCGGCAGTGTGTTTGGGCCTGGCGAACATGTTTTCAGAGGCGCCACGTATTATTCGAACGCGGCTTTTGCGGGATATCTCTGGAGGAGATGGCTTGGGAGGGAGAACGGCAATGATGAGGTCAACTGGGAATCGGAGGGTGGGCAAGGCGGAGGCAGGATGTGTCTCCCGAACATGGTCTTGCATCCGGTCAAGTTTGATTGATGACGAATGTGGATGAATGTCGACTAGATCTGGATATGTATATGGGTTCATGGAGCAGGGATGTGTGGGCCGTGGTCGCATCAGACGCTCTACGGGTTTGGGTCAAATGGGCCCTGTTGGAGTTGGACAGGATTATGTTTACTTTTACACTTTGACCATCTGCACATAGTACGCATATCTCGACGACGCTTGAAATGTTATACATAACTGTAAGTAGGCTAGGATGGCAATGCGACCTGTTCACATGGTTTGAAGTACGAGGTACGCCGGAAGCGGTTCATACCAAGAGGCCCTGCATGTTCCCGAGCTTTCTAGCCCTAAAGGGGCAAGTTTTCATCGACGAGCCATTGGTGTACCAGAGTCCCATCAGCCTCAGACAACACCTTCTCTCGAGTCATAAGGACGATAGGTCGCCCGCGGGAACCAAGACTGGACGCTTTGTCAGCTACTATCCTATGATGCGTCGGTTTCTGCTACGACGATGGGGGGAAGAAGCACGCTTTGAGAATGGACAAAGTCACAACACCTGCCATCAAGAGAGAGAGAGAGAGAGAGAAAGCCGCAGAGAGCCGGTTTGTTCAGATAAATATCGCGTCCTTTCGCCCTCGTAACGACCGCATTCTGTGATTCCTAGAGTATCAGGCCCTGCCTTACTTCAACGAGAGATAGAGAGGAGATTGCAGATACTGTACTCGTCCACCACCACCACCTTCCCTCTCGATTCGGTCTGTTCAAGCTACAGTGGATACATATCTGGTCAGCTGAGATGCCTCTCCCCCGCCGGGCCATCATTGCCGTCACGTCGGCGACGGCGCCTTTGCATAACGGGAACCCCACGGGACTTTTCATCAGTGAAGCCCTCCACCCGTACAAGGTCTTCAAGGCCCATGGGTTCGAAGTCGAGCTCGTGTCGGAGACGGGCACCTACGTGCCTGACTGGTTGAGTTTGCAGGAGAGCTTTCTGAGCGGCGAGGACAAGAAGGAATGGGAAGACACGAGCTCCGAGTTCCGCAAGAAGCTGGACAATATGCCGGCTGTCCAAGATGTTGATGGGAAGAAGGTATGTATGATTCGAATGTTTTTTGTTTAGGTTCTCGTCCAAGACACATAAGCGTCTGTGTGCACGCGATGCTGACAAGCGTGGCTCCCTTGCGCCCTTGTGTAGTACGGGATCTTCTTCGCCAGCGCGGGACACGCCGCATTGATCGACTATCCTCATGCAAAAGGATTACAGAAGATCGCGACCGACATCTGGACACAGGGGGGAGTGGTTGCTGCTGTGTATGTCGTCCTCCTGGTTCTTTTCAAACTCGAAATCACCTCCCACTTCCACTTTCCCGCTGCTATTCTAGCCACTCCGGAGTCTGTGCTGCGTCGATGCTAACGCTCGTCATCTCAGATGCCATGGAGAGGCCATATATCCCGGGGTAGTCGATCCCGCGACAGGTGAATCCATTATCAAGGGCAAAACCATCACGGGCTTCACCACTCAGGCCGAATATGACATGCACATTATGGATCCCATCAGGAGCTGGGGCGAACCACTGATTGACGAGTGGGCGGCCAAGTTGGGCGCCAAATGTAAGTTCCTTGAGGTCCCATCGAATGCAGTGTTGAGGCGAAGCTGTTTTTTTACGCTTGCTAACACCTTCGGTACATAGATGTTCGAGCTGACGGTGTATGGGACGATTTCCATGTCACGGATGGTCGAATCGTGACTGGGATGAATCCTCAGAGCGCAAAGTCGACTGCGGAGGCAACGGTGGTGGCGTTCGAAAAGCTGTGATCTAGGACTGCTGTGGGATTACATCCCTGGGAGTTTGTACTGCGATCAGGCGGACTTTCTCCCCTGCCACTCTTGGTGCATGGGCCCTCCAGGTCAACAAATGTGAATCAGAGAATGTGATATTTCCAGCGAATTTGAGTTGGCGTCAATGCCTGAACCACTAGCTCTTCTGCAGGGGAGTTCTCTGAACGTCGTGTGAACGGCTGTTACCACCCTTGCTGAAGCTCCGCATAGTTTCTTGTCTTCAAGCTTGGCGAGAAGACGATGGCTACTCAACAGCAAATTGACCGAGATATGGGGCCGCAGAATGATCAGAGACACGATCTAGGGATCCAGGAGGGCGAGACGCATGGCCTTAATGAGAGAGGCGTGATTGCTCGCTTTCGTATTCCTACCACGCCAGCTGCGGAGGCGACTCGAGCCATTCCCAGATGAGGAAGGCACTCCAGCCAATCGCATATGGTTCCATGCATCCCTTCCACCTCTTGCCCTCGCTGGGCATCGGGAACCTTCCCTTCTTGAAGCCCCCAGTAACCAGGAGGTGCATGTGTGGATGTCTGGTCACCGATATAGCCCGGCAAGCATTCAGTGTCGGCTCTGCTACTTACCCTTTGGAAATACTTGAAGCACATCCGCCAGTCGGCTTTGATGTTAACCGTTTGCCCTCGATCGCAGCGCCATGCTGACTGCCGCTCAAGACTCTGGTACAACATCTGCCACTCAGATCTCGAACTACCGCAAAGGGATCCTGAAATTTCGAGTTGGAGCCTATCCCAGCCGGCCAAGGGTGGCTGTCCGCCGGAGATCGACCCATTGCCCAAAGTCTCCCAACCCAGGCCATAGCTCCAACGTGAATGTCAACAATGACCAGCAGGACCAGGAGGACCATCAGAGAGTCAAGGGGTCCCGCACTCCCGAGCTCACCTACGAGCCCTTTTGGGTCTTCCCGGGAGATGACAGCGCCAGTACTAGGGCGGGTGTGCATTTCTGTGAGCTCGAGAACAGCAAGTCCAGAGCATCAGGCTGACACAGCTGCAGACATGTACAGCTGGGCACCGTATTCCGGGTTTCGTAAAGGCAACAGCCAGCTCAAGAAAAGCGTCTTCGACACTGTTCTCAAGAACATCTTCCAAGACGATATGCTCTTCGAGGCAACCATAGGGTCCGTCCGCGCGATCCAGTTGGCGACTATGGCACATCAGCCGGCACATTCACGGATCCTGGCCCAACATGCGAACAGCGTCATCTCTAAACTTCGTTCCAGGGTGGCAACGAAACATGCTACTTCTGATTATACCATCTTGGCCATCCTGCAACTCATCACCTTATATGCAAGCCCCTTGACCCCACGCATAGTATGTCACAAACTGATCCTGGTGTATCAGCTTTTCTCCCGCCGCGATGCAGACATGATAACCGAAATGGAACTGCACATCACGGCAATGCGACGAATAATGGGACAAAGAAAGACCGGCGGCCAAGTCACGAGCCTAGATGGCTATATTGATTTCCGCATCTTGATGTAGGTTGACATAGGCAAAACGTGGACCCCATACAATGACTGACGGCCTGGCGTTTGATAAGGTACGAGGAATTGTTGCAGTATTTCGAACGGAGGCGTCGGCTCGGAAATCCTATAAGCTCCGTGGTGATGGGTCCAACCACGTATTACCCTCTGTCCGATCCCGAGTTTGTGATAACTCGCCTGTCGACAATGCCTCGTGGTCTGGCCGCCCTCATGATGAGTGGGGCAATTTCCCGTCAGATCTTCTGTCTCACCGAGGAGATAACGCAGGTCAGCAAAGGTAATAAATAGCCCACGCTGGCCGAGTGGAATCACACTCACACCGATTTCAGATCTTCGGAGCAACGGTAGCCGGGCCTTACCTCCCAATCCAGGCGCCACAGAAGCGACATTTCACTGCACCGACCTCCTGATGCATCGACACTCACTGGGGATTCTTGACGAAATCCTTCTCGTCGCGCTTTTCACCTATTCCGAGCATATATGCCGCATGCATTGCAGTCCCGTCGCGATGGCTTCCGACCCATTTCATCGCACCAGTTGCTTGGCACTGGCGTCACGGAGCAACTTGATGCAGGAGCTCTTTCCAGTGTCATCCGGCCCCAGTGACTCGCCTATCTTGCAGCAGACCCTGATGTGGATATCGGCCATGTTGATGGCAACGCGACTTCCTGATTCACCCGCTTGCGGGCTTGCTCAGCGGCTCTGGCGAATATCAGGTATTGGGGAATTGACTGATATCGATCGTGCAATGCTCATCAGCCGGCACCTGTTCTTCTGGGACGACTATTTGACAGCTCGGTTATGGGAGAATCTTGCTCTTGTGACAGGCAGTTGATGCAAATGAAAAAGGCTCTAAGTTGTGGTTGCGAGATCCTTGTCGGCTTCCACCAGCCAGGGGCCCGAAGGATGCCTTCGAGAACAGTCTTTCTGTGATCGAACCAGCGATGCTAGCAAGCAACACATGGCAATTTCTTGTCAGCGAATGCCCGGCGGACCTGCCGATGGGTAAAGCAGAGGTGAAGCAGGAGATGCAATGACCGTCTGACAATTAGCAGAGGCCCTTGTCGCCAATGTATAAGTGGTCACATGGCGTGCTCGGGAGCCGGCGGGATGTTGATGCCAACGTAGGGAGGATCATCGCCGGCAAAATTCGTGACAGGGCGCGACTGTCAATGTGCTAATGAGGGTGATCTGAGCAGAACGGCGTCCATGATCCGAATAGTCGTCCAAGAGAGACATGGCGCCGTCTTTCCCTTGCCCCAGGAATTCGCTCGTCCAGACGCCGTTTGCTCAAGTGGCATCTGGTGTGCGACTGAAATCTCATTGACACATGATTCAGGGTCCGCTGTGGGATTGAAGTGGGCGGGTGACAAGGGCTGTCGACTACGTTGGGCTCTAGTCCCCAGGATGAATCGATGTCAAGCAGATTTTTTAACGCCGAAGTCCGTAACAACATAAAATCAAACATGAAAGAAGATCTTGTGTGGCTGCATCGTCGCCGTCACCGGATTCCGAGGTGATTCAACGAACTTCGCGGGGGTCGATACGAGTTCACGCGTTGCAATGTCCGTTGTCGGCATCGGACTTTCAATCTTCCGTCAACCGTCAACCGGATCTGAATTCAAGGCGTAAACGTGAACTTTTCAACATGACCGTTTCGCTCACTCTTATCTCAATTCTCCAGCAAGTCGACTTATTCGAGCGAGAACTTCTGTCACCATGGTCGAAAAGATCAACTTGGCCCACATGCCGCCTGAATTGGCACTCTACGTGGCCGTGTACACGGATCTGGAAAACGCATCGTTTCTGAAGGAACAATTACTGGCTGGCAATTCCGACTTTGAGTACGCCTTTATTGATGCAAGCATGGTCAGCGAGGATGTTCTACCTTGTTAGCCGGTGACTTTTGATTAATCTTCGTCTGTGGATGTAGGTCGTCTCCACGAAACAGGTCCTCGCCGCCGCTTTCCGCGCCATGAATGACTATCTCAATGACCGGCTGAAGTCGCGCAACGTCCACTCCGAGGCTGTCTTCTCGCTGAGCCCAAATAACAATGTATGCGGAATCCTTGCTCCTCCACACAGTGTTGCCAAATTGACTTTTTGCAAGATCGGCGAGGCTTTTCGCAGATTCGGCGTGAGCGAAACGACGAAGAACTTGCTCGTACTCAAGGTCGCGACGAGCCCTGATATTACGCTCGAGAGTGTCACTCGACACCTGTCAGCGAATATTAAGGGTCGAGAATGTGTCTTTGATGACGCCACATTGGGAAATGTGGCAGACCTAGACAAGATCAGGAAGGTCTATAAACTGGGAGCTGCAACTCCAACAGGTCGATCAACCACGATTATGAATGGAGACTCCGGCTCCAACTTGAACAAGTCTGTCGACGAGTCGAAAGCCCTCGAGGTCCAAGTTCTGGGACTGATGGCTCTTCGAGGCGCAACATGAAGGATTCACTTTCCTCTGTCAAGGCCTGATGTGGGAGTTGTGTACTGCCCGGATTCTCAGCTCCTCTGCAATGGGTTCCTGAGACTGTCCGTCGTGCTCGGAGACTGCCAGTCCAACTCGGAGTCAACGCAGGTGATGTGGGACCGTCACGTTCATATCTCCAACCCTGCGCAAATGGTCTGACCATCCAAACAACCCCGAACGCTTTCGACACAGGGCGATCCTCTCAGCCTCAACATGTTTACCAGCGAGCAATTGTGTGCAGTATCGTCGCTTCTTTTTCGATCAGTCCACGCTTAACCTATCATCCGGCAACGCTCAGACATGCTGCGCGGATATACAACATCCTGACGCCGATATCCCGCTTAAATGTGCGACACTGTGATCCTGCTGTACCCTGGCCCATTCTTGCGTGTCCGGTACAGGATGTGGCCGAATATAGCGAGACCGACAAGTTCGAACACCGCCACAACGATGGATGCGTACCACGTGTATTTCTAGCGAGCAACACAATCAGCACAAGATAGCCCGCATAATCAAGGCGACCATGACGGCGCTCAAGCGAGAACCAGGCGACTCACCATTTCGACGCACATTGTCTCGAAGGACATCTTGCCATTCTCCAACGATTTATGGCTGCACGACCAGGACCACAAATCCCAGCTCTTCTTCCCGCGGCTGTCCTGCCATTTAAAGTACGCAGCAGCTACAATCCAGGCTGCGATGCCGAGCAGCGACGTGCAGAACACGGCCCAGCCGTGCAGGCGAGTTTCGCGAAGTTTGCGCACCTAGAGGGAAAGCATGCGAGATTAGCGCTGATTCGGGGACGATGAGCTGAAATATAATAACCCACCCCGCCGCAGAATGTCAACAACGACAGAATCTGCACAACCACAGCAATCACGGCGGCCCCGAGCATCACCCAAGTCGGCCACCCGTCAAGGTGGTTCGGCCATGCCCGTTGGCGGACCCCGTTCGGTTGCTGTTGGACAACATTCTTCGTGGTGAACCAGACGGCGGCGGCGTGAGAGAGTACGCCGATGATCGAGGCTGCCACCGCCAAAGCGACCACCCTAACGAGCACACGGAAGACGTTTGGCGCCGCTCTCGCCTTCCTTTTGGCCTTGCGTGCTTGCTCAGGTGTGGATGTTGGTGCCTGAGATAAGAATGCTCCTCCGATATCCCCGCTGCCGTTTCTATCATGCCGCGATGGGAGGAGCAGATGTCGGAGAGGCTCCATGCTGTGTGACAGGCAAAGCGTGGCTGGATCTGTGCATGCGTTCGTGGAAGAGATAGATGTGACTAGTTGATATGGAGCGACAACGGTTGGCCGAGAAGCAAGTCTCTGACACCTTTGAGCCACACACCGTTACCGACGTATCGCGCGAACGATCTAGCAGTTGGATGTCAGCGCGACCAACGCGACCTATGAGTATATGTACAACTTATTAATACCGCAAGGCTAAGTAGCGGCTACTGCACGTCAAAGTTCGTTGTGGGGGGCGAAGGAGCGTGAGCGGATTGAGGGAAGTCGAGGTGTCGATCTCTTGCTGACCGAATCGCCTTCTACGTGACAGCCTCACGGTCCAGTGCGAGTACAACTCGGTACTTGTGAGGACACCTGCTCCATGCGGTAGTAATCAGGAACAAGCTAGTCAAAATAGCCTTGCCACTCACCCCCCGACTAGGCAAGTAATCAGGTTGGGCTTAAGCCTTTCACGCTTTGCTCCCCTACGCGAGATGCTGTACTTTAGTATGTGGCCTAGCCGAGGCGCGGACTTATTAATCAGCTCCGATATTTCAATGCGACTACTACCGTATACATGTATGTACATGCCTGGTGAGCGGCAGACCCCGGGATGAGACACTCGTAAGTCCGCTCAATTTGCCGCTCATGATTCCAGAACCCAAGGTAGACCCAAATGGTTTAGGACGAGGCACAGTAGGTTGGCAGTTTGGAGTGGAAGGGGAGGAATCTCGCGTGCCAGGTGGGTGACTTGGGCTGTTTAAGATTGCCACGTCCAAGGGCCATCTGTCTGGCCAGATCCGCATCCTTGCTTATCCGTGATCAGAGATGATGAGGAAGCGGCGCCGCCTGTACACTATGAGCGGGATACAGATCTCCACATGGTGTATGAAACCTGTCCGCCCCAGCCCGCCCCAGCCCGCCCCTGACCTTGCGTGTAGAGCATTATTCGAATACGGCAAGTCCGTCTGTTCACCCGGATGACTCAACGCCACCGGACACATGGATTTGGCATGCTAAAAGCTCAAGCGGCCTGACGGAGCGTATTTCGCGCAACCGTTGCAGTGAGTGGAGGGGCTGTGCAGGGCGGAAAGGACATGGCGGTGACAATATACTCCCGCTGTGTCGATGCTCCTTGCAAGATAACCTCACCTGGGCGTCCTCCCTCCACCTTGGGGACTTCTCTGATTCCGGACGAATCTTTACCACCTGTTCGCAATCCATCAGACCATGCGTTCATCAACACTGGGTTTGCTTGTTGCCTCAGCCATCATCAGCGCCCAAGCCACCACCCCCAACGGGAGTATCAAGGCCCCTCTTGCGGAACGGCAGACATCATGCTTCGTCAGTGACACTCCTGTAACGGCGTGCGGAGCCAGCGACTTGACGAAAGCGAACTGGGACGCCTTTGACATCGACGGCTTCCTCTCCGGCTTCATCAACGAGTTTGGTACGGCGGACAATTTCCCCAAGTTCTTCGTGTCGCAGGACACGCCGACCGAGAACCCCTTCGACGGGTTCGACTGCTCCTTCTTCGGCACCCCGACTCAGTCGCTGCCCCCGTGCAGCGTGCCCAGTCAGAACAATCCCGATGCCGCGACCGACTGCAATTTCAACGGCTTGCAAGACACATTCTGCGCGAACTTCATCGACCCCAAAGCCGGGTTCGTTGCGCAAAATTACATCAATTTGTGGCAGGGGCTGCAGAACCACCACGATGCCATCCAAGACGCTGCCGACGCGATCAACAGCGCGAACTTCATCAACACCATGGTCTCGGCCTTGGCACCAAAGAAGCAATCCATCGGCCTCGCTGTGTTCTCACTCATTGCCGACCTCGTAACAGATATTGTAAGTGATTCGTTGCGTCAGTCCCTGAATCGCGGAGCCCGAGTCGAGTCTCTTTCTCTGTATTTGCTGAATTTCTGATACGTATGATTACAAGTTCTGACACCTCTGCAGCTCCCTCTGGGTGGCGAGATCAAAGCCGCCGCAACCTTTATGAAAAAGATCCGTCTCGTGATCAAAGCCACCAAATCCGACCTGGAGAACGACTCGAACGACATCGCCAGCGTGGTCTCCTCCAATGATGCAATCGACCAACAGGTCTCAGCCACAGAAGACCAATTAAACCAGCAGCTGACAAACATCGTCTCCGGGACGCAGAAACGGCTGGAGAATATCCTCGCGCAGGTCTTCGGGTCAAACCAGGACCCTCAGCAGGTCGACAGCTCGGCCACCACCACCACCATGGCTTTCCTGAACGCGTACCACGGCGTGTTTCTCGACGACGTTCCCCAACGCGCAGACCTGAGGGATCAGATGAAGACGCAGCTGCAGAACTGGATCGTCAGCTCCGTGCTCAGCACCATGGGCTACGACGTCACCATCGACACGGCCAAGTTGGAGGACGACCCAGCCAATCCAGGCGGCGTCTGTCGCGCCGAGAACGGATTCACCGTCGCAGACGGCTGCGCACTGTTTAGAATTGACGGCATCGACCACGACAACGGCGACGTGATAGACAATGCCAAGCAGGGAAACAACATCTTCGCGTTGCAGGACACTGCTGGCCTTGACATCGCTGGAGCGATTGCAAATGCGCAAGCCTGCAACAGCGGTAGCGGTGGCACGGTGGACTTCGAGGCCTTCCTGGACATGGACAATACAGGGAGCCTCCCAAGCTGCATGTTCAACTTCAGGGTCGTCGAAGTGAAGCTTTGAAAAAGACGTTTTCTGGTCGGGCTGTTTCCGGACCAAGCTACAATGAGCGTCTGGTCTTCTATCCGTGTACATCGACTGTCCAGCCTTCTCCAGTCAGTCGGTTGTCTTTGTGGAGCCCCGCAGAATCACTTCGACTCTCCGGAGCTTTTGTGTGTGCATGCATGTCAAGCGGCATCAGTCAACCTGGCTCTGTCAGCCTTGTTGACTCGGTCGCAACCCCCAATGAATCTCGGCGAGACAAGCTTCCGTCTCTAGCACCAAGCTATCCTACCCGGTCACCGGTCGGCCGCCGTGGCAATGTTCTCCACATGTCGCCCATCTACTCGGTACGACGACACGCGATGCGGTCGATCTTCCCCAGTTGTTACCCCTGGTTTCCCGGACCCGACTCCGCAAAATCTGCCATGTTGCATATCTCTTGTCATCGTGTCAGGTTGGCTTGCACCGTACAGTCGTGCTACCCTCTAAATAGGGTTGACTTGAAGAAATTGTTTAATCTCCCAAGTTCGTCCTTCAGCCAGAAAAGGCAAGGTTGACACTCCTGGACGACTGATTCAACACCGCACGGCTCCTCAAAGAAGTGATCCTCACTGCTCGGCGTCGCGCCGACGGAGTCAGGACCATGGACTACTATGTACACCTGTGCCATGATGGCGATCTACGGAAAGGTAGAAAATCAATCTATTAGCCCATCATAGGTGAGGGTTGAGAAATCGCTGAATCATTCTGTCTCTATCTCTGTCTCTGTCTCTGTGCCCTCCCTCCGTGTCCTCCATTGTTCGCCTGACCCAGGCAAGACGCACAGCTCAAGTCTCCCGAAATGAAGAGTCCCAAGGCATCCGCGTTGCTCGCCGCTTTATGGGCCATGGCGCCGAGCGGTGTCCTGTCTCAATGCTTCCCCGATGCCATCACGTATTCGACGACGCAATCCCTCACGAGCCACGTCCAATACACGTCATGCGACCACGCGGCCGACGGGCCCAAGGTGTGGCCGATCGACCTGGTCTCGTACGACTGGTGGTACTTCGACGCCGTGTCGGACGACGGCAAAGAAGCCGTGACGATCGTCTTCTTCGCGTCCTCGGCGCTCGGGTTCATCGACACCACCAGCGTCGAGAGCATCCTGAACGTCGCCATCACGGGGACCTTCGCCAACGGCACCACGACGGGGGATTCTGCGCTGGCGACCTCCGCGACCGTCACCTCCGTCGGGAACGGCGCGTCCGGCAACTGGACGGGAAGCGGGTGCAGCTTCACAGGCGCCGCGGACTTGAGCAGCTACTCGATCGCGATCGATAGTCCGTCGGTGGGCATTTCGGGAACGGTTGACTTCGTCTCGGTAAGCGGGCATCGAGCATGAAATTTAGTATTACATCTTCGCGGAAATGACCACGGCTGCTCCTTTTCGAATAGTGTACTGTACTCTACTGGGGGATAGAGGGCTGACTGGAAAACCACAACAGCGCGGTCCGGGCCACTATGCGTGCAGCCCGCTCGTCGGCGGTGTGGACGAGCAGCTCATCCCCCACGTCGGCTGGGCCAACGTCCTGCCCGCGGCGCACGCGATCGTCGATCTGAACTTCGGGGGCTCGCAAATGACGTTCCGTGGAAACGGATACCACGACAAGGTCTGTACTGCGTCCTGCATCCTGCATCCTGTGTTTTATCTCTAATTACCTACCTCCCATCCATTGTTTCTCTTCCTCTCGCAGGGCCGCCCCTCTCCTTCCTTCTACATGATTATATCCCGGTTCTGTGCTTGCCGACTGACACTGACACTGCCACGACACAGAACTGGGGCGACATCCCCTTCGCGACGGCCGTGCAGAGCTGGTACTGGGGCCACGGCACATTGGGCGCGTACGAGCTCGTGTGGTTCGACGCCATCGACGCGACCGGCACGGAGAGCGTCAGCGGGTATCTCATGCGCGACGGCCACGTCGTCGCCTCCACCTGCACGACCGGTGGCGGAGGGCTCCAGGTCCGCCCTGTCGGCACGCCGTATCCGCCGACGCTCCTCGCGCCGACGCCCACGCAGTTCACCATCGTCATGACGTGGGAGGATGGAGGGCTCCTGAACGCCACGCTCACCCCGCTCAACATCCAGGTCGATTCGGGCGTGTATACGCGCTGGCTCGGCGAGATTGCGGGCACGGTCGACGGGGTTGAGGCGTCGGGATCCGCGTTGTGGGAGGAATTCAATTTCGCGGTCGTCTGAGTCTGACAACCGTGAACACCCTGAACACACGAGGGGTTGTTATTATTGTCATTATCATTGTTGTGCATAGCTCTGCATGGTATGGTATGGTGTGGTGTGGTTAGGTATGGACTGTGAGTCGAGTATATCTTTCTGTCTGTCTCTCTGTCTGTCTGTGATCGGGAGCTTGTTATACACAGCGCCCTGACTCTAGCATTGACTGGCACTGACTGGCACGAGCGGAGGAGCATTCACCTAATTTCGACTTTTTCTATTTATTTTATTTTCGACATCTTTCTCAGTACCCGGCTTATTTAATTACCTTTGTATCCGGCCTGGTGGTACCTACCTATCTACCTACTTATATATCATGTATATCTATATATGAATATTGCACCAATTGTTCAAGTCACGCTATTGGGATTCATGTATCTTCATGTTCGAAACACCACCTTTTTCAGTCACGTATTGGCATCCATATACCTTAGGTACCTGTATCTGTACCTTCCTAGGTATGTAGTTCAGAACACCGCGTATGTATGTCTCTCTGGAGTATTGATTGATTGATTGATTAATTGATCAATAGTCCAATGAGAAAAGAAAAATTCTCTTCCTGCAGAGCCACTGTACCACCTTGTCGAAGTCGATCGATAGGCCTACTACAGTATAATATGCTATGCTATGCGATAGAAATGCTAGAGTAATTACTACTGTAGCTGATTCCAGCGCGGATTCTTCAAAGGCAGTGACGACTTTGGTTCGTGCAGACTGGACTCCGTACGAGCTACAGTAGGAAATTTCAGATATCTACGTCTTGGACCGTCGGTTTCAAGGCAGTTCACAAGCTCCGTTCCGTCCGTTATGTCTAGAGAAGCATAATTACTTACGCAATTCAAGTGCTTTTCACATAGCTAATTGGGTCTCCATTTCCAACCCATACGTGGGCTGTGGGTGGTGTGTGAGATGTCTATTTAAACTGGAGACCGAAGTCGCCACCTCATGATGCCTGTGTTCTGTCTCTCTCTCTCGTTGTCTCTTTCGAAGCCCCTGTCCCTTTGTTCCTCCTCTTTCCCCGTGAACATCCTTCAGAGGACTAGTTCCCGATCTTTGCGGCGATGCGGTTCGTCATGTACCTGTTCATATTGCCGATGAAGCAACAAGCGACGATCGAGCACACCCCAAACACCAGGCTAATGTACCAGACGTACTTCAACGCGTCGGCGTAGGCCCAGCGACTGCCGATCGTGGCGGCCTCGATGATGGCAGGCGTGATACCGGGGATCTGAGTGATGTTCTGGGGGCTCGTCAGAAATAGGGCAGTAAACGTCTCGGCTTCGGCGACGGGGAGACCGGCTTTGACGGCATATTCGGCGACATATCGCGGGAGAACAGGCGTCAGCTTTTCGACGAAGACGTTGTAGTAGATGGCATAGCCGATGGAGCCGCCCGTCGCGCGTATGCACAAGATCAAAGCCACGCAGGTGGCGATGGTGGAGTCCGGCGCGACGGTGATGGCGATGGTCGAAGCCGGCGACGTGACCATCCCGACTCCCAGAGCGGCCATGGAGCCGATGCCAATCACCGCACCGGTTGTGTCTGGGGTGATGGATGCGAGAGCGCCGGAGAATGCCGCTGCGAAAGGAGAGACAGGGCTGTGGTCAGCCATGGACGATTGGACATTATAGGGGGTGTGAGCGAATGCCACTGGCGTCTCGCAAGCAGACGAGGATGTCGAGGGAGAGGAAGTAAGTGATATAGGGACTTACTCATTATGAGACACCCGATGAGCATCAACTCTCGGTTATGGCCCTTCAAGTACGTCAACAGCGCGTTTGTCGCGATCGATCCTCCGATCAAGAGCAGCGCCGGTGGAATGTCTTTCAGACCAATTTGGATCGGATCGGGCTCGAAAACGGTAGTGAACTCCAACGGGAAGAAATTGAGAAGGGCCGAGAAGTTCATCCCTTCCAGCCAAAAGAATGTCAGCATTGCAGGACTGTGGCCATCTCCAAGATCATAGAGTATGCCTTATTGTGGCTGAAAGGAAAAGGTGTGTCGACTTACCTGACACAAATGACACGACAAAGCACATGGCGACGATGTTCTGGCCTCGAAACAGTTCCTTGGGAATAATGGGATATCTGGCGAACTTCCACTCCCAAACAAAGAAGCCAACGAGCAGGAAGAAGCCGATGAAAAGGTTGACCAGCACGTAGGCGCTGACCCACGGGTGGCTAGATCCACCTGCCTGTAGGGCGATGAGGCTGGGAGAACATATCAGCAAGCAGCCTATGAGGACGACGACACACTTACAAAAGGACTAAACCAATGATGGACAGCAGGCCTCCGATAAAGTCGATCTTCTTCAAGATATCCTTTTTGGAAGTGCCTTGTGCTCGGGTTTGCGATTGGGGGAAGTAGGTGATGGCGATACCGGTAAACCAGATCCCATTCCAAATCCTAACATGGAGGTGAGCCCGATCGCTGCATTAACAAGCCAAGCGGCAAGTGGACGTGTAGAACTTACACACACAGCCACATGCCCCATCTCCAGGTGGCATGTTTCGCCAGAAGCTGAGCATAGAGGAGGTACGGCGCAAAAGGGAGAATAGTCGCCGTCACCATGGCTAGGTAGATACCTCGTTTCTTGATGGGGACAAGCTCAGCTGTTCTGTGGGAAAACCAGTTAGCCCAGACATCCATAAGAGTGTCGTTTGTTTTGACTGCTCCAAGAATGAATCAAATCACGTACCCAGCCACGGCGGTCAATTCTCCGATCGAGGCTCCCGCTCCAGCAAAGCACATGGCGACCACTCCCGCTCGAAATGTCTGGGCCGTGGCCATGACAATGCAGCCGATGAGAAGGATCAAACCTCCTGTGAGAGTGACATAGCGTCTACCCAGCAGGTCTTGCAGGTAGCCGCAAAATGGAGTTACCGCACCGAGAGCCAGCGAATATGATACTGGCAGCCAAGCAGACGCCTGAGGCCCGAGACTGGCGGAGATATACGTCAAGGTCCCGCCCAGGAAGTAGAGAGGTATCTGTGAACCTAGATGGATGAAAACAATGCAGCAGAATCAGTATGTAGCCGTAAAGGGATCGGAGTAGCCGCGGGCCCAACAACCGTCAACGTACCAACGTATAGACCCGACAAACAGACGGTGGCCAGGATCTGGTTCCAGGTCCAATCGACTTTGCCATCCGACTCGTCACCTTTGATTGCATTTCGGTTCGTCACGTCAACGTCGACACTCTGTTCCTTCTGCAGAGATTCATTTTCCTCGATCTGCAAATACTGGGGGTGTCCGACATTCTTTTCCTCGTCGACGACAACACGGCCTGAGTGACGGGTATCAGTATCCGCAGAGAATTCGTCGTGGGAGGAAGCTGGTTTGGACTCCATTTCGTCTGGCAGTCACTGTGGTATCTTTGGTATTCCAGGGTGGTGGAATACTCACAACAGTCTTGGCCGAAGTTTGAAACCTCTCGTGATCCTCAACGAAGGCGATTTGACCGAATAAAAGGACCTCGAAGAAGCCGCGTGGAAAGGTCCACTGCTCAGCCTGAGCAACAGCATGGCTGTGTTTAGTTAGTCCGTTAACCATGTTGAGCTGAGCCGTCTTGTCCGGTGGCCGAGTCACGGAAGCGAGTCAAGAATGCTGATGAAAATGTCGACTTGCAGGAAGAAGTGAGGAAAGGGTGAGAAGAGGCTGGTGGTTGCCTGTGGGGGACCCGGACATCCCGCCTTTACCCCGCGCCTCCCCCTTCAAATAATTATGCACCCCGGAGTCTCGGTATTTTGGGGGCGGCGCGCAACGACCGCCAAAGACACTGACAGAATCCTCTGCAAAAGGTTCGTGTCACTCATTCAAGAACTGAGATCTTAACATTGTCATTACAGCTGCTCTATTTCTATTCCTCAAATCGCCGGTGTCCTGCCCAACAACCACCCCATGCCCTCGAGCTGATCCTGCCAATATTTCGCGCTCGCTTTCAGAGAAGGGAAAAAGGCCCAGTGGGCGTGCGGAAGACCTGGGTACACGACGAGCTTGGTCGTGATGCCACACTCGTCTCGTAATATCCTCTCGTAGATCAACGCATCATCACGGAGCGTATCCGCTCCATCGACCTGCAAAAAAGCCGGGGGCAAACCCCCGTGGCCTTTGGGGTGGATCAAAGGGCCATTGTAAATACCATCGTCGAGATCAGGCTTGTATGCGTTCGTGAAGATATCGATCACGGCCTGGCCATTGATTGGGTCTGTTTTATGTTGCTCGTAGCTGTATGCCCACTGCTTGTACTTGTCCGGCATCCGCGAGGGAGGGACCAACCCGGCAATGCAGAGGTAGTGTCCCGTCAGAGGTGGTTGTAGCCCTTCATCTCGAGCCAGATGCGCCACTACAGCGGCAAGGTTGCCGCCAGCTGATGTGCCCCCAACGATGAAACCTCGGGATGTGTCTGCGCCCCACGACGAGGCGTTGGCTGCAGCCCATTTCAGAGCATCCCAGGCATCCTTGGGTCCCTGAGGGAACGGAAATTCAGGTGCGAGACGGTAGGCGGGCGAGATGCAAACGGCACCAAATGCTCGAACGAAATCCCTACAGGACTTTTCTTCAGATTCGGGGATGCCCAGACAGAAGCCTCCGCCGTGATACATCACAATCAACGGGCTACCGTCATCTGGCGCTGAAGTTGGTTGGTACAGCCTGGCCCGCAATTGGCTGCCATCTGTGGTGGTGTAGCTGATATCAGTTTGCCGGACGGAAGGGGCCGGTGGACCGAGAGCTCCGATAGCCTGTAGAGTACGATCTTTAACCTGCTCCCTTAAAGCCTCCATAGTTGTGAACTCCATAGGGGGTGGAGGGTTGGCTTCGAGAAACTGGTCTGATCAGCAGGGATTCTCAAATAGCCAAGGTAGGATAGAGACGGATGGTGCGTAGACTGACTGCCTTCAATTCAGGATCTATGACCCCGAGGGCCAGGATCTCCTCCTTGCTATCATACGACATGGTTAGCCTTGTGCTTTGATAGAAGGATGTTTGGAAGAAGAGTGCTGTTGGGGGCAACGGAGGACGAAGATCGAGCTTTCAGCACATTGCACCCCATGGCTCTCCCATTTCTATGCATCTCGGATCTGGACCCGGCGGCTGGGAGATGCCTCAGAGCGCGCGAGCTTGTGAATGATACCAAGTGTCCAGGGTCAGTGCTGCCCTGGCATTGCCAAAATTGCTATGTTCAGGTCGGGTGTTTGTCTGATCTGGTACTCCCCCACTGTGAATACAAATGGCCCCCATGAGTGGGGTTTCCCATCATCCTCGCACCCTCGTCAGCTCTCAGGGTGCCCTGTGGCCCTGCATGGGCCCTGCGTGACGCTAAAAGGCTTCGACGTCAAGAGCTTGACTCGTGCCCTTGACGCTTGATTTCACCGCACCGGTTGACACGAGCGAGTGCCTCCACACTGCAACAGTGCCTGTCGGAGGAGGACCGTGAGTCCCTAATAAAGTAAAGACACATGGAGCTATACTCGACGGTCAGGAAACGAAGCCCGGTCCGCATACCCCGAGCTGTCCAATTGATCTTCAAAGGGCGCATCTCCTCTTTGATCATTCGACATCACATGAAAAGGGCACGTTCCAGCTCGACATAAAACACCGCGATGTATAATTTTGACGCGTATCACCTCGCATCATGTGGTCGCGAAACATGGAAAACTTCCTGAAAGACCTTAGAAAGTATGGCCTCTCTCTGGACTCTGGTTTTGTCCCGGAGCAGAGCTCCAAGCGGCTACAAGTCATCGGAGGACCTTGCGGCAACCTTATCCGTGAACTTGGGAGGCAAATGGTACTCTTCTCAATCAGATTGCTATAACGACGATCTCAGATGCTGACCTAATCCGCGGGGAGGCGGAATGGGAGGCGGCATAGATTCTGCTGGCGTTAGTGATCCATGGCTATCATCGTAGCTACCACGTGAAACTGGTTCCCTTGACACGGTCAGAGCCCTTCCTGAAGATATGTGACCACCTTGGAGTCGAGCCAGTTCTCAGCTAAGCTGCCTTGTGCCTGTAGACCTGGGGCGAGGGTGGTCAGAGTGATGTGCTTGAGGGCTTTCAATTTCAGGTCACGTTTACAGGTACCTTGGATGAGGCTGGCTTGCTGTCCCGTGAGCTAGCCTACCACGCCATTTGGTGGCGCCGCGGTGCCATATTGACCCACCGCGCAACTCGCCGGCTTGGGAGTATCAACGCAGGTAGTGTTGATGGCCGCTCTGACCGGATAGTTTGCCAGCGTCGGCAGGTTGCGGCACCTACCTACCAAGTTCTAACTTCTGTACCGGCATTCTTCATTATAGTGACCCTCATGGCGGCACCGAAGGCACCATGCTTCGTCCTGCGTATGGGCAAACGGACATCGATTCCCGGGGTGATGGGTGGTGCGATTACACCTCCTGGTTTTCCACAGCCGGAAATCCAATTTTGGATTGTCCCGGAATAGGTTTCGCTCCTCGTCACTATGGCGATAACCACATTCGCCTCTTTTCTTGCAGCGGACACGGTCAGGACATGGCTGAGTCTGGCGTAAGCCGCGACGATGGTCTTTCCCCAGGTCGGATCGAGCCACCGTTTGCCAGCCGCTGTTGTCGTCGGGGTCATTGAGACCTTGCATCTCTTCGTTTCCCCTGCGTCCACTCTCAGGTTCTGCGGTGCTAGACGGCTTAACTTTGCGTTCGACATGTTTGTGCTCTTCTTCCGCTGTGACATCCGTGGAGTATTGGCCATTATCATCTGTCAACGGCGCATACATATTGCTAGCTTCGACCGTGGCCGGGAGGTCCTCATGGAAACGACTTGCGTACTCGGGCCATGACAGCACTGTCAAACTCTCCTTAAACAGCTCCCGTGCATTGCGGATCATAGCCTCGATGTTCTTTACCTTCGGAAACTCCACAAATACCTCCGTCCCTGTTTTGGACAGAGTGATGTAGAACAAGCGGCCCAACTGAATGAGCGGCGGCTCGCAGACGAAAGCTTCGAGGTTATCCCCGCCCGGGTCGGCAAACCCGCAAAGCACGATCGTCTGGCCGGGATCAATTCTCTTGCTCTGTCGGGTAGAGCGGAAATTGGTGAAGGAAATCTTGTCGAATATCCAGTCCAGATAGTGTACCGACAGCAGACCGTCCTCGGAGTTCAGCTTCAAGTACTCCGTAGAGATTCCCGACTTCCAGGCCCACAGCTCCACTCGGATGTCATATTCCAGCACTTTCTTGATTGGTGGGAGCAGGTCGCGGTCTCCAGTGATGGCGACAAACGTTGTATTGGCCTTCTGCTGTCTGATCCCCGAGTCATACTTGGCCCCAACGCTGAGTTCGGTGGCTTCAGAGCTCAGATCCGTCGCCATAGAGTTATCCACCTCCTTCTCTTTACCGTGCGCGCGATCGTAGATCTTGGTCTTGAACTTAAACTTCTTGAACTCTTTCCACACGGAATCGTTAGGCGGTGGGCGAGAGCCATAGAGAAACGAAGGGCCTTGGCTGCGGTCTTTTCGGAGCACGCCGACCAGTTTCCCGATGTCAATTCTGAGGCGCGGGTCGCTGTCGCTATCGGTCAGTTTTGGCATGTGGCTATTCCCCGAGGCGGCGAATTTTTGGGCCTCGATCCAGATGTTGGAGTCATCCACGAAGAACATGCAGGTCTCGGTCGATTCGCTACTCATCATGTATGGTGTCTGCTAATCTAGCAGCAGCCAATGTTGGGATATATTCCAATGTCCCTCATGTCCCATTAGGCAGACATTGTGACCTGGCATCGCCCCGCGCCTGTCCACCTCGGTTGACCTGCCTTGCGTAAGTCCATGGCCAGATGGTCGATTTTGTCCTCACTCTCAAATGTTTCCTTTCGTCCAGTCCGTATACTGTTTTTAACGGTGTCCTCTCAGTAAGTTGTTGTCGATGGCGTCGATAAGGCTCAGGCGGGTATTGCACAACCGGTTGAATGTACTGGAGACTGCGAAATCTAAACAGAACTTGCCATTATATCTCTCAGGAGCAACAAGAAGCAATATTCTCACCTTCTCACCCGCCTCTCACCCTCCCTTCACCTATCTAGTTATCCACCCCTTCTAAACCGCCCTTAGCTAATCCCACAGTAGATGATCCTAATTCTTTCCCCAAGGATATAACCTCCCCCGCGAGATCTTGTAGTTTGGCTCTGTTTAACCTCGAAAAGTAGAGCCGGAATCTCTAGTCCTGATGATCTTAAACACCTTCTCTAAAGCAAAGGAGCACGCTAAGAGATACCAATAAATGTCGGCATAAAGCGAGCGGAAAGGAAAGGAATGATACCGCGGTTCTAGGGAGGTCGACGTCCGCAATGAGTACGCTGCAGGGGGTTTCTTCATTACCTTTGATCTTCATACATTACCCATAGCTCAGTCATCCAAGTGTTTGGTTTCACCAGCCTTTCAAAATTGCCCCGGAGGCCTGGTGGTCGTGAACGACATGTCCCTCTGGAATTTATAGCCACAGGAAGGATACACGATGCTGAAAAGGACCCGTTCCAACGCGTGCAAGTCTGGAGCCGACAGGCGGTTTCGTAGAAGATCCGAGAAATTCCTCTTCACCAGCACGCGTACCGCCATTTCGACATTTTCTTCCGCTGTCCAGAACGGATTCCGATAGCCCTGAGGACCCAGTCGGACCATGCTCCTGTAGTGTTTCGCCTTTTCTTCAACCGCCGGGATGCCTAGACAGCGAGGTAATTAGAAAACGAAGTTCGCTCATGGGTAACATGCTGGCTTGCCGCAATCACAGATACTGCCTGCGCTGGAGGTTAGCCACCATCGGACGGAGACGACGAGAATACCCTGACCTGAGGATTCAAAGGCAAGAGATTTGATCCGCCTGAGACGTTGAAACCCATTTTCATCCAAGGTGATGTTAGCGGCTAGGTCGAAGTCCGGGTTTCCGACGAGCTCAGCATGATTCAGAGTGGCGAAATGCATCAAGCGACATAGATCGTTAGTGCTGAACAGGTGACACACTGTGGCACTGTTCGTTAGAAAGGGAACGGCGTTACGAAGTGGTCTGCATTGGAAGTGAGTGATATTCACCATTGACAAGGACATCCTCCGGTCCATCCGTCATATCGTCTGAAGCGGGTTGTGGTCCAGCCGTTCGGTTCTTCAGAAGCATATACCTAATACGTTTGAGATAATACCACACACGGCGAGCAGGAAGCTGGAAGTACAGCTCTCGCAGGTTTACCCGCACTTTTTCCCTGAAACCCTCGTCAAGCCCTTGAGTCCAGACATCGATTTTGATTCTCAAATTGAGCATTTTGGCGGATTGGTCCAGGTCTTTTGGCACCATAATGGCACTTCCCCCTGTAGGATACATCTTCAGTGGGACAATACTTTCTTTCATCGCGATGTCGAGCTCACCAAGTTTCATGTAGAGCCTCATAAACTCAGAAGGTTCCCTCGGGAGGCAATCCGCCAACATCTGACCCAAGCTTTCGTGTTCTTCTTCCTCATTGACTCTTGCTTTCTGCACTTGATATACGGCTTTGGTGTTGGAACCTAGTAGTGTCGCAGCCTGCTCTAGCTTTTTTAGGCATACCAGTCTTGGGTCATTGGCCACGTCGAAGCAGATCTTGAAGCAGTGTGGCTTGCTGCGCTCGCATGGCATGCCCAAGTAGTATTCCAGGGTGCTGCGAGCTCCAAGCCGAGAGTTGAACACAATCGTCGAGATGTGACATGACTGTTCCAGCATGACGCAATTGATCTTGTTGACATGCTCGGTTGAGATGGGGAAGAAACGAAAGCAGAATTTGTGGTGCGAACGAAGGGACCCATCCTCACCATCAAGAAACCTGATGCGCCCATCGACAAGCTGAGTGTATGAGTTGCGTGCTTTAGTGACGGGCAAATCTTCGAGGATGGAATTCGCGGCCAGAGGGTTGTTGTGTTGAACGGCATTCATCCTCATCATAGTCTCCCTCCAATGCCTCACCTCTGCGTTAGAATCTTCTTCTAGAACGGGCAATAAGAAGCTTCGAAGGACCATCGTCAACTTTGGCGTTATGACAGCGAATCCGTGGAACTCGGTATAGCTCGTCTCTGCGGCTTCACTTGTGTCGGGGTCTACCTCCAGACTCACCGGCCCTTCGTATATGCTGTAGGCGTTTTCCGTCAAGAGGAACTCATCATCATCGCTAGAGGGCGTGCAGAAGACGAGGTACATCATCTGTGTATAGGCGATGAACCACTCTGCATCGTCAGGGTAAGCGGATTCCCTCAGCTTCTGCATCCATTCAAACTTCAGGTCCATCTCCAACTCCAACATCGCCTTGATATTATGAAACCATACGTCGATGGGCTTTTCAAAGCCTTTCTCGCGCATGTACTTCAGGAGCGCCTCCCTGTCGTCGGCGTTGTAGCCTTCCGCACTGTCGTGATAGAACCGCTTGTGGAATGTCGAGCCTCGGTATTTCATGATAAAGAGAAATTTGCGCAATACATCTCGGTCTGGACGGATAATCCACACCTCCCCTGCTCCCGCTTCAAAGGTCTTGCGGATCGTACTGATGATTCTGCCGACGCGTGCCTCGAGCTGGGCAAGCTGCTTCTCGAGGTATTGTTGGTTGACAGCATTTGTAAAGTCTCGATACATGTCCGTCAGCCCGAACGTGCGGGATACGGGAGTCTCAATGACCTCCGCATTGGCTCCAGCGAGATTGATTGCATGGAGCATTGGGTGGCCGGGACGGTAACCATCCTTCCGCTCGTGTTTCCCGCGTTTTGCAGCTCCTTTCGGTGGCTTATAAGGGTGTGCGAAATTCTGAAGGATGAATCGCGGGATGAAATGATGATATTGGGATTTGGCCAGAGTGGATGATGATGCCATCTTGCCTCCACACGGTACACCACCCAGGTGTACAAGGGGTTTGACGTATCTGGTTTCAGCTTCGAGCCGGCATGGTGGTCGTCATAAGAGGCGTGTTGACCTGATCTGGTCCGGTCGAGGGGGGCCGTGGGCAGTGCTGGCCCGTCCGCCGAAGATATCGTTGGATGTTGCAACCACGGCCAGGAGGTGAGCAACCGACGACAAGCCTCGAAAGGCTTTTTGAATTGATAGAATTGCAAGAGCTGATCGAGGTGTTGGGTGCACAACCCCGCAGAATCCAGCCTGCGGTTGCCTTGTGAGCCAGCCATGTGAGGCGCGGACTGGCATGACAACGTGATTGGATCTGCGTGGCAGAAGATGCCCGACTGGGGAAACCGGTGTAGATGCGACAAGTCAACTTCGCTATGATTCTACCTACCGCATACGAGGCGGGTACTGGATTTGACGAGGAGGAGGATGATCGCCCGAAGACTATCCAGCGAAACACACACCAAGATCAGGAGGCGATAATAGTCGGACAGTCAACCACAGGATCCCCTGGGAGCCGAAGGGTTCGTATTCTCTATCAAGACTCTATCCAGACTTCCAGTCTCCCAGGTCAGACTTGCGGACTGTTAAAGTACAGCTTGGTCTCCTCGAAGCTGGCCTCCTCTCCGCCCAACCTCCAAATCCTCTGACTCAAGCTCTCACTCCCATCGCCTTCTGTCACCGGAATCGGCTTCTCGCCAAAGATCGCCGTCCGTTTGCCCTCCCGTTTACTCGGATCATATCCGCCCGGAATCGCACGGTGGACCACCACGCGGTTATCCCAGAACGCAACTGCACCGGGCGTCCATTTCCAGCGGACTGTGAGGTCGTCTGCGGCGTGGAGGTGCTCCCGCAGGAAGTTCAGTGTGTGAATTGATTCTTGGCCTTTGAGTTCGGAAATGTGCACTATGAAGGCTGGGTTGTAGTAGAGGGATTTGACTTTGGTGACCGGGTGGACACGGACCTGCACAAGGTGGGTAAGTCGAATACAACTTCTCGCATGGCATTTGACGCTGACAAACGGAGACCTACCAAAGGATGCTCACGACGAACGGGGCCGCGGAAGGGCTGATAGCCGTTGTTTATGGAATTGATGAAGCTGGCCTGTCATCCATCTGTCAATCTGGTGTCCTAGTAAGACGGGAAGCATCAGCCACCTCAGAGCTGTGAACCGCGTGCAGTCCGTCAAATGTCTTCTGGAAGATTGGGCTCAATTTGTCGTAGAGCGCCGTCTGGCTTGTGAAGATCGTGTCACCTCCTGCTTCTGGTGTTCGGATCATCCGCAGCATGGTATAGGCCGGAGGGTTGGCCTCGAAAGAGTGGTCGCAGTGATATTCGCCGCCAAAGTCGCCGTATTTACGGATGTCGCTGTTGCGTCCGAGGATGGTAACGTGCTTGGGATCTTGTTGATTTGGATCGCGGTCTTGCTACATGTGGAATGACTTCAATGAGCATCCAGGACGGGGCGTCGTGCCATCTCTGGCTTGAATGAGGACCGACTCACAATGCCATAGTGCCCAGTTAGCTCATATTGTTGATCGAGCGTCAGATCCTGGTCTCTGAAGAAGACAACGCCTCGCTGCACCCGACATAAGCAGAGGCCCTCGTCACCACTCGAAGCGAACGCCCTCATACCTCGGCCACCAACAAAGCCAACTCATCCTTCTGCTTGTTTGTGAGTTGACTCAACTGGATACCCACGAGCTCAGTCCCAATGTAGGGAGTCAACTTGCGGACTTCCTTGGCTGCCGAGAGAAGCGACTTCTTCTCCGGGTCAGCGAAGAAGGCGCGGTCTGTGGGCGGTTCAAATTCTTTGACCGGGGGATCAGGGGCTTGATAAGAGAGCACTTGCTCTGTGATACCGGTGTGTGTAGCAGCCATGGTGGGCAGTCGGGACGGTGGCTTTCACGCAAAGAGATCTTTGAAGCGGCGAGGCACGGATACCTGGCTTTGGGGATTGTTGGATTCAAGTTCTGAAATATGACGACGCGCAATATCAGTAATCTCTCACACTAACAGCCATCTTTGGACCTGTTGTCTACAGTGGCGGGGTTCAAGAAGCCCCGAGGCCCCTCATGTTTGCGTGATCATACAGCGCCTTGCCATATCAGGGTCAAAGTTGCGGGCTCGATAGAGGGGTTGCATGCGCAATTGATGCTGCGATTGACGTGCTGCATATGTGATATACGCGCGCGGAGCTGTGAGTGGGCAGCCGTCTTGAGGCCTTGATAGTCCGGCTGACCGGCATGTCAACACCATTGATACATGGCCGGTTTGAAGCAAGAGACTGAGGCTCACCAGTCATCGACAGCGACCACCTGAGATTAATAGTCTTCTGGGACTGCGTTCCATTGCTTATCGCTCAATTGCATTCGCGCGAGGCTGTAGCGCCTGCCTGCCGCCATCAGGAACATTCTATCTTTATGTTAGAGTACAATTGCAATCGCAGACTCGCTTTTCTGGCCTCCTTGGTCCGGATCGGTCAGTTCACCATCGAATACTACGCATCCCCCTTGCCAGCTAGAGCCCCTCATCACTGAGCTACCGAATCCCCCATTGCAGCATTCAATGCTGTGTCATGCCGCCACTCCGGCCCAATCGATGATCATCACCAGGTCCCCCGCCACCCCTATGCAAATTCATCTCCCGAAACAAGGCTCATTCTGCTCTTCACTCGTCAAGTGAAAAGTCTCTATCCACCCCGTACTGCAAGCAAGGTAATATTTTCGAATCTGGTCGAAAAAAGAAGCACACGTAATAAAACCATCCAACGCCGTCGCTAATGTGCAAGTGTTTGTTTTTGGTGTAGAAAACATCGGTGGCCGAAAATATGCGGCGGAGCACTCCCACAAGGAGCCTCCTCTTTCCCCGGGGAGCAATTTAGTGGCCACGAAAAGCAGTGCGTGAAAAGCACGAAGCCGCCTGATCAGAATTCAAGCTGAAGACAGAAGATCAAGTTAATGGATCCGTCGTTCGTCTTGTGTCTGACTTGTGCGATTTGATTTGACATTACCGTCATGTGGTAGTACAAGGAGGCATCAATCCTCCTTTGGAGAAGTTGGCGAATATTGTGGACTATTCGGGGAGTATTGAGGGCTGGTAGGGGACTGATTCCTAGCCTGAGGACTTCTAGGAGAAGCATTGTACACCGGGCTCGTAGGCGAGTACGATGGACTGGTCGGCGAAGACGGGCTGGTAGGGCTGTAGGTTGGCGAGGTGGGGGAATAGCTCGGCGAAGTGGGAGATTGCTTGTTGCCACCACCACCATACATGGGACTCGTTGGGCTGTACATCGGTGACGTCGGACTGTAAACTGGCGACGTAGGCGATGTCGGAGATGTTGGGCTGAAAGCCGGCGAAGTCGGAGAATAGCTGGGAGAAGTCGGCGAACCGTAAGCCGGGGACGTCGGTGAGTAGTTTGGCGACGTCGGGGAGTAGCTGGGTGAAGTCGGAGACTGATAGCCAGGAGAAGTCGGCGAGTACGCAGGCGAGGTCGGAGTGAAGGCAGGACTTGCCGGGGAGAACGATGGCGATGTCGGACCGAAACCAGGGCTGGTGGCGCCAAACATCGGAGATGTTGGTGAGTAACCAGCAGTGGGCGAGAAGCCGGGCGAAGTTGGACTGGTCGTTCCGAACGGACTGGCAGGTGAATAACCACCAGGGCTTCGTGACCCATAAGGGCTGAAACCTCCAGCTCCACCAAACCCAGGTTGATAGTCGGTAAAGCCGCCTGGAGTTTCTGAACCAGGAGCCGCAATGGGCGAGAACGAGGCACCGTAATCTGGGGATCCCAAGTAGCCATTGTCCTGCATGGGCGAGCCGGTATCATAGGGAGTAGCAGCACCTTCGAGGAGTTGCTGGCTGGTCTTGATGCCAATAGGTCCGCCAAGTCCATATCCACTGTTGGCTGGTAGGGTGGCCAGCATGGCCTGATCCAAAAGGATCTCCATGGTTCCAGTACCAACCGGTGCATGTTGACCGAGGATAATATTCTCCGAAACACCCTTGCAGTCGTCCAACTCGCCAGCGGCAGCGGCCTCAAGCAAGATCTCAACAGTCTGTTCGAAGGAAGATCTCATCAGAGCACCAGTATCGGATTTGTTGATACCGTGACGAGTGACGGCCATGACATACCCACGCGAAGTCATGACATCGCAAAGAATGCCCAAGTGACGCGCGTTGACATAAGAACCGTCAAACGAGAGCACTTGGGTCAACTCGCGCAAGATCGCAGCACGAGTAGCTTCAATACCGAGCACCTCAAAGACCTCAGTGAAGCGGTTGGTGTAAGTGCGAGTGGCATCAACTCCTTCTACCGCAAGCACCTTGGCGAACGCACTGCCCGTTGTCTCAAGAACATACTCGTTGCACTCAGGGTCACTCTTGGCCATGAAAACGGAGCCATCTGGCTTGATGATGGAACGGCTCTTCTGGTCAATGAAGGCTCGCTCCACACCAGGAACACCGTGGAAAGTCAGATGGTCAAGCATTTCGTTCAGGAAGCGTCGCAGGATCTCGTCATCTTCCTTGCGCTCGTCGTCTTCATCTTTGCCATAGTTCTGAACAAGACGAATGCGGACAACTTGCTCATCAGCGTTTCTGTCACTGTAGATGACTGCGAGGTCTTTGCCATAGGTAGACTTGATCTTGCCAGCAACCTGGGCAATGTCAAGACCTTTGTCAAGAAGCTTCGCACGGCTGAGGATGACACGCAGCATCCATTTGGAGTGAAGGGCAAGGTCGGCTTCTCCATCTTCAGGGAGGATGAAGTAAGCATCGACCATATCAACATCCTCAGGAATGATGGTGTTCTGAATATCAGGATCATACCACAACTCGCATGTCTCTGCCACAGATCGGAGGTTGGTGTGCTGGATCTGACTTCGCAGGAGCTTGGCAGCATCCTTGTCACCGGTGTTTTCAGGAAGCTGGTAGACAGACATTGACGGGGTTCGGATATTCTGAGACACGTTCAAGATTTCTTTGAGACGCGGCACACCCAGCGTGACGTTCTTGGCCGACACACCAGTGAAATGGAAGGTATTCAGAGTCATTTGCGTAGCAGGTTCACCGATGGACTGAGCGGCTAGGACACCAACCATCTCGCCCGGAGCGGCATTTGCAGCGGTGAACCGACTCTCAACTGCACCAATGATGTTGTCGAACGCTAGTCTGTTGACACCATGCTCGAGAACCAGTCGCTTGTACGCCAGTCGAGAGCGGAGTTGAGCCTTCAAGAGGAGTGTCGCATTGTCTTGAGCCTCTTTGGAGATAGGGTCATCTCCGCGGACAATGACAAGCCGTTCCAACAGTTGGTTGACTGCCGTAAGCGCATAGCGGGGATCAAGATCAGTCTTGTCACCACGGCGGATCTTGAAGTTTTTCTGAGCCTGATCAATGATGCGCCCGATGTTGAGAGGCAATTGCATCGAGTCTTCGGTGCCTTTGCCCATATTCCGCAGTAGCTGTTGAGATTCCTTCAAGTTCGCAAATTCGAGGTCGAACATTTCCTGTAGCTCAACATCACCCTGAATCTCTCTGGCCTGTAGCAGTCTACCCTTCCACATTGAGACATCGCCACTCATGATATCCACATGGTAACGATCGTTGAAGGCTTTAGTCGACATGGTGATGATATCGACTTTCTGGTTTTCAATGTGTGCACCGTCCAGACCGTCCTCGCCGTAGATGAATTGGACGATGTTGCCGCGAGAGTCGCGGACCGTCGAGTCATATTTAACAGTGACTTCCTCAAGAGCCTTGACTAGTCGACGTTGAATATACCCAGTTTCGGCAGTCTTGACAGCTGTATCGATGAGACCCTCGCGACCGGCCATGGCGTGGAAGAAGAACTCCGTGGGTGTCAGACCACGAAGGTAGGAGTTCTCAACAAAACCTCTCGAGGGCGCAGAATAATCGTCCTTCGTAAAATGAGGGAGACTGCGATACTTGAAGCCGAAGGGAATGCGTTTCCCTTCCACAGCCTGTTGACCAACGATAGCCGTCATCTGAGCGATGTTGATGGTCGAACCCTTCGAGCCAGCACGGGCCATGGTAATGGCATTATTCAGATCTTTCAGACTGTCCTCGGTTGCAGCACCAGCTTGGTCACGAGCCTGGTTGAGGGCGTTCATGGCTTTGCTCTCAAAAGTTTGACGCACATTCATGCCCGGAGATGGCTCCAGGTCCTCTGCCTCTGCCTTCTTTTGGAGATCCTCAACCTCGGCCTTCTTGGTATCAACCGCGTTTTGAATCTTTTGCACGGTGTCGGGATCGGGGACAGTATCACCAATGCCAATGCTAAAGCCGTTATGCAACAGCCAGTAGTTGACGACAGTTTGTGCGCCGTTGAAGAAGGACAAAGCAGTTTCCCATCCGAACTCGTTGTAGATGGTGTGGATGATGCCACCAGCGCCAGTGCCAACGAATTTCTTGCTGAGAACGCCGAACATGAGATTACCCTCGAGGACAATGAGCCCAGTATCATTAGCTGGCACATATGGATCTTCACCCTTGGCATCAAGTCTCTCGAGGTTGAGGGCAGGTGGGAGTACCATGCTGATCATCTGCTTCCCCGTCCAGCGAGGTGTTGGCTTGATGATGGCAGGTTGAGGAATCACCCCATCCCAGTCAGGAACCCAAAGCATGATATTCATGACTTGCTCTCGCGTCAAGAAAATGTCACGCCGACAGATCTTGTAGATACCACAAAGCGTATCCTGGATGATACCCATGAGAGGAGCGTTGCGCTGGGGGGACACAATGTTGAGGGGCACCATGCACAGATTTGCAAGCTCGGCTCGAGACTCTTGGCTCTGGGGGACATGCAAGTTCATCTCGTCACCATCGAAATCAGCGTTGTAGGGCGCAGTAACCGAAAGATTGAGTCGGAAGGTTGAGTAAGGCATGACACGGACGCGATGACCCATCATGGACTCCTTGTGCAGAGATGGTTGACGATTGAAGAGGATGACATCTCCATCTTGAATATGCCGCTCGACAATCCAGCCATGCTGAAGATTCATTTCTGAAGCATTCTTGTGGTGTCGCAGATCGATACGCTCGCCAGAGTCTCGAATGACGTATCTCGCACCAGGATGCTCGTTTGGACCGTTGGCAACAAGTCTCTTGAGTTTGTCAATGTTCTTCTGAGTAACTCTTTCGGGGAAAGTCAAGGTCCGAGCGATGCTTCGTGGAACACCGACCTCGTCGAGGGACAGATTGGGATCCCCAGTGATGACGGTACGCGCAGAGAAGTCGACACGCTTCCCCATCAGATTCTGCCGCAGACGACCTTCTTTACCCTTGAGTCGAGCACGTATCGACTTGATGGGGCGACCAGTCTTGTGTTGTGCTTTGTCCAAGCCAGCAATCTCGTTGTCCATGTAGGTAGCAATGTGGTACTGCAGAAGATCGCAGAGATCGACCTTGATGTGGTCAGGTGTGCCATCGACTTCAGTCCGCAACACGGCTTGATTCGCTCGAATGATATCACCTAGTTTGAAGGTTAAATCATCTTCGCCACGTTGTCCCTGGCCGCTACCGTCGATACTGATGCTGGGGCGGACTGGTGGAGGAGGCACAGGAAGCGCAGTCAAGATCATCCACTCAGGACGGGCATAGTCGAGACTGATCCCCATCATCTGCAGCGTCTCGTCGGTCAAGGTGCGGAAGGTATTGAGGACATCTTGTGGGAAGATTCGTTTCTTGTCGGGTGTGGTGTCTTCGTCATCATCGCCTCTTCTTGGCTTCCATGTCGCGTACAGATGCAGGCCAGTTCTTCGAATATCAGGCTGGGCATTGCCGCAACCGCCATGTTTGGGCGGAGCTGGTCCCTTTGAGAGCTGATCGGCGTCTTCGGGAGGGTCTGCCTCGCAGATGTTCCTAGGCTTGCTCAGTCGCCACACAGCTTCGAACCGTCGCTTGGGATCTCGGGTCGCGATTGCCTGCTGGAAATCTGCATTCTGTGGTTGGTGAGATTAGCATCGAGAGCATGTTTCATTTATGGAGGGACTAACATCAAGTGCCTTGATCTTGCCACAGTTGTGGCAGACCGTCTCCAAGATCTTCTTGACTTTGTTCATGAAACCATAGTGGAAGACGGGAGTAGCAAGCTTGATGACGCCGAAGTGACCGGGGCACTCGTTCATGTTCTCCTCACAAGTACTGCACTTGAAGTTGCGATCGATTGTTCCGAGATGAGGATCGTTCGGACCTTTCTCTCGAGGTCTGAGGCGCTGCTCATCCCTGCATCAAAACACGGTTAGAAACTCATGATCAAAGGAGGCATGTCTTTCTTCTTATTTACTACATACATCGTCTCAGGATACTCGATCTCAATGACGGCGAGGCGCTCAGTCTCTTTCGCGGAAAAGAGACCGAACTGGATTTCCTCGACGGTGCGCAGAGGCGCGGTTGAATGGGGAAAATTGAGGCTCGTCATGATGGCGGCGCGTGTTGTTTTATCACGGGAAATTCCTCGAGTATCCTTGTCAGACGATTCTCCTACCGTGACACTTGATCTGGGACGATCGCAGTGCTTGCGCTGATGGCTGCGCGTTGATGGTCAGGGATGACCTTCGCCCCGTCGGGCCGCCAAAAACAACCGCCTCCCTTATTCAGCTGCGCTCTTCACCAATTCTCTTGAATGTGATCCAAAACTCCCTGGAAAATGATCGGCTCGCCGTCTGGAGCGCGTAGAGGCAGGCGCGCGATCGTTTCGAGATGGTTGAGGGTGGGTGGTGGTTGAGGTTGAGGATGAAGGCAAGGCAGAGATGATGGCGAAGAATTTGCCAAAGATGAAGGGCGAGCGCAGGCAGACAGCCGCCATGCCGTTTAAGGCGAGCCCTACTGACCAATCAGCAGTTGCGCTAGCGCTCCTCGCTACAAACAGGCAACAGGACAAACTAATTCACCGTAGCGATTTGGCATCTGACAGACGCGCATTTGGGCTCTGTCTCTTGCGAATCACCACTCAATGACTCTTCTCCTCGCAATGATAGATAAGGCTCTCAATAGCATGTCGACCAAATGAGTCACTTCCATTTCGGAGAAGGGGGCTTTGCAACCAGACCATGGAGATGCTACCACAGGATCTCTGTCAATCCAGAATCACCAGCCAAGATTGTGCAAGGGACAGTCAGCATCGGCCAGGCGATGTTCTGGCTACCAGCGGCCAGCGACAAAGATTTGGGCGTGTGCATGATCAATGTAGAACACGTTAGAAGAGTGAAGTCCTGTGTTCTTAAGATGCTGGTACCGTTTTGTGATGCATTAAATTCTACTCGTGAACGTGCTCAACCTTGCGATAGCACTTACTGCCTGACACAAGTAAAGTATGTAGTGAATCAGGTGCCTTCTCGCGGAAGCGCACACTTTGCATCTTGTTCAGGATGCCTTCTTGTCTTCGCTGTTTCTCTTATGTAGATTGCCATCAACGTTGGACTTTTATCCAAGTTGGTACGTAGATTCTGCCCCCTGACGCACCATGGCGCAAAGCTCGGCAGTAGTACGGGGAAGCACATGGACCGATGCAGACATCAATAGATGGCGACTTTCAAGGAATGGAATTGGTCAGTCTCTCTTCCCACACACATCGACAAAGATGAATTTGGCATTGATTGATCCGTTTCAATTAGCCCAGGACTCTCCAGATGCACTCACAAATGATCTCAGTACGTAAAGTTGCCCCGAATGGCGGAGGAGACACAGGGACTGACTTGCACCAGGATCTGGCCATGCGACGACCCTGAGGTTCAGTCGCAAGGGCGACTACCTCGCCTCTGGTAGGGTCGATGGGAAAGTTGTCATCTGGTAAGTCTAGGCCATGGCTGGGAAAGGAACTTCTATCGAGGCCATTCGAGGAATAGTCATCGACCTGACGCGCATCGGACTAACTCACTTCCTCTTTCAAGGGACATGGAAACATACGGCATTGGCATGAAACTCAATGGTCACTGGAAACAGATCCAAAGTCTGAGGTAGGAGGGCTAGACTCCCTTAACCCTATTGTCTCCGTCTGACATTCCCCCCCTCTCAGCTGGTCTCGAGATGGGCGGTATCTCCTCTCGGCCAGTCAAGACTGCCGCGCCTGCCTGTGGGACCTGCAAACCCAAGAACGCATCCGCACGGTGAAATTCGAAGCGCCCATCTACACAGCAGAGCTGCACCCGTACAATCACAACCTCTTTGTCGCGTCACTGTTCGAGGACCGGCCTCACCTCGTCGACATCACAGAGCCGATCGCGGTGAAGCGCGTCCTCCCAACAACCCCACTCAGCGACGATGGCCTATCTCGAGCTGAAAACAAACAAGCCACCACGTCCGCCATCTTCTCGGTGCTAGGCAACCACATCATCACCGGCACCTCCAAGGGGTACATCAACATCCTCGAGACCGAGTCCCGCAAGATCATCCATTCCACTAAGATCAGCACGGGGCTCATCTCGCTCCTCAGACTGACGACCAACGGCCGTCAACTCTTGGCCAACAGCACCGACCGCATCATCCGCACTGTCACCCTGCCCGATCTGAGCATCATCCGCGCGTCCTCCTCCCCGCACACAGATGACACCGAGCACCCGGACCCGGCCACCCTAGCAGAGAACATCCACCTGACCATCGAACACAAGTTCCAGGACCTGGTCAACCGGCTCCGCTGGAACCACTGCGCATTCAGCCACTCCTCCTCGACGGGGATCGCCGACTACGTGACCGCATCGACCTACATGAAGAAGGACATCTACATCTGGGAACTGCGCACCAACTCGCTCCTGCGCATCCTGGAAAACCGCGAAGAACCCGCCATCATCGAATGGCACCCTTCCCGCCCACTGCTGGCCTGCACTTCGATCGAGACCGGAAGCATCCAGATCTGGGGCATCGAGCCGCAGCAGAAATGGTCCGCCCTGGCTCCCGATTTCACCGAAGTGACCGAAAACGTCGAGTACATCGAACGCGAGGACGAGTTTGACGAGTACCCGCAGGAGGAGCACCAGAAGAGACGTCTAGACCGGGAGGATGAGGACGTGGATATTTTGACGTGAGTTTGGCTTCCCTCGCCCTTATCTTCCCTTTTGTCTTCTCTTCGCGGTTGCTGATTGTGGTCTGTAGCGTCGAAGCCAAACCCGAAGACGCCTCGTTCGTGCTGCCCGTCTTGTACGATATTGAGGACTCCGAGGGCGACGACCAAGAACTCATCCGTCACGGCGTCGGCACCTTGCGGAAGAAGGACGTCAACGAAGGGAAGGAGTATGAGAACGATGGCGACGAGGTGCCGAAGACCGTGAGGAAGCGGAAGTATTGATTTCTGCAAGTCTCTCACTCTCACTCTTCCTCGACAATGCAGGACAGAGCACAGGCCGCTATTGGGGCGGCTGGTGAGGGTTCAGAATCGGCGTCGGCGTCGGCGTTGGCGTTGGCGTTAGCACCGGCGTTTTGGGACGGCATTCTGATTACGTGCCGGTTTACATATGATGAAGACGATATCGGCGGGCAGGCAGTGTGCTCTCCTCGGGAGCTGGTTGATTGGGAGCAACATGGCTAGACAGGAGCGTGCGCCTCAGCGCCCTCGCTGTATTCTATCTATCGGGTGTACCGTACGCTTCTGGACTGAAGCACAGCGCACATCCACCAGCTGAATTCCATCCACGTATTGGAAAATAGGCCTCGACCTTCCGGCATGCCACTGAACGGACGTTGCGTTGCGTTGCGTTGCGTTGTCTCCATGGTTAATTCAGATCGCCCATCTAGACATATGTACCACTGATCTAGAAACAGGATGTACAAACGACCCATGCGCGGGAGCGAGACGCAGTCCACGCAGATCAGCTTCTAAAAACAGGCCCCGCATGTAAGCCTCTTCTCGATCAGGTATGCTGTACGAGTATGATCCTACAGTATCGTTGCCCCAATATCTGTAACGAGCACCGTCGTGGCTCCTCTCATCGGGCGGGCGCCATGTGGTGCAAGCACAGTACATATCCATTCCGTCCCATCCGGAAGGCCTAGCCCTCAACCCCATGGGTCCTTTCAGGTCCCCCAAGTTCTAAGCGATGCGAGGCGCTTCTCCCGCTGGCCAGGCCCCAGAGCACACACCAACGACGATTATTACCATGGTAGACTACTATCATCGAGATTTTGCTGATAAGGCTTTCCAAGCGAGCGTTCCGCGGCCCGGCAGCTAATATGCGACAGTCGCACTAACAAACGCAAGCTTTTGCGGCAGCTGAAAGCTGAAGGCTTGTTGTGTGCGCCCGCCTCGCCGGGCCCGGCGTGGCCCTTGTTTGGCCTCGTATTCGTCGATCACCATGCGAGCAACGAGTGGAAATACGACCTCCAGCTTAGCCGACGTCACGCGCATCTACCTTCTGGATTTTGCGGGATTAGAAGGCTGCTTCATGGGAGTGTTGTTGTTATGCTGATAAAAGGGCTCACATGCCTACAGCAGATGGCTCTTCCCAGACCATTGATTTCATCCGTGCAACGATCTCGAAGGCCAAGATACGCAGTAACGGGTTTGGATCTATCCCTGGAGAAGAAGACAGTCAAAAGATACTGGACCGGCGCGACAAAACTTCGAACTGTCGTTCCTGCCTTAACAGCACTCTGAGCGAAACACCACTCGAATAGACACCGCAAGCTCCCGGTCATTAAGATCCAGTCCAACGTGTCTCCACGTCTGGGATTAGAAGAATGTCTCTCTCAGTCCTCCTCTCGCCCGCCGACAGGATATACCGCCCAGGGTCGGTGGTGCGTGGCACGGTCTTTCTAACCTCGTTGACGTCCATCACCATTGGCTCGATCAGCGTCACATTGACCGGCTCCTCACGAGTTTCCTTGACGCAGAACTACGGCGACCTCAATGTATCCAATTCGGACTATCACTCTCGAGCCGTTCTCTTCCAGCGCGATGCAGTACTGTACACGGGTGGGAAGTGGACGCACCGGGCCGGCCAGTACAGTTGGGAATTTGAAATCGAAGTACCCTCGACCGTGGAGCACAGAGAAGGGCATGAGTTGCAGTGTCCATTTATGGCAGGCAGGAATGGATCGCTGGGCAACGGTGATGTAGAGACACGATGTCTGCCGCCCAGTATGCTGTACACGTGTCGTGGATTTGGCTGTCAGGTGGAATACGTCTTGGAAGCGACCTTGGCCTCGCCCGCCGGGAGTGCGTTGAGGGCGAAGACGCTGACCTCGAAGACAAACGTCCTCCTTCAGCCTGACCAGTGTTCGAGTACCGACAGAGATAGCCGGGACGGCCAGCCATATATTCGCCACGAGCAGACCGTGCAGAGCCCAAAGCTAAAGTCGAATCCCCTGGAGCAGACACCGCTCTCACGACTTCTGAAGCTGTCCAAAAACAACCCGCAGGGCCCCAAGCCTATTGTCCCCGGTGTTGCAGGCTGTCTCGCCATCTATGTTCTTTTGCCCAAGAAGATCAGCGTCCACGATGACTATTCGACAGTGGATATATTGCTGTCCGCCCGGTTGAGCAACAGCACCAACCCTGATGGGACGAGTCAGGGGCAAAGCTCAACTCCTTGTGCTGGGCCCACACTCACAATGAAGGCGATGAAAATCGCAGTCAACCAATTCACGCATGTTCGAGCGGGTCACCACACCTCAACCTCGACTCGCAAAACTTATACGAGAAAGACGACCTGTTCGCTGCCGGTCCGCGTGTGCCCGGGCGCAGCTGAGCGAAGGACAGAGAACACCGGGGATCAGGGCGTCATCAATCTAGGTCAAGTCACCGAGTTGCGCATAGCCAAGGAATTTCTCATGGTCGATTTTGTGACATATAACATCTCCATCGAACATGCTCTGGATTTGGAACTTGGCTTTGAATATGAAGGCAAAGTTTTCGAGTTTGTCCGCAGGGACGTGCCGATCAAAGTGGTAACTGCATCGACGCAGGACGCAGGGCAGCTCTCCGCCGCAGCTGGGAGCGGAGGCCTTGCCACTCAACCCTGGAATCGTGCACACCAATCTCAAAGCGCAGTGGCCCAGACTGCTCGTCAGGACGACGACTGGCTTGTGCCACCGCCAGAACCTGAAGAGAGCGGCTTGCTCGTACGCGAGACTGACGCGTGGTGTTCGGTTCCTCCGCCAAGATACATGCTCAGGGTCTCGTGAAGCAAAGATCCCGCACACAATCGAATCCGTAACCATGCGAAAAGATTCCATCTAGGCCGCCTCCTTATTTCTGTATTATGGTCATGATGCTGGAAGTTCTGGGCACGGAGACGGCTTTTCTCGAGAATCCGCTTCGATACGGCGCGCAAATGATCTGGATGAATCGGCCTCGGCGGGATGATGTGTAACATATGGCGGCTGATCCGCCCACTCTTCGGGGGCGGGCTGATATGGATCGGTTGGTATCTTCAGAGACTGTGCAACAAGAGGATAGCCATAGCCGTCAGCATTGGACAAGGAGTGCTTGGTTGCACGGTGGCGCCGCTTCTCCCGAAAAAGAAGAAAAGACAGGACACCAACAACTATGAGCAAGGGAACTCCGACCCCCAGCCCAGTGCCGAGTCCCGTGGTCAAGACTGCACTGGCGTCCGCTACCTCCCGCACTGGTAGGGCAGTAGGAATACCGGCAGTCGTTACAGTGAAGGTCAGGGGCGAACCAGAGATATCCGTCGTGAAGGTCATCGTTTGTGTCGGTGTGGCTGTCGGAGCGACTCCGTTGGTAATGATGCTCGCCAGAGGCGCAATGCTGCACTGTTGTTAGCCGGCGAGACCTGTATCGGGACGAACAGAAGGCTGTGGAGTTCGGGACGACTAGTTATAGGTTTTGCAGAGCACTCACCTGTAGCCTGGTAGAAATGCTGATCCATTTTCAACTGCTGCATGTGCAATGATGGGGAACAGGACGATACCCTTGTCTTGGCAACATGAGGTAGAATTGGCCACGCCGCCTGAACAACACCACAGGTTGTTGTTACACCGGTATACGGTGCTTGGACCAGGCCGTCGAACAGGATCTAGGCATCGAGGGAAGCAAGATTGGTCCTGCCACGTACTGTCGGTACATAACCCTGAATTAAGAGATGTACTATTCTGCTGCGATATTAGCAGAGTGACGCTGTCGGCCTCCATGGACCAACCTGGACAAGGCATAACCCGTTCTTCAGGCAGGTCTCATCCGTACGACAGCAATGGGTCACATTTTCAGAGGGGCGGCACGGTTGAAATGCCGCATTCAGATTTTGCGTCCCGTCCTGTCATTGTTTCTCAGCGCACACTCGCATAGGGGTCGATGACGCCACCCAGTCCTCCGTGCAGCAGGCGTCAGAGGATTGAAGACACTTACGGGATTGTAACAAACATCAGTCGCAGCCTTAACGACGGCACCAAGGCTGAAGAGGAGAAGAGCAGCACCAGCAGTGTAAAGCATCATGGTCTATAGTGGGAATGGGAAGCCTTCGATTGTGAAAGACAACTTACAGCAGGAGAGGAAATTGTGCCCTGGACGTCGTTGATTTTGAAGCAGACAAGCGTTGATGGGGGCCGGTACTATGCTTGCCGCAGCTACGGCCCACCTGGACTGTTCGAATGTCTGAATCCTCGTCGGTTGTATCATCGTACTACACTGGCGCAGGGTGGCCTTGCAGCCTTGCCCCAGAGAGCGCCGATAACCGAAGCTTATTCGGTGGTGTTCTGGTTGGCCATCTTCCAGCTGCTGCAGGAGTTGGCCAATCATGGCTGTGAAGAGCAAGACATGTCAATCATTTGCATCAAAAGGCAAGCGTTCAAATCTTGAAGACAAAGCGCCGTTCTCGAGCCGATTGGCACTATGGCGCGTTTCCGGCCAGGCACCGGATCCAATGTCAGGGGCAGCAGGGGTTACTCGGCTGAGCATTAGTACGGCCTACCCTTGAATTCTCCTAATGAAACGCGCCAAATAGGTACTCGCTGCTCTACACAGCCAATACAGCCAGGGTCTTATTTTCTTGTGGCCATTGCCATTTACCTCCCTGGCAATTCCTAAGCAGTTAGTGAGAGCTACAACTTGCATTAAGTTGGCGCCAAGTTTCATTTGACGACTTCAAGGGTAGGCCGTGGTACAATTGCGGACGCACGGGATTGGCTTTCCGTGAATGGCAGTGCGACCTCGCTGTGGTGTGGCTCGAGGCAGATCAGGGTGTGGCATTGGCTACTGTACGACGAAGATGGCTTTGTAGCACAACATCTGCCCCGGAATAGCACGTCAACTACCGGTCGAGGCAAAGGAAATAATCGGGGACGAAGGGAAGCAGCAGCGCGACGTGTTCCGGTCGGCTAACTTGCCCTTCGCTGTTAAATATTTTGCGGAGGCATTCGGAGAGCGTCTCGGCTGAACATTTCTTCATTACTTCATTTCTCGCTCCCTGCGGTTGTAGTCTGTCTTTCCCTGTTGCTTCCCAGTTCTCTTGCTAGTGGTGACGATGAAGCGTTGAGCAGGGCTCCGTGGCCATCATGGCTTCGATCGATGATCTCTTCCGCAAGCCCAATGCCCTTCCCAAGCGAAAACTTGAGGATCCAACCAAGTCCTTCTCCAATGCCCTCTCCAACAAATCCGCGAAATTGGCCGAAGGCTCTTCCCCTCGAAGTTCAAGCAACGGCTCTCATGACACGACGACCTCGTCCAACGGCTCTAATGGCAAGGCTGCCTCGGTACAAGACGAGGCACTCGATGACCAGGACGGCCTCGAGGCAGGCCCCGCTCTCCCCCAAGAGGATGTTGAGGACGAACCGGGAGACGATGAAGAAGGCCGCTTTTTCGGTGGTGGCGTCACAAAGCAAGAGCGCGAAGTCATAGACTACATTGACAAGAACGAGAGCGGAGAGGCCGAGGAAAAGATCGACTCTGCTTGGCTGCGTCGGACCGCTATCAATTTTGAACGAAAGATCAACAAAAATGCCGAGCTGCGCGCCAAGTACGAAAACGACCCGATGAAGTTTGTAGGTAGCGAGGCGGATCTGGATGCCGAGATCAAAGGCCTGAGTTTACTCAGTGAACATGGCGAATTATATGCCGAGTTTGTCAAGATCGGTTCCGTCAGTAGCTTGGTGGGCATTCTCGCACATGAAAACACCGACGTCGCCATTAGTGCCTGCGAATTGCTGGCAGAACTCACAGATGAAGACTCTGCCACAACCAACGATCAATGGAACACCTTGGTCCAGGCTTTGGTCAAAGCAGACGTCGTGGACCTCTTAACAAGCAACCTCGGTCGACTTGATGAGTCGAGTGAGACTGATCGCGCAGGCGTCTACCACATTCTCAACGTCCTCGAGAACATCATGTCCGATACGGAGAATCTGGAGATCGTTGGGAAGAACGGCGCGATGATGGAGTGGCTTCTCTCGAGGATAAAGAAACCGGACCCTGAAGCAAGGGCGAAAGTGGGCCAGAACCGACAGTATGCAGCGGAAATACTTGCCATACTACTGCAAAGCAACAAGAAGAACCGAGATCGGCTAGCAAAGAAAGATGGAGTCGATACTTTGCTCGAGCTGGTCAGTGCGTACCGCAAACGAGACCCGGAGAAAGACTCGGATGAGGAAGAGTTTGCAGAGAACCTCTTCGACTGTTTGGCTTGCGTGGTCGAGGAAAGGTTTGCCGGCGAAAAGTTCGTGGAGGGCGAAGGTGTGGAGTTGTGTCTCATAATGCTCCGAGAAGGGCGGTTATCCAAGGCACGAGCTCTGCGAGTTCTCGATCATGCATTGAGCGGAGGTAATGCAACTGCGGTGTCAATCAGGCTGGTGGACGCAGCCGGGTTAAAAACAATTTTCGGTATGCTCATGAAAGAGCACAAAATGGAACGCAGCCTGCTCGAACACATTATTGGGATTCTGGCAAGCCTGCTGAGATACCTGCCGGGAGGCTCTGCTGAACGAATTCGCACACTGGCCAAGTTCGTCGAAAACGACTATGAAAAAATCACCAAACTGGTGGACCTAAGACGCGAATACAAAGCTCGGCTCAGCAAGGTCGACGCGGGCATCCGGAGAGACCGAGAAAGTCTCAGTAAGGTGGAGGCGGAGGAGCAGGCGGATGAGTGGCTCTCGCGACGACTGGACGCGGGCCTATTCACTCTCCAGGCGATTGAACTGATCCTCAGCTGGATGGTGGCGGAGGATAATGGCGCGAGACAGACCATTACAGTCCTTCTGGGCGAAGACGGGCTTAAGGTGCTCGAGCGAAGCCTGAAAGATCAGCTGGAAGGCATGGATCCTGGAGGCGGCGATGAAGCCAAGGCAACGGAGGAGATGCTTGAGGCTTTAATCCTGTGCGTGGAGTCATGAAGCCTGGTACTTGTGAATGAGAGATCTAATGAGACACTAGGGAGGACGCCGTTGCTGCTGCTAGCTGACACACGCATAATGAGATACCCTTTTCCTCTTCAATCGTTCACTATTGGTAGTTCGTCGCCGTGGAATGCGGCTGGTGCTGCTGTGGTTCACCGTGCTCGCTTATATTCCCTGTACGGTGAAGTAGAGGTATCTTTCACGCAGCCTCGCTCGATTTGTTATTTCGCGACGCCGCCCAAAAGTTACCAGAACCATCCTCCAAACCAGCAACCCTTAAACAGCTGTCGGTCGAGGGCTTCTTTCACCTGCGGCCCGGGATCCCTGACAGTCTCTCACTTTGTGAGTGATCGTGGAGAGGAATCTGAAGTCTTCACTGACATCTCAGTGCCTTCGTGTCAGCGCATTCCAACACACCTGAGTTGCGCCTTGCGGGCGATCAATTTCGCCTCGCCTTTCCCATCTTTCCTCTACCTCGCGCTGGTCTCGTTATCTCCCACTCACCGTCTGCACGCTCTCTATCCCACCTCCGTTCGCCCGTCATGGCGGACTACGATGCGAAGTACGAGCCAAACGGCTATGGCGAAAATGGCGGCTACGAGGAAGTTGACGCAGGTCAAGACGACATCACATCCGAAGACTGCTGGAAGGTCATCAGTTCATTCTTCGAGATCAAGAAACTCGCATCTATGCAGATAGACTCATTCAATCACTTTATGAGGGCTGGATTACAAGATCTCATCAACGAAAAGGGCGGCGTCACTCTTGACCATGCACAAAATGTCGACGACGATGACCCGAACCCCATTGTCATCAAGCGCCACGAAGTCAAGTTTGGCAAGGTCTCCCTCACCAAGCCCAACGTGACTGAAGTCGAGGGCACCACAGCCGATTGCATGCCTCACGAAGCCCGGATGCGAAGTCTAACCTACGCCACGCCCGTCTACGTGAGGATGAGCAGAAGAACATGGTATGCGAAGGAAAAGCCGTGGCAGGAGGATTCAAGATACGAGGTTGTCCAGAGTCAGAGAGACGATGGCTCTCAACTGTACTGGAGACAGAGCGACGAGCCAGATGATAATGAAGCCGAGAAGGACGTCTTCCTTGGCAAAGTCCCGATTATGGTCAGAAGTCTCACCTGCCACTTGTCGAGCGATCAGTTCAAAGGCGAAAGAGATTTGTTCGCATGGGGCGAGTGCCCCTACGATCAGGGCGGCTACTTCATCATCAACGGTAGCGAGAAGGTACTGATTGCGCAGGAACGGAGCGCCGGCAATATCGTCCAGGTGTTTCAGAAGGCAGCGCCGTCACCATTCACCCATCTCGCCGAAATCAGATCCGTCATTGACAAGGGAGCCCGCATGATGTCGCAATGCACAGTCAAACTCTTCCGGAGAGTTGATGGTCCTGATGGTACCAAGATCGACAATCCGATTCGGGTCCAGCTCCCCTACGTTAAGCAGGACATTCCTCTGGTCATCGTCTTTCGGGCCTTGGACATCGTCTCCGACGCCGATATTCTGGAAAAGATCGTGTTCGATCAGAGTGACAAGGAAATGATGGATATGCTGATGGGTTCACTACAAGAAGGTCAGGCTATTCAGGGCGCTGATCTCGCTCGTGACTTCATCGCACGCCGAGGTACCGTTCCTACGCTCAAGAGCCACGAACGACAAAAACACGCCATCGATATCCTGGTCAAGGAGTTTTTGCCTCATATTGGCCAGACTGCGGATGCCACTGCCCGCAAGGCTTTTTTCCTGGGTTACATGATCAATCGGCTATTAAAGTGCGCTCTTGGACGAGCCGAACCTGATGACCGAGATCACTTGGGCAAGAAGCGACTTGATCTTGCTGGTCCTCTGATGACAAACCTGTTCCGCTTGCAACTCGACAAAGCCACCAAAGATTTCTATCGGTACATGACGAAGCGCGTAGAAGCCGGCCAACAGATCAACATGACCGCCGGATTCAAAAACCAGATGATTACGACCGGTTTGAAGTATTCCCTGGCCACTGGCAATTGGGGTGATCAGAAGAAATTGGACAAGGCGAAGGCCGGGGTGTCCCAGGTGCTCAGTCGTTATACATTTGCTTCTACCTTGTCTCACCTTCGTCGTACGAACGCACCCATCGGCCGAGAAGGGAAGATCGCGAAGCCTCGCCAGCTTCACAATACTCACTGGGGCTACGTGTGTCCTGCTGAAACGCCCGAGGGTCAAGCTTGCGGCTTGGTGAAGAATCTGTCACTCATGTCTATGGTCACGAATGCCTACGAGACCAAGCCCTTGACGGACTACATAATGTCATTGAACGTTGAAGCTTTGGAAGATTGGGAACCCCGGTTGAACCCTCAAGCCACCAAAGTCTTCGTTGATGGTGTGTGGTTTGCTGTTGTTCTGCGGGATCCGAAGCGATTGGTAGAGGACCTTCGTAAACTACGACGAAAGGGTACATTTGACCAGCAAGTCAGTCTGGTCTGGGACATTCGAGAGAAAGAGTTCAGGGTCAGCGGCGACTCGGGTCGGATCATTCGCCCACTATTTATTGTCGAGACTGATCGAGGCTCCCCTAACTGGGGAAATCTCATCCTCAACAAGGACCACATCCAGAGGCTGGATAACACTGCTATTTTGAAAGAAGACGGCTACGATTGGTCAGACGTCAAGCCGTATGGCTGGAACGAGCTGTTGGAGGACGGTGTTGTCGAATACCTCGATGCCGAAGAGGAAGAGACGGCGCTGATCATCATGAGCCCCGAAGCGCTGTCCGATGCCAACGCCAAGAAGGCGGGCCTGGACATTGAGCCGGAAGATGATCCATTGCGACGAAACGATCCTCCACTGGTCCGCGGAGGTGAAGGCTTCACTCACTGCGAGATTCACCCGAGCATGATCTTGGGTGTTTGTGCCAGTATCATTCCTTTCCCCGATCACAACCAGTCGCCCCGTAACACGTACCAGTCCGCCATGGGTAAACAAGCTATGGGCGTCTTCCTCACGAACTTCGACCAACGTATGGAGACCATGGCAAATATTCTTTACTACCCTCAGAAGCCCCTGGCCCGGACCATGGCAATGGACTACCTGAAGTTCCGAGAACTTCCTGCGGGGCAGAACGCCATCGTCGCCATCGCGTGTTATTCCGGCTACAACCAAGAAGATTCCGTCGTTATGAACCAGAGTTCTATTGACCGGGGTCTTTTCCGATCGCTGTTCTACCGAACTTACCAGGATCAGGAGAAGGTCGTTGGCCATGCAGTCCTCGAGCAGTTTGAAAAGCCCACGAGAAGTGACACCCTTCGTCTTAAGCACGGCACGTACGACAAGATCGATGAGGACGGCATTGTCGCACCTGGCGTGCGTGTCAGCGGTGAAGACATCATCATGGGCAAGACTGCGCCGATGGCACCAGATGCAGAAGAACTAGGCCAAAGACAGAAACAGCACATCAAGAGAGATGTATCGACGCCTCTACGGTCTACCGAATCGGGCATTGTCGACCAAGTCATGCTATCAACCAACTCTGAAGGTTACCGATTCGCAAAAGTCCGAGTCAGAACGACCAAAGTCCCTCAAATCGGCGACAAGTTCGCATCTCGCCACGGTCAGAAGGGTACCATTGGGATAACCTACCGACACGAGGACATGCCCTTTACACGTGAAGGCATTGTCCCAGACCTGATCATCAACCCACACGCCATCCCCTCGCGCATGACCATTGCGCATTTAATCGAGTGTCAACTCTCCAAAGTCGCCACGCTCAGAGGAGACGAAGGCGACGCCACGCCATTCACAAAAGTCACAGTGACTCAGATCTCCGAACTTCTCCGGCGGATGGGCTACCATTCTCGTGGCTTCGAGGTCATGTACAACGGCCACACAGGCCGCAAGCTCGTCGCTCAAGTCTTCCTCGGTCCAACATACTACCAGCGGCTAAGGCACATGGTCGACGATAAGATCCACTCTCGCGCCCGCGGCCCCACACAAATCCTGACGCGCCAGCCTGTCGAAGGTCGTGCCCGGGACGGTGGTTTGCGATTCGGAGAGATGGAGCGTGACTGCATGATTGCTCACGGCGCTTCGGCGTTTCTCAAGGAACGGCTTTTCGACGTATCAGACCCGTTCCGCGTCCACGTATGTGACATCTGCGGGCTAATGACCGTTATCGCCAAACTCAAGAAAAGCACGTATGAATGCAAGAACTGCAACAACAAGAACAAGATCAGCCAGATCCATATTCCTTATGCGGCAAAGTTGCTGTTCCAGGAGCTATGGAGCATGAATATCGCGGCAAGGTTGTACACGAAAAGAGCAAAAGATGACAAGGCCGGATTGTGAAGGCACAGGCATGGACACGCAAGACTCAGGATAGTCTTGACACGGGAGGCTGGAGGCTGGTGAATTGATTGGCGTCAGGTCCGGGTGAAAACTATTTGGTCCTGAACGAGCGTTCCTCTGTCCTCTAGATAGAGTGCCTGCCGAGGAACCAAACCGCAATGTATCACAACCATACAAAAAACCAGCGTGGGCATTTTTTCTACGTCTGCTTCAACTGCAAAATCTGGCTCGCGTTTTCGGGGCGGGAAGGCGTACCATCCATTCACGGTCCCACGAACGCCTCCTCGAGAAAGAGGCAATGCCATCACTTGTTTGCGGACTTGTCTTAGAAGGAACATAGCCCTGCTGATTGGTACCATGAATTGACATCTCCAACCATGCATGCGAGCATAGTATTTTGCTCCTGTAGCTATGTAGATGGGTCACAAGGGCTTATGCCCTTCTGTTCTGCTCTGTTCTGCTCCGCTCTGCTTACCCGGTTCGCTGGGCTATAGAGTGAAGGTGACTGAGAACCCGCGGTGCTCTCATGCAACCCTGAAACGTAGTACTTATCTGAATGGCGTGCCACGGCTTCAGCTTAGCGACGATCAGCCACCTAGCCGTATTGTAAGTTGTATGATGCGTACTGGACGTAGGTGCTTTGAAGGGTGCCTCTAGGTTGTACTTTGGTCGGTTTGTGATGGCAGGGCTGGAAAGAGTACAAGGAGAAAATGAAGACCAATGTTGCTGCTCGTACAATTGTGAAGAGAATTGTTACTGACGGGTAAGGAGGCAACGCTAACAAACTTGGGAGATCGTTGCGACATGGGGATTCTGTGAAACCAAGAGCAGCCCGAATTTGCTTCACATCTCCTAACCGGCCCATAAATCAATCCACTTCTGGAGTGAGTACACCTCCCGAATTATGTACTCAATGCATCGTCCCAGTGGCAAGACTCCCTGCGCCACGACAAAATTCATCTCCATGCCGTTGAAGCCGTTCCCTCTCAAGCGGTGTAAAAGCATCAATTATCCGATGCGCAAGACCAGGTTTCAGCTCTCCTTCCGCTATAAGGATGGCTTGGCGTAAGGTCGAGAGGTGCACCTCGTTGGGAGACGCACTTTCTGCTTGATGGGTCGCAGGTAGGGTCATGGGGAGATGCTCTTGCATCGACGAGGCTGGCGTTGTGGCGAGAGTTTTAGCGTGAGGCAAAGTCACTAGAAGCAGGAGGGTGGGCATTGGCCGTGGTACCAGGGGCGCCGGCAACGTTGAATGGGTCGTCTTTAGTGAACGGGTTGTACGACGGTTTTTGGGCACCACCGCTTTTTGCTTCGTAGGAACTGGCAGGAGGCTCGTGAGATGTAGCAGCAGCAGTTCCAGCAGTTGTAGCACCTGTCCCGGCTCCGATGCCGGCTGCGGCAATGTGGTGGTCGCCATGCTCTGATTCAGGCTCGTGCTCATGATCTTCGTCATCTTCGTATTCTTCTTCCTCACCAGTATCCTTATTCTTGCGTCTTCGGAATATTCGCTTCAGAAGACCGGGTTTCTTCTCCCCAGGCGGATCCTTGTGGAGCTTTGTGTGGCCTGATTCGTCAGTGGCGGTAGTCGGAGGTGGATGTTTGTCCTTGTCGTGGACTTCATAGGCGGCCGCGCCGGCACCAACACCAGCGGCGGCAGTGGCTTCTTTCTCACGCCGTTCGTGTTCTTCGCGAGCCAGCCTCTCCTGTTCGGCCATGGCTGCCATGTCATGTGCCTTGTCGTCTTTCTCAAAGCCCTTCTGGTGTTCCTTCTCCTGCTTCTCGAGCTCTTTCTGATGCTTCTTCTCCTCCTTCTCTAGTTCCTTCTGGTGCTTTTTTTCCTCTTTAGCTACTGCTTTCTCCTCTTTTGCCTGCTGTTTCTCCTCCTTCTTGGCTTCTTTAGTGGCAGCTTTCTGGTCCTTCTCAAATTGTCTACGGCGAGCTTCCTCCTGCTCATCTAGGTCTTTCTGTCGACGAGCTTCATCTTCCTCGGGTTGGTGTTTGTTATATTCATGGAGGCCCGCGGCACCAGCTCCCGCACCGCCTGCGACTCCTGCGAGAGCAGCCTCCTTCTCTCTTCGTCTTCGTCGTTCAGCTTCCTCCTCGGCTTTGGCTTGCTCTTCATTGCGCTCTGGCACGGTTAATGCTGCAGCTCCAGCCCCCGCAGCGCCTGCACGGGTTGCCTCTCGTCTAGCTGTGTCCTTCTGCGAGGGCTCTTCGTATCGGCTCTGACGGTCACTGTACTGGGGCGCGGCTGATCCTCCTAGAGAATCATAACCTGCGTCCTTGGCCGGTGGAGCGTTATACGCAGTGTAATCTTGTTGGCGGGTCGGTACAGCAGCAGGCTGGGTCTCAATAGCTTTCTGTGAAGTCGGTACAGCACTTGCTGCCGGGGTCGTAGTATGGTCATCGCGGAGAGGCCAGTCAGCTCGCTCCATCTCCGCTTCATTATTTTGCATGGCATATATTCCGGCGGCGCCTGCTCCAGCGCCCACACCGGCCGCCGCCGCCGTTTTGCCGTACCCATGCGAGTGTCTTTCCGGCTCCGCCACAGTGGTTGCAAGAGTCTCGCTGCCGTCTCTTCCTAGACGTGAGCTGTCCTGCTTGAACTCATGTGGAGTGGTAGTAGGAGCTGTTGTGTGAGTACTACCGTACGCTGGAGTGTTCGTTGCATCTTCGCGGAGTTCTTTACTTCGTCCATATTCATGTGCTCCAACAGCGGCTGCGCCCACACCAGCTGCAGCCAGTCCGACATTGCGGCCTGTATGATCCTCGGACTCCTGCTCTGACGTCGCAGTTGTGCCACCAACTGGTGCATTGATAGGGGCAGGAGACTCTAGACCGGCGGGATAGGCTGTAGTTGGAATGCTTTCTTTACGATGGTGTCTCTGAGCGGGGTCTGAATGCGCCGGACTCGATTGTGCGGGGCCTGACTGCGTTGGGGCGGTGTACGAATCAACACCGGTAGTGGTCGTAGGTTGAGAGACATCGTCCCTTGCTCTCGAAGAAGCAACCCCAGCACCAGCAGCAGCAGTTCCGAGACCCACAGCACCTAGTATCTTCCCAACAGTGCTGGTGTGCCTTGGCTCCTCCGAGACAGGCTCTCTGCTTACTGAAGCAGCGCTGGTCGCTGACTGAGCTGCAGCATTCGCGTCAGGCACCTTAGTTTTTTCTGTTTGACTGTATTCCGCGGATCGATCAGGTAGATTCGCCGTCGGCGTCGACAACGAAGGGGCAATGGTGACAGAATCGTATGCCGGCTCTTTGGGAAATGCTCCTGGGAGATTCGAGGCTGTACATATTAGCGCCACGGGATATCAATAAAGTCTGGTCTTGTAACTTACTGCTGTAGTCTCGTTCCTTGTGAAACGCCGCCGCGGCTGCCGCCAACGGCCCTCCTTCGGGAATTCCCCTGCTGGAGGTGTAAGAGTGTTCCGGCATTTTGTAAGTGGTAGGGTCGGCTGAGGTTGGGTCAATTACACTTCCGACAGTATCGCCTGAAGAAAGAGCGCGTGAGCTGTAGGTCGAGGTTTCGCCAACGGCAGCAATGCCAGAACCAGGGCCTGACAGTCCAGTCGCTGGGGCAGTTCGACTGTCTTGCTCTGCGTCCGCGTCTACTGATAATAAGTATGATGAGAGCAAGACGGCATCGGAATGTCAATCAGGTAAAGGTGAACACACCTGTCACGTATCCAGCGGCGGTTGCGCCCTGAAAGCCTGTTGCACTTGCCGCAAGCTGCTCCCCTGTCTTAGGGAAGTGGGAGCCTTGTCCTGTCAATCGACCAGTTGGACCGGAGGTGCCTTCAGCAGCGTCTGGGTTGTCCTTGCTGTGTCTTGAGAGATTCAGCAGACTAGTGGGGCTTGAAAGGAAAAATGATGCTTACACCATATTCTTGAACTTGTCCATAGTACGAGTACATGTACTTGGCTTTTTCGATTGCGTCAGATGCAGGGAAAACGGGTCAGGCCAGCTTAGAAGACTTTGCACGGGAAACCTGGGAGGAAACGAGCAGATGAGGTGGGAGGCCGAAATCACGGTGAGCTCACCAAGAGCTTCACTGCGATCGTGATTGCGTCATAAAGAGGAGACGAAGCACGAGGCGCACCCCCTTTCGGAAGGCTTCTGAGGCCAGGTTCAAGCCACACACGGAAGAACATGTCTCAATTCGACTCTGGCCTTACCTTGATCCGTCATGAAGAGCCAAAAAATGATGCTGGAGTAACGAGGCGGGGTTGGCACAAGCAGGAAAGTTGGCTGCTTCGAGTACAAATGAAGTCATCGAAGGTGTAAACTGGTCAATTTGAGCGACACGATCTGAGGATCAACCAATAGTGGTTCGCTAATCAGACTTGAGAGATGCCACCAATGGCGCCAAAGCTTGGACATGTACTCGCACGAGGAATGTGATGTGCATCGAGGAAATGAATTTGGAACATAATTGTTCCCGCCACGCGTCATTCTTGCCTTCGGGCCCGATACCTGCAGATCGGGAAAAAGTGAGTCGGGTGGAACATTCGAGGTGTAAGCGCAGGTGGCGTGTCGCCGAGATTCTTCCGTTGCTGCTGATGCTCTGTGGCTCTGTCTTGCCGTCACGTGCTCAAGGCGGGAGTCACCTTGGTCCAATTGCCATGCACTGGGTACCTGGAGAGAGGGTAACAAGACATGAGAAGCTCATGAGCCAAGGGACCTGGCCGCAGGCAGATCTCAGATGCCGTGGAGTGACAAGACTCGAGCGAGATATTGGGGACATGGTGAAGATAGGTAAAAGACGCAGAAGCCGTAGACACGGACTTGTGCTGGCCTTATCTGCAGAAGCAACCCATGCCGTTGCTATCTCCTGCACCTCGGGTGTTGTAGGCACCATCCCGGCAGGGAATTCGTCAGGGCGACCACGCCTCGCAATCAAGCGATGCGACAGGTGCGAGCATGTCTTTTGGGCCGCTGATAGGCATGCACTTAGCCTGATAAGCCGCGATAGCACAGCGCCCCCATGCAAGGCACAGGGCGATTGCCACCCAACCAAAAGCAGGGAAAGCCGCTGGGCCCAGAGCACAATTCCCGGAAAAGCGTTGTTCTAGAAGGTGACATTTCCTTCTTCGATCGGCACCGCCAACACGAGACCAACATGCAGCTTACGCCATGTGCGAACGAGGTCGCTGTCGGGCCAGAACAGGGTTGCTTGGTGCAGGGCCATATCATGATGTACTACTGCAAACGACCACATCTCCCGCCCGGGGTATCCAGCATGTTGCATTGCATTTGGAGCGGCGACAGGCTGTCTCCATGGGGTCAAGAAAGCAGGGAGATAGTTTGCCTTGCCTCCGGAGGGAGGGCAGGTTACTGCGTAGTGAGGTAGGATTGAGCCCGCTCAGACCGCCCGCGATTCGCGCAGCGTTAGCCCTGGAATCCTCCACACTTCCTCCGCCCGTATCAGTGGCTAGACGGGATCCATACGGAGTCCACAGAAGGAAACCTATCGGTGGGACACACGGCGGAATAGTCGGATTGCTCGCGCTTGGCCGCCTTGAGTCCCCTTCCTCGCGCTCCAAACCTCGCCTCCCTCTCTCCCGGGTTTCGTGATATGCTACGTCCCGAGCTGGCCATGCTCAGAACTGCGATAGAGGCCACGGATGATGGCGCATTTGTGGACACCTCCACCGCATACACCTGGTTTTGGAATCAAGCGCTCGTCTTATCCCAGGGCCTTTTACCGGGATTGTCTCCAACATCCTCCGGGCACTCCACTACCTTGTACTCGTACCAGACTTCCGCATAACTCTTGGGCCCACTGTACACGAGTGGCATTACTACCATTACCTTTTGCCTCGTGCTCATGCTCATGCTCATGCTCACTGACGGGTCTGATGTACTCTCTACCCAGTGGCCACCCCAGTTGACGCTATTCTTATGAAACCGAACATCCTGGACTTTATCCGTCCCTTCCCTCTCACTATCCTAGACATACCAATACCCAAGTTCGACTCGACTTATACCTGCTGAGGCACGCTTATCTGTACCACCACCGAACAGTTACTACTACGACCCCGGACCTATTAGATCTGCCTTGTCGACCATCATCCTCGTACGAGTATACTCACCACCTCTGTCTCACATACACAATGGGTCTCCGCGTCAGGTTACGGAAAACCTTCTCCTACAACACGAAGAAGAACAACAGCACATCGTCTCAAACTGGCCCCAACGGCGAAACCCTGTACATGCACCGCACCGACATAGAATACTACAAGCCCAACGAGATCCCCAAGTCAAAATACCGCGGCAGGGTCGATCCGGAACACCAAGCCTCCCTCCAAGCATTCAGTCTTGCAGACGCATTTTCATCCGCGGAGCGGCGGACTTCGTTGGCCCTGAGCGGGACATTCTCCCCTGGAGGGACGAAAAGCCAGAGCGTTGCAGCGAGCAGGGCGCACAGTCGGGCGGCGAGCCGCCGGCCAAGCGTACACGAGCACTCGGGCTTGAGGCAACACAGCGACTTGGACGACGAGGCGAGCAGTTCGAGCAGTACGAGCAGGGAGAAGAGCGTCTCTGCCAGCACAATCTTAGACGCTGGCACGGCGAGCAGTATGCCTTCCCTCCCCGCCCTCCACCATGACATTTCGTGGTTTGCATAGCTGACATTTATGGTTTGTAGCGTCGCTATCAGACCAACCCACCGCCGTGCCTTCCGCGCCCACCGAACCGAACAAGCTCGCCCAGCATGATAGTGGCATCGACATGGCGGGTCTGTCGAAACAAGTCACAGCACACGACACTCCATTTACCCCGGAAGAGCTGGAGCAAGCCATGACGCGGGCGACACTGAAAAGCAGGTTCTCCGGCGAGCGGCGCATAGGCTTGGCCTTATGATATCCGCCCGGCCTGGGGTGCAACTAAATGTAAATATGAAATACACGGACGTCGGGGGTCGCACGGGTTGCACACGCCAACTCGGCTTCATCGACCCTCATGTCATGTGGGATCTCTTCTACGACTGGAATGACCATTCTAAAAGACAATTGTGTCATGTTGTATCATGATATGTTATAGACGCATCTGACGGCGTTGAGGGCAAAATGGCCCCGGAGGACTCGGGGCCAGAGGACTGGTCTGCTGGGCGGTCGAGCTCGTATGCAGCAATGTCTGCTACTGACGGAGTACTGCAATCCAACAAGCATGGATACCGACAATATGACTGTCATCCGAGTTGAAGGCGAAAAGCCTCACCTCACGTTTTCTACCTGCCAACCCCAGCAACTCTCTCTTTCCCATTGCCAAACCTATAAACACGGTGCTCTCAATATCCCTCATGCTTAAGTGGCGTAATGCTGTTGCCTCCCAGCCCTATCTTCGGCGCGCCCCGTGTGTAGCCATTCTCTCCACAGTACATCGTGTGACAGATCATGAGATACAGGTATGCTTCCACTGTACCTCAGATAGCCTGCAATTTGAACGGTTTGGTCTTGTTGCGCTTTCGGCCAAAGGCGCCGACTCGTACCTGACACGTGAGCGTGATTCTAGAGGTGATCCTTGTAGGCAGCACGGTCGCTTATGGTATGAGGTCCCTTGGCCTTGGAATGCCGCAGAGTTTGATGTAGCTGGCTTGTAGACTAGATCGGCTTCATTGGGGGATATCTGTGGGTCCATCCATCGACTTCAAGCTCAAAACTGACGGCATTTTGCCTGAAACGGTCGCAGTTTGAATCATGCGTGGATGGGACTTGAGCCACGGTGTCGTTCGCACTGCATGGACCACCCAAAAAGGAGGAAACAGCAGATCAAGGTCGATCATAGCATCCTTTCTCACCCGGTATCCTCAGTCGTCCGTATGTGTGACGGCCATATCAAGCACCTCTAGCCTTCCTCTTCCTTTCATTTCAGCCGCAATGAACTCGCCTAGGGCCTTGAATGCACCGGGCTCGACAAAGCCAACAACTTCCCATTCTTCCCCTTGCACTTCCTGGCTCTCGACTTGCTCCACAAAAGATAGGATGCGGTCCTTGACTGTGCCCTTAGCCGCTCCGGCATCGGCATCTTCACCATCTGTGCTTGCTGCCTTCGATTTTGCAGCCTGCTTCGCGATATTTGTCGGACAAGTGATTCGTAATCTCATGCGTGCTCGCATGACAGGAATAGGTTGCCATGCAATCAACGCGCGAATGGCTTCAAGGGCCTGTTGCTTGACTGATTTGGTGGTCACAACACCGGTCCACGTAGGCACGTCGCTCTTTTTGCCCTTGGGAGTGCCAGTCTCAGACTCGTTGTCCTCGTCTGTCATAGGCGTTGCTTGCCCACTGGTCTCGCTGGATCCTTTCGGACCCGCAGCACCTTTTCTCGCACCCTCGCCAAGATTCAATTTGCCGAGTTTATGGCCGAGTGAATCTTGCGCAGGAGTATGGCCACCTTGCTTCGTGAGAACGTCCAAGCCTTTCTTGATCATTCCTGTGGTGTAGACTCTCTTTGTCTGGGGGTCGACGAGTCTCTGGGCGACTTCTTCCACGATTTCTTTCTCCATTCTGTCGAGCAGCTCTTTCCGCTCGTTGGCGTTTACCTGGATTTCGCCCTTCTTGAGGATCTCCTCGATGATGGCATCCTTCCAGGACTTCTCGTCGTCACCTTCGTTATTTGCGGCCTTTCCCTTGCTCTTCTTTCCCCCCTTGCTACCCTTTGCTCCGTGGGACGACTCTTTGTCCTCATTTTGTGATGCTATGGGCCACGCCTTGATGAGCTCGGCATTAGGGGCCGTCTCACCCTTTGAGGCGTTTAGGAAGATGGTGGGCACTTGCAGGACATTGTCGAGGTCGGTCTCGGTACCGGAGCGGTATTCGAGCAGCTTGTTCTTGTAGCAGGCGAGTTCGAAGCGCTTCTTGCCTTTCTTGTACCGCACCAGGGAGACGTTGGTCAACTTGATCTGGTTTGCGGGTTGTTGGATCGGCATTGTAGTTGTGGTTGTGGCTGCGTCCCAGTATGTATGCGAGAGAGAAGTAGAGCAGCAGAGCGACGAGAATATTTGCACCGCCGCATATTGAGTCACTGGCACTGGGTCGGTGTCGTTGGCTGTTCACCATTGGTTGCCTGCAAACGCGGAGAAGTTGACGGTGACAATAAATTTTGTTGGAGAAACGCGCTGTAGTCGCCTCTACGTCAATTGATCGTTGGCTCATGCTTCATGCCCATCTTCGACTCTCATCTTCACAAGTTTCTCTGTCACTTATCACGTTGTGGAGGATGCTAGCTTCGCGAAGCCGCCCCGCCGCTCTCTCAAGATCGAGGTTGCCCTACGTCTGTCCGGAATGTCAGACCAGTGCCCTTCTAGCAGCCTTCCTCCTTTCGAGTCAATCCGAGAGACCGTCTTATTCCCAGAGACGGTCATTTACCACTGTTGATCGCCGCTCTGCCTCGGTCGTGACCTCTCAGCCAATCCCCGATCGATCCAATTCAGCCATCCGGAACCACCTAAGGGCTTGGGCAGTTGAGAACCAGAGAAAAAAGAAACAAGAAGCAGAGAATGCCGGGGGCGACTCCAACAAGCTCAAAAGATTGGCCGCATTGCCCAACTCACTGTTCATCGAAGACGCAAGCTCCACTGACGATACCTTGGTCGACGATGAAGCCGCCGGAGAGGAGGATCTGGTAGAAACCTGGGAAGATGGTGTGCAGGCTGGTTGGCATGAGACTTACTCGCCAGGCGACGTGATTTGGTGGCGACCGGGGAGGCACACCACCTTTGCAAAACCTCAGCTGGCCCTCTATTTGGGGGCCTTAGGATGGCAGCGCCAATATATGCTGGCTGATGGCCGCTGGATTGTTGAAAAGGCCCGGGGCCAGCCAAGTCCGGCCTGCAAGGGATTTGCATCGAAAAAAGAAGTCGATCAGATCCGAAGGCACCTGCCGGTCAAACCCTTGGAGACCAGCAAGCACGACTACGACATGCCTCTGGGCTACAGCTTTGCGGGCGACCTCCCTGCTGCTGCTGCCGAGCCCTTGATGGCCCGCTTCGCCCAACTCGTCGAAGCCATGTCGACATGGCATCGTGAGAATGTCGCTCTTCTGGATTCTCTCTATGACCGTATCGCAGATGAAGAGAGGTACATTGCCCTCCAGTTCCCGGAAGTCGTCACCAAGTTCTTGGGTGTTGACTATGACAAAGTTCCGCCTGCGGCACTGCTCACCATCTTCCGAACATTGCAGCGGAAGCTTGTGAGTGTGGTTGCCATACGCAAGCAGACCTACTATCCCTCAGCCACAGTCTCATTTACCCCCAAGCGACTGGCAAAGAGCTTTGATCAAGTCTGTGAATGGGCTCGCGAGTATCAAGAATCAGCTGCTGACGCTGCCATGGGGAAGGACGTCGCTGCTGCCTTGGACTCAAATCCTCTCTCAGCCTTTGTGGCCAAGGCGCGCCGCATCATCCTCAAAAGCCGCGCACTTCGCTCCCCGACTACCATTGGCAGTCTAGGCCCGAGTTCTATCCAGGGCGGTATTGTAGATGGGAAGGTTTTCCGCCAAGACAACGAAGAGACCTTCACCGAGAACGACAGGATGTTCATCGCGTTCCTTTGGGATTGTTATATACGTTATCCCTTTCCAGACAATAACCGAAACATGGCTATCGCCTCTTTGATTCTGCGCGCAGTCGGCGCCTACCCGAAACTGCGCTTGGATGCAAATATGGGCCGCTTGTTGTTGCAAGAGTTGGGTATCTTGCCGCCCTGGTTCCTGCAGTCTGATCACAACATCACCCTGGAGCTGCCACATGGCAGGGCTGGTCCAGAGCTCAAACGTGTCTACAATGAAGCGTCCAAATTTTGTGATGACTCGGGGATAGCGAGTACGTTAGACCCCCATCTCCTCGGCGACTCCATGGCATCCCTGCGTCAAGACCTAGGCGACCTGCCAGTCTACTGCGTGGATACAGGCGAGGCAGTCGTCAGAGAAGACGGTTTCTCCATTGAACCCAATCCAAAGATTCCCGGCACTTACTGGCTTCACGGTCATACTGCGCATCCATCAGCATTTATTGGTCCGGACCACATCATGGCGCAGCGCGCCCGGCTGCTTACTCAAGGCATCTTTCATCATGGCCGTGTCGCACGCATGCTTCCAGAGAAATTTTGCTACGCCTTGTCCCTTCGAAGTGGCGCTCCCGCACTCACCGTCAGCACTCTACTCACAGAGGAAGGTGATGTGTTGGATGTTAAGATACGACCGACCACTCTCAGAAACGTCATTTTCCTTTCTGATCCCGCGGTGGAACATGTCCTCGAAAAGCCAAAATATGAGGCGGCGACTATTTCCTTGGGCATCTCGGGTGCAGTAAATTTCGAGTCCCTACAACAAGCCAGTGCTGCAGACATTGAAACAGTAAAGAAATACCTTCCTGACATCCAATTGTTGCAAAAGCTTCTCCTGGCCCGTGAGGAACGTCGCAAAAAGGAAGTGGCCGTGGTTCCAGATTGGGAAGTCCAGGGCAGTCTTTCCAATATGAGCTACGCCTATATCTTTGGGAGCCACTATGATGAGGATGATCTCTTTCGCAGCCGGCAGTACCAAGGAGATCCTGCGATGAGGATCAAGGTGAGTCGGTACATGCGGATCAACCGAGTGTCAGAGATGGGCAAGTTTGTCACCGTGACAGCTCTCCTGGGGGATCTCATGTCGGAATCCGCGGGCAAATGGTTCGGCGATCGCAACATGCCCGGCGTATTTTTTGGTTCCTCTTACGCCCCAGACTACCCTCCCGAGAAACTCAACAAACTGAAGCGCGGTGAGAACGCGGAATATCCTATGGGCAAGTTCTCGACGTCACCGATTGAACATGTCCACAAGAACCACAAATCCCATCTGTGGATCAGCAACCCTCTCCGACGTTATACGGACCTCATGGCACTTTGGAATGTAGACAGGTACCTGCAGGCTGAAGCTGACGGGTTGGTCGGCCCAGGCCAGTCTGCTGACAAGCTGGACATGCCGATTACGACGAAAATATGTGAAGATTTTATAGCTAACGACGGACCCAAAATGTATCAGTGGGCTGTTCAGCTGTCACGAACCGAGAGACTGCATTGGGTCATCCAAGCGCTCTTCCGAGCCTTCCATTTCAAGGAGCTGGAGCTCCCCGAGGTCTGGGATTTGCACGTCAGCTCGGTGGTGCCTAACAAGGTCCGGCCTGACGATTCAGGACTCAGGGGCGTTCTCCTTCCTTTCCAGGTTTTTGCCGTCATCCTGGCGTCGAAAGAGGGGTGGGAAAAGGGAGCCAAGAAGCGGTCATTCTTGCCCGTCAAGATAGAACTTGTCGACATGGATAAACAGATGCTCGTGGTCCGTGCCGTCGGTCCACCGAGCGACGACTATACGCAACAAGGGCCGATCGATCTTGCTCCCAAGAACGATAAAAGTCACGAAGATCGCGCCCTTGCGGAGCAGCTTATTTCGCCCCTTTTGCGCGACAAGCCGGCCTACAAGGAAATCAATTATGTGAAGGACTCTGCCTCCCATGCCACAGTCTGATCGTTTGGAGGCCGCCAGGTGGATTCGGACACCAAAGCAGCAGCTTTGCGCGGTACAGTAGATGAGACCAGGATGAAATTCTTGTCAGCGTCGACGAGGAATTTCCAGTCCATGCTGGGGCGTTGTGTGATACGATTGATGTATGACTATAGAGACTCACATCCTTTTGTGCTGTGTCTTCTTGAGGCTCCTGCCACTCATGGCCCAGGCACTCCGACCCCTGGGCATCACGAACTCGTCACGAACGAATCATACCCCATAGACTTTGGCGCATCACCGGCTCCGAGTTTGTGCCCTGGCAGTCGTCCAATTTCCCTCCTCCGTTGCACTCTTTCATCTTGACTACTGCCACTTCAGACGTTTCGAGATATAATGCTACGAATTGATAGCTATGCCAGTTCCTCAATTGTCCTAGGGCTCGGCCAGCATCATTGTCAAACCTGGCGAGCCTCGTCGTGGACGACCCCGCTGGATTCGCATGTGGCAAGAGTCTGGACCCTGTCGTTTCGGGAACACGTCGGGCTAATCAATTCTCATCGACGTGCTCTAAGGAGACGAAGTCGTTCAGAGAGCTGACTATGGGTACAAGCCCTCTGTCGCAGAATCTTGGTCACCGCCAACAGTAGACCGGCGTATGGAGAGTCGATCATGATCGCGCTGCACTTCTGTGTGACCGGTGCCTGTCTCGCCAGATGGCGTTGGCAAGATGAAGCTGAGCCTGCCGTCCCACGCGTTTCCTATATGCATCACGCACATTCAGATCCAGCGATTTGCTGCTGCTCTCAGCCCAGGACAAGCCAACTTCTGGCTCGGGGCTTGCCACGTTCACACCTCGCAAGCTACTTACAACAGCACGCCTCACCAAGCCAATTGGACATGAAGCGACCGTTCAGCTGAGCGACGTGACCGCATTTGAAGGGCATTCTCAGCCAGCCCTCACCTTTCCCGACCTTTACTCTGCTGCACTATCCATTTCTCCTCAAGTCACTGTCCTATCAGCTCGATGCCCGGGCCGGTTGGCAAATGCCTATATAAACCATGGTTTGACCAAGAGAGAGTTTCTTGCTGCGAGGTCCTGAGAGCCTGTGACACATCAGAACATCCTCAACATGAGCACGGAATCTACCTCTCTCCGTGCGGCATATGCAAAGCATATTTTAAACCATCAGGTCCTCGAGACATTGAACAGAAACCGCAATACACATTATGGCGTGCTCCCCGAGCCCCCTGACCTCCCACTGGATTCTGGGAAGCCGTATGACGGTCGCATCTGCATCATTGGAGCTGGTGCAGCAGGGCTCTACGCCGCAATGATGCTAAAATATCTGGGGATTACGAATGTCGACATCTTCGAGGCCAGTGACCGGGTCGGAGGCCGCCTATTTACCAAAGGCCTTTCTGGGGGTGACGACTATCACAACTACTACGATGTAGGGGCCATGAGGATCCCACAGATTGCTTGGATGAAGCCGTAAGTCTCCGCCCCTGACGATGAAACCCCTTGAAATCAGGACTCACACGAATCCGGGCAGTGTTCTCGACTTCATCGACCATCTTGGCCTCCAGTCCAGTAGGCAAGAATATGTGTATAGCAACGACGATGTTCCAAGTTCTTACTGGTACCGAAGCAAGCCGGTAGTGTAAGGCCACCTCTTATTGATTCTCGCATGATCTGGTCCGCTTACCGTTCGCAGCGATCCGAAGTTCCAAAATTTCATGGGACCCGTTGTTGCCGGCTTGACTCGGAACTTCGACCTCGCTTTCGCGAACTGGCTGGAAACCAACAATGACAATTACTCTACGAGGAGTTTTCTCATGGCAGGACCTCAGGACAAGGACCATCCTGAATATAGTGCCCCAATCCCTCAGTGAGTGTTCCCCCAGCCGGTCGTCAATGCATTTCTACTCACGCTGTTGCGGACAGTTGGAACTACGAAGACACAGCGACCGCTGAGATCTACGACACGTGAGGACTTCCCTCTCGTCCCCTCTCATCTGCTAAACCTCGATAGGTCAACCGGGTTGTTCGACCAATCTATCACCGAGACACTCATAGATTATGCCGACTTCCAGGCTGCAAAGGATAGTAAATGGTGGCGTGTTGATGGGGGTATGCAGAGAGTGGCCGAGGCCATGCAGAGCCATTTACACTCGACCGACTGGCCTGAACCTGGCTCAAGGGCGATTAAGGTCACGACAGGGTCTCCTGTGACAGCATTGTCGCATGACAAACAAGCGAAGAAGATGAGCGTGACTGTTGCCGGCGGCCAGGCTGTTGAATACGACATGGTCTTCAACACCGCACCCATGGGGCCCTTGCAACGAATGGACCTTCATGGCCTGGGCCTCCCTGACAGAATCCTGACCGGTATCCGTTCCTTGAGCTACGACCGTGCGACCAAAGTTGTGATCCGGTTTACGAAACCTTGGTGGTGTGCGGCACCTCCCCCCAAGATCTATGGCGGCGTATCTCAGACCGATCTTCCCATCAGCAACGTCGTCTATCCTTCCTGGAATGACGGTCCCGACCACCCGGCAGTGCTCATGGTATCGTACTCGTGGGCGCAGGATGCTACTCGTATGGCGTCTTTGGTGCGGGATTACGCGGCCGTGGCGCCGGAGAAAGACGACCCCATCGTCACCCTCTGCCTGCAGAACCTGGCGATGCTTTGGAAGGATCGCATCAAATCGGCGGACCTTTTCAAGGACCTCTCTGACATGTACATGACCCATCATGCCTGGGCGTGGGAGAACGACCCGTACACCGGCGGCGCTTTCGCACTCTTTGGGCCGGGCCAGTTCAAGAACCTCTACCCGGACTTCCTCCGGCTCCAATGCGACGGCCGCTTTGCCATGTGTGGGGAGGCGCTCAGCGCCCATCACGCGTGGATCGCCGGCGCCTTTGACAGTGTCTACATCAAGATGTACCAGTTTTTGGTCGCCAACCGCCGGATCAAAGACATCGCCAAGCTATACAGCTCGACGTGGTTCGGAGCCGGGAAGGACGCACACTCCGAAGAGATGGACGAGTTTCTGATGAAGCACATCGTCGCTCTGGAATTTCCCACTCGACAGGACGGCGAGGGGAGCGAACACCAGCAAGCCATAGTGCAGGATATGGCCAAGTGATTTTCACTCGGAAAGACAGCAGAACGTTCACGATAGGGGTTGAAGTGACGGGGCAGATGAAGACGGACGGTCTCCGCTCGGTCTTTTATGGAAAGACCCCGCGCAAAGTCTCCTTGCCAGATCCATCAGATGCAATGAGAGCAAACGGAGCAAACTGAGCAAGACCCCCTCCCTACTCTGAGATACTATATGGCATACGACGTCGAGGACACATAGGTACCGACTGTACCGGGGAGTTCCATCGAGAGTCTCATTATCTAGTACCAGGCAGTCCAGTTGGCGATACCATCGGAAGGGGATAGATAAGTACGTCCTGTAGCTTGATTGCGACTTGCGACTTGCGACTTGGGACATGAGACTCAAGTCTCCCTCTCGCTGTACTTTAGACTGATGACACTGATGGACTCGACTGGACTGGACGAGACAGGCACTGCTCCATCCATACTCTCCATCCGTATGTATTCGGTGATTGGCATCGGCATAACATGCCATGTACAGTAAATATGTGCAGTATGCAGAGTAAATGTGTCCTTTTTACGTACAATGCGCTAACATATACGACTTGATGCAGTGGTCAAAGTACTCTCCTCGTCTGTCAGAGGTCTTCTGTTCTGCTTTGGTCTCTTCTCTAGGCCGGCGAACTGGACTGAGCCGGGCGGGACTGGCTCTTGTGGTAGGCTGATTCTTCCGCATGGGAAGTAGGATACTGTAGTATCCTCGATATGCATGCCATGCGGCTTTCATCCTGTTGACGTTTTCTCCAGTAAGCCGTCCCTGGCCTTTTAGGCTGACCCCAACTTCATCTGTCCGTGGTCCTCGATTTCAAATCCACTGCTTTTAGCCCGTCGACCACGGCTGCCCATTCTTCTGTAACCAACACATGGCCATTACTGATATGCACGCAGATATGTACCACCCAGCACTCACTCTGTTGACCATCCTACCATATCTTCTTCGGATCTACCTCTACCTTGCTCTTCCTCGCCTCATCCAACTGCTCCACCTCGGGTAAATTCTCCACATCAAGATGTTCGTACACGGTGCCACTCTCCGCCAGCGAGTCCGTCACGACCTTCATATACGCCAACACCTTCTCCTCTGTCAACCGTCTCCCCACGATTTGGACCGCGATGGGGAGCCCCGCCATCTCCTGGGCGTTGTAGTATTTATACGCGCCCTTTTCGATGCCATTGGCGGGCTTGAATGCCCGGGGTAAAGCATCCTTTTGAACATCGACTTTCGAGACTGGTAATATCCCTGCCGAGTAGTCCAACAGATTCCATAGGAATGTATATCCACAACTGCTGACCGCCTCCTTCATGCAGCCATGGGGTAGCGCGGGCGTGGCATTTCCGGGACACAGAATGAAATCAAAGCTTTGCTCCGGCGCGTTCAGCCAGTTGAACCAGGTCTCCCGGAACTTCTCCCGCTTGGCAACCCATTTCCAATTTTCAAACGCAGAAAGCGGGTGGAAGTACCGCAATATCTGGGCCCAAACAGGATCCCGCTTGACGTATTTCGTGAAGAGATACCACAGATACTTGACCGGACGGGGCAGCGCCATGTAAAAGTTGATCTGTGCAGCTCCCGGATCGTTGGTCTCTCCTGTACGAAAGAAGGATTTGTATGTTTTGCCGCCGTCGGCGCAGAGGAGGGTTGCTGCGATCTCAAGGCCTAGGGCGGGCGTGGCGGTCGCGGGAAACGAGGAAACGGGAATAGGGACTACTTCATGGCCGGCGGAGCGGAGGGCGGAGGCTGTAATGTCGAGTCCGCGCGCGATGGCGGGTGCTGGGGCGCATACGCCGTCGGTAACCATCAGGCCGACGCGGAGGGGTTTCTGCTCCAGGGCGGCGTCGTAGACCTCTTGTCTCCAGGGAAGAGGGTGGACGGTATAATCCACCTCCCAGGGTTTCATGCCGATGAACACGCGGGTGAAGTAGGTCAGGTCGTCCAACGTTCTCGCCATGGGGGAGAAGACGCTGGGAATTCCTTCCTGACCGGGCATGGACGTGTTCATGCCCACCTTCGGCCACCGGCCCGTGCTGCATCGCAGGGAATTGATGCCGCTCCACGCAGCAGGGGCGCGCACTGAACCGGCCACATCACTTCCAATGCCGATGCGACTCCCGTTCAACGCTAGCAGAGCTCCTTCTCCGCCCGTGCTCCCGCCCGGGGAATACTTCGGATTGTGAGGGTTGCGACACACGCCCCATAGATCATTGGTACTCTCGAAACTCAGCAAGGTAATGGGCAGTGCCGTCTTGACATGCGGTATAGCGCCCGCCCTTTTCAGAAGCTTCACCATGACTCCATCCTCGGCGTATGGTTTGAACACATTCCGCGAGTAGCCGACACTGACATCGAAGCCGCCCACCGCAATGCTATCCTTCAAGGACACGGGGATCCCGGCGAGCGGACCCTTGAGATTCACATCCTTTTCGTCTCTGGCCCAGGACTCGGCCTCTGGGAGAAGCAGCTCCGTCACGCAATTCGTGCGCGCGTGTGCAATGGAAGTGGTCTTGCCGTACGTCCTCAGAATGTCAATGGGCGATAAGCTGCCGGAGTGGACATCGCTGACGAGCTGGGAAATGGGCGCGGAGAGGATCGACCGTTGTGAGGCTGTGAGGGGCCCGGTGTACTGCTCGGGAAGCGAGGCGAAGCGGGCATCGCGTTGGCGCTGCTTGATCACGCTGGGCGGAGAGTGTCAGTCGGGCATTCTGCACTGAGCGGAGGGATTGTGTTGCTTACCAGGCCCGGCGATGCTCGAAGTAATCAAATGGCGGATACATCTCGGCGGTCTACATAGTAAAATCCGCCAGAGGCCGGGATATGGTCAATATGTACTGAGGCGTGTAGGTCACGCTGTCTGTGGTGAGGGTGAGGAGATGAGCGACGCTGGTCGCCAGACGAGAACCATTCGGCAGCTCGCTTGCGCCTTCCTCTTGCGGCATGGTGCGAGATATGAGATGGATATGAGATGGAAGTGAGTAGGATGTGAGTTAGATGTGAGTTAGTTATAAGATAGTTATAATTTATGGTATAGTAGGATATACGTCAAGCGAATATCCGACATGCGTCCTCTCTCTCTCTCTCCACCTTAATGATGGTGGCTTATATTGCAACTTGTGTCACTTACCCAGCCCAAAGCCAATGCTGACCCTGGCCATCTCCCCTCAACGGCCCTGTCGTCGCCATGCCTGTGATCGCTGCATTATTTTGAGGGTGCTCCATGATCCCTTCGTTCGTCATTGAGCCGTCGTAGTAGTGGCTATGAGCGGCTTGTTCCTCTGCAGAACTGTGTGCTGCTTTCATGAGTGTCGTCTCCGTCGTCATCTGTGACGGCCTCCTGGAAGATGGCCTTATGTTCTGCTGAGATTGGTCGCTTGTAGGAGAAGGAATCCTCGACCGAGGCGGTGATTGACGTCTTGTCTGGCCATCACCCAGCTGCTCACTTCGAAAAACTCGACCATCATAAGGAGCGGGTGTCTCCATTGTCCATGCACCCGCCGGCAATGCCAACGGGGGGTGAAGGTCATAAAACATCGGCTGCACATTGCCGTCAAGGGCAATGTTGCCTTCGGACTGAAACTGAAACTGCCACCAGTCGTCATATAACGGCGGCGCATATACCATTGGCGGGTGAACCCAGTGGTAACCCGGATGGTATTCTCCTAGGTTGTCAGAATGACCCGGCACATATTGTGTCTCAAAGAACCCTGTCTGCCCAGTGAAGGTGGACGCGCCACTCTGCGGGAACGGCTGCGATTCTACACCCTGAGATGCCGGAGGCTCTTGGGGAGGGGCAGACGTGGCACTGTCGAAAGACAGGGTCTGAGGATAAGGATCGACCTGGCCAACAGGCCAGGCCGGTGTCTGTAGGGGTGGTTCGGAAGCTTCTGGCCCCACGTCGGATTTTACTCTTTTGCGGCGTCGACCACCTTCGCCCACGTGCGACCTCTTGCCGCGTTTGAGTGCCGGAGTAACGCCTTTCACTCTTCGGGCATGCTGTGACATACGGGAAGAGGAAGGGTGTGAGACGTTGGCGATATCCGTGGCCGCAATATCTGGCAGATCTGACGCAGTGAAGGCTCCCGTGGCACCCCTAGGCTGCTGAACCAGCTCATCGATGTCTTTTAAGATCTTATCAAGCGATTCTGCGGCTGACCGGGCGAATCTGGAGGTCTGTGCGGTGTTCGCAAGATCCTTGAAGATCCTCGATCCCATTTCGATGCGCTCCTTATCCGAGTCCAGATCGCTTTCTCGGCGGAGTTTGGCAATGCCCAGCATGGAGGCGGCACAGAAGAGCCCGAAGCACCGTGGCCAACTTGAAGCTGTACCCGCAGCATCTAGTCCGTAAGCATAGTCGAAAATTTCAACGGTCGATCGTAGACTGCCTAACAAATCTTCGTAATAGCTCCGCGCAGCTGGCTTGCGCAGATCCTGGAGCCGTCTTGACAGCGACATCCCGCCGGATGTCGATCGTAAGATTTGGCAGTACAGAACCATCAACACCAATTGTACATCGACATGATGTTGCGCAACGGCAGATAGCGCGGCCGCCGGCAGTCCACTCCGGGGTAGGGACGGCAGCCCTGAACGGTGTTGCTGGAGTCGAGTCAATTCAGATTCTAACAATGTTTCTCGGTCCTCCCAAGATGTGGGTCCATCATCTTCGTCTTGGTGAACGTGGTTCAAAAGTTCCGTCATATGAGCCGTCAAGTCGAGGACATATTGCTTGGGCCCCTCTACTCTGGGCTGTGCTTCCAGGTCTGTGGGCATGGGGACACGGTGTGTAGGGTCGATGCTCGGGCGGCGACCAAGTAGGAAGCTGAGCTGAACGTCCAGGTCTACAAACAGCCACCAAAGGTGGCGGCTAGGTTGTGAGTCCCATGTGGATGCTGAGTTGGCATGTTCTTTCACTGAATTCCATTAGCTGAGACCACCAGTCGAGACAGGCATGGTCATGCTTACAGCCAAAGAGCTCTGCATCTCGAACAAGGCTCCCAAACGCCGACCAAGCCTGCGTAGAGTGACCACTTGCGAGCAGGTCTCGCACAAAGCAGTATTTTGCATATAACCGTTGGAGGGGAGGCGAAAGTTGGACGCTCAGGTCAAGTCCTGTCTGTCCGCCGACCGCCGGGTACGATGCAGATGCAGTTTCAGGCCGTGGACTCTCCACGCCGAACATTTGTACATACTCAGTGGAGTCTATAAAGTTCTTGGACTGCCCTTCAGCAGGAAATAGTTCTTTGAACTGGGAGGGGATTAGTATTCCCGGGAGACAGGAGATGTTCGAAAACGTCAATCCTTACCTCGTTCACACTTCGGGCCAACGAGAACACGCCGTAGAAGTCATTATGTGGGCCGGCAACGGCATGGCTCAGCCCGACCATGTTGTCTTCCGCCTGCCAGACGGTCTCTGGTCGAGCACTAGAACTGCCGAACCATCCGTGGTTCGAGCTTGAAGGAGAGCCCTTGACACGCTGCCCTCGTTGTCAGCAATGACCGTGCGAGCAATCTCAGATCTCGCAGTATACTGACCATGTCGCTCTCACCGCGACGGGTAGGCGGATTTAGGTAGTAACAACGCGGCTTCTGTCGTTTGCTTAGGCAGGTTGTACAGGGCATGCCGCCGGAACACTAAAACGTTGGTTAGTGGTACAGCCATGTGCCTCCGACATTCAACCACATACTTTGGACTTGCTGTCACGGCAAGGCTTGCAGGAGTTTGCGCGCCGGCTGGTTCGGATATCTGAAGGTCGCGGTGAAGAGAGAAGTGGAGATCGAGGTGGTGACTGTTGAGGTGAGGGACGAGGTGAATGCTTCAGTACAGGCGAAGCTGACATTTCCACAAGTGACGGTCAGCCTCCTGGTTTGTGCCACCAAGTTCTTGCCATGGACCTGAGCATACAGCCGCAGAGTGTTGTCTTTCTCGTGTCCGACAGTCCTGGCCAGATGTGAGAGCTCCAGAGGTGGAAGCGTTGACTCAGGTGCCACGGGAAACAGTATCAGCAGGCGAGTGTCGTCGGGGCAAGAGTATTCTTTTCGCTAACAACGGGCCGGCCAGCCCGCGCACAAATAGACGTGCTAACAGCGGATGGAGTGGCCCCAACAGTGAAAACCGAAGAAGGTGGACCAGCGACTCAATTCAAATACAAAGTGAGCACCGATCTGAAGCGAAGGAAACCCAGCTCCGCCAGCGTGATAATGAAGACTCGATGATGAGACATACGGACATTCCAGAGCGCAGCTGGAAAAGCTGCTCAGAGCTATTTGCAATAGAGGAGACACCAGTATATTCGGAGGAGGTGTGAAGGTGGAGAGGGATCTGATTTGGCGAGGGGCGACTCGATCTCGGAGCCCTCCAGGATGTTTGCTTCAGACGGCGTGCCAATCAGTGTCGGTATCCAGCTGGAACAACTTTCGGAGTCGAAGCAAGCAATCCATCCAGAGGCGCCAAGGAGGGCATGGATGGAGGATTCGACTGAGGGCTGAGGGAAATGGCCTCCGTCGATTCACCCCACAACGCCACATCCTCGCCCACACTAGGTCGGATTCGAGATGGAGCTACAGTCCAGGGCTCTGGCAATGCCTGGGGCAGGCTCGAAAAGCGCAACAAGATGCGCCTGTCCAACGGACGACTAGAAGGCTGGCGGTCTTGGAGCTCGCCAGAGCTGGCTGCTAGCCCGGTGACATTGATGCGGTCTGCATTGGTCAGAACCTTGGTCCTCTTGGGGACAGGTGCGGTGATCAGACTTAGCGAAAAATGGGACCGTATCCTTGTATCTCGTGGGATGCTCGCCTACTCGTCGATAGTGTCTTCCCCGATCCACGAGCCTGTCCGATACGGGGCTCTTTTACAGTTTGCGCCCAGAGAACAAGGCTGTTTGCCACGACCCACAGCATCCTCGTCCACAAGACCCAGATGCTCGCGGGCTGAAAATGAAGGCTGCTTCCAAATGGCACGGAGGGCAGGGCGGGCTTGGAAACGTCCCGATGGGCTGGCAATGTTCTCCTGAAGACGAATGGCGGTGGATAAGGTCGGATTGACAGGCTAAGGACAGCCAGGTTCTGACACCTAGAGGGGCAGCAACAAGCGACCAGGGGGAGATAGACGAGAGATCAAACCCAGATCTTGCTTGCTACGACCCAGAGCAGCGGGCTCGGGATCGATCCTCTGCGGCCAGGACTGGTTTGATCGCCGAAAGACTGAGATCGGGAGGGTGATTGGACGCATTCAGCTCCCATCCACCAGCCATCAGCTTCGCTAGGGCTTTACAGGCGCCTGAAAGCTGTCCGCTATTGCACGGGAGACGGGCCTAAGCTGCCGCGGAGACCGTACTGTGCTCGCCACTCGTCGGATCCTGCATGAGTATCGATCCAGTGGCAAGGAGTGGCTTTCTGCTAACCCCTACCGTTGGAGCAGGGGAAGAGCCGCGTCCCTAGCCTCAACTACGCGCCCATAGCACTGTTGATCCGGCTGCCCCGGAACGCAGAGCATGAACTGGTCGGTCGCTTTTCACCCGTGACTCGTAACATACCGAGTAGGACCCCGTAAAAGCCCATTAGAGTTGCGAATTTGTAACGCAAATGGCCTAGGCAGGTCCAGGGTTCGTCACAAGATGCGTTACGTATTTGTCCTTCGTACACTTGAGCGCCCATGTCCTTGCCTACTTCTACTCCTACTGGACTTAGTGTGGAACAACAGGGGCTGCACATGGCACCGTCGCCTTGTGTTTCGCACGATGGGAAAGGAGCTGTTTGCCCTGAGAATCTGAGACTTTGGTGGCCCCAGGCTCTCTTGAACTGGATGGGCAATGTCACAATGGCCGGAGCAGAGGAAATCCTCCGTGGGACTGTGAGCATTGTATATCCCTCGTTGGTTGCGCCTCACTCTGGGTGATAACCGAGGTATATCAGTAGTAGATCGCGGTCATCGCATGGGCTGATGCGTCCCTCGAATAGCGGAGATCATCGGCTAGGCTAACTACAAATCCTCGCACAAGTTACCAGCTGGAGAGGTGCCCTGGGCGGGCCCAGGGATCTGGGTCGATGTACGTACATATCCTTGACAGTGGCAGGCGTGCAGGTGCACAAGGCCGACTTGGGGTCCTTGCATGATGAGGCTAAAGTTAAATGCTTGATGGTGGAATGAACAGCCGGCAACCCGCCAAAGCTGAAACGAGAGGTTCGAGTCAATATCCCATTCCTGACAAGGTGAAAACGCGGGCATGGATGAGACTTCTCGCCTTCACTGGAAAAGGAAGGTAGTGGAGGGCCCAAATCTGAGACCTCGAACCTCCTGGGCAAGCCCCGTGGTGTCGCTATCCATCAACCTTTAATTTGGGATATAAGAGGTATCAGAAAGGGAATTGGCGCCGTGGGAGTTCCTCGTCTGCACTGTAGGTTCTCGTGTTAGAGCTGGGACTTGCACGGGGCACGAGGGACATGGATTCTGAGCTGGGCCTCCAGCGTATGCAAAGTACCTTTGGCCCTTGAGCCACGAGGCGGCGTGGTGCTCATCACTGGCGATCCCTGGCTGCCTATACTGGCCTTGATCGTTGCTTCTATCATTTCAGCTTGGTATGGCTGCTCTGCGAAATTGGCGGCCGATCTGTCCGGATTCTCGGGGTGTTGACGAAAATGAAGACCGCGTGCACCGCAATTCCATCACCTACACGTTCTGCACCATCTCGGCCGTCAAGTCCAGCCGGTGACGCGGGACTAATGTGCCTGTCAGTCGTCTGGACTGAGTCTAACGATCGACGAATGTCTTTGGCCGATGGCCGTCGCGCGGTGCCGCAGCCCTGGTCCGTCTCGTCCGTGTCGCAGCGCAGGGATACGAACGAGACTCCATACCCGGCTGTGGATGCAACCCTTTGACTTTGAACTGCCATCAGCTGTTGCCATTGTTGCATCAAGGCTGAACGTAGACCAACAAAGACTCAAAGGTGTCCAACGACCATTGAAAGCAGCAGCCAGCCTACGTTCGGCTCCAGTCACCTGTAGGCTTTATCGTGCTCGGTATATTTCGCTGTGATCCGCCACGCCTAACTCCGTACTTGGCTTCGATCATCTCGCCGTGTACCGTAGAACCATCGCCGCCGCGGCCGAGGTGACACAAGAGGTCCATCACAGGAAGGGGCTACCTTCAGGAGTGAATGTCGTGCCGAGACTCCTTGTAGTCTCCCATTTTTTTTAATGTCTCAACTGTACCCACGTACTGTTCGGTGACTTTGGCTGCTTACTACCAGCAGTCAATAAGGAGCATCAATCAGCAGGCAACGGCACACTGGCCACGGCCTCAAAAGCCGGATTCTCTTCATATATAGTGGTTGAAGCCGCTTCCTAACTTGGATCTTTTCAGCTTGCTTCGTCCGTGCAGAGAAGTAGTCAGCCCGCTGTTCATTACATGCCACAATGTGATCTGATTATACTATATATCCTTCAGAGGGTTCCCCTCCAGAACCATAGATCCCTGGACGCCGCGCTAAACAATTGTCAAGAACCATAAGAATCTGCTCACTTTTACAATCTGTTCGCAGCTTCTGTGTCAGGTCGGGTCCTCTGCCAGATCGTCCCGGTGGCCGCCAGTATACCGTTGGTAGTAAAGCCTTTCCGCCCTCTGATCCTCCGCAATTATGTATCATTGGAAATAATCGTTGACTTCGTTATTCCTGTGAGCGCACGCCTAGATCCGCCCTCAATACTGTGGTCGCCCGTGTATCTCTGCCGCACTTCCCTCAAATTCTGCGGAATCTGGGCTGTAGTGGATGTGGTCGCTTGCCCTGTGTTGCTGTACGAAGCCCACGTTCGACGGTCTGTCGTGACGCAAATCGGCCCCGTGCGCACCCAAAGCAGATGAAGCTGCCTGTCGCAGCTGACTCGTGTAAGATGGATGTTGAACCGGGATGTTGTCATCGCCATCTCGTAATACGCTCGATGTGGCTGATTCTGCGCCAGTCGAATACCGTTTGTTTCGTGATGCAGACGGTTGCGTGTTCGCAAAAGGAATCCGATTGGTGTTCAGAGACTGAGTGGGACCATGGTACTGCTTCGGTACACCTGGACGGGACAGTGCGGACGTGACAATCCCTCTGTCTTGGGACCCTCCACCCGACTGTCTCCTCGAACTCTTTCTAGGAATGGCGGGTACCGCCGGAATGTCTCTGTCTTGAGCCTTTGCTTGCTTTCCGCGGGACTTTCTTGACGCCTCAGAGCCGATGCGGCTGGGCAGTTCGATGCCACCCACAGATTCTATCAGTGGCAATGACGGCGGACTCACTGAAACAGGATCAACGGGGCTGAGTGGTTCCTCGCCATCGCTATCTGCAAGCGAAACGTCGTCGTACACACTTTGGTTGTGACTTTGTCTTTGGGCCTGGCGCTGAGGCGGTGGCGACGTAACTCTGGCGCTATTTCGATCAATCCGGTCTTCTCCTGTTACTGGCACATCATCGTGATAGGGTTCTGAAGGCTGGCTCTCAGGAATTGGAGTCGGTGGAGGGAAGAGACCTGGCGGCGGAGCCCGAGCACTTCGAACCACTTCGAAGCCTTTGTGCTTTTCTTTTGTCTTGCCACCAATTAGACTTTTGAACCACCCAGTCGCGGTTGACACTGGTCCGGTGGGGTCGGCTGGGCCAGTCTTGAGCTTCCGAGTTCCGCTCGAGAGCGCGCCGCCCCGAACACCATAGTAAAAGTCCACCTCTCGGACAGCATAGTCTGTTTTTGTCCTTGTCAAATCGTTGGGCGTTTCCTCGAAATCGTCGTGTTCCAGAGGCACAGGGGTGGACGGACCTTCACCCGCGTCGTCTTCGATAGCTACCTCGGTTGTACCAGCAGCTTTGGATGGGGTTTGAGCTAAGGCTAGGTCTGGTCGATTAAGGGCGTCCATCGTATTTCTTCGGGGCGGTCGATAATACGGGTCTTTCTGTTCCGCATGCTTTTGCAGTCCGACAATTCCACTCAATGACCCAGCACCACTCAACCGCGCCGTGAGGCGCCTCGAGCCTCTGATGGACCGGTCTGGGCTAGTCACCCCAAGGGCCCGACTGTCGAGGTTCTGACTGATTCTGTTGGACATTGTAGGGCTGTCAAGTAAGACACCGGAGGCACCGGAGACACTCCGCGATCGGGTTTTGGCCATCTGCAACTTCTGGTGGTCATTCTCCATGGCGCTGAGCATGGCTGCATTTGACGACATGCTATGGCGGTCCTGCGTAGCACGGCGAGGCACCCTTCTGGATAACTGTCGCATGCCGAATACTTTGTTCAACCCGCCCCTCGTGGCCAACCCTGTCTCCTCGTCCCGCCCACCTGCACCGGCAATGCGAGCTATGACCTCGATCAACGTTTGTACGGCATTCAGGAAGAAACCGAAAACCATGGTGCACGCATGGATGGTGAGAATAGCATATCCGATCCAACCTCTGGACGCGTCTCCGACCCCCAAAGAAGGGACAAAGGCTATTGACAGGAGAATGGTGATGAGTCGAATGACCGAGAAGCAGGTGTGATAAATGTTCATAGAAGTTGCCGAGGGAAATGGTCGGAAGGCGTTGATTGTTAGAATCAGAACAATTTCGCTTATTGCGAGGAGTACTAGCTGGGCAATTCCCGATGGCTGGACTGCTCCAATGGCGATGCCGCGGACAAAGTTGACAAGAAGAGGAGTCAGTGCAAAAGTAGCAGCGTCATCGCAATAGGTGTTGTACAGAGGCCCATAGGTGAGAACCATCAAGAGGTCGTCAAAGAGAAACGAGCGTGGTCGGGTTCTGATGAATAATCGGAGCAGCCAGACTGAAAAAGCGACGACGATGACCAGTGACACTGCTGCAAGTGCCACTGAATAGGCCGGACCCTTTCCGGCAATCACCAGCTGGTAGAATGATAGAGATGTTAAAGGCAGTAAGAAGAAGTTCATGACCAGACGGACAACATTTCCGGCAGTGAAAGGTCCATTCTTGGAACGAAGATCTTCGGGCGGTTCCTTCTGAAGCTTTCGATAAACCCAGCGGATTGCGAAGCCGAGCTGGGTCAAGATTGACACTGCGGCAACGATGACTACCAGCCAGATGATCATGTCGACCCATATGTCTTTGTCAGAGGTCATGCCTACGAGTTGACTCATTCGATCCAGGCCGTAAGTGGTGCCGTTTCGATACTCATATACTCCGTCCACCAAGCTCTGCGTACCATTTCCACTCGTTGCGAAGCTCTCGTTGAACATGAGCGAAGACCATGCAACACGGCTAACAGCCGGTTGATAGAATCCGGGGTAATTCAATGAGAGACTGCCGGTCAAGACAACAAACTGGATATACTGCAGACAGTCTCCAAAACCCGGGGTGATCAGACGGAGCAAGTCTTCATCGCGCCCGAAATTGCTGCTCCAGTGGAAGAGGTCGGTCGATCCCCACGGGCTCACAATGGCAGCGGCAATAGTTGCCACACCCACCACAATCAGAACCACAAGCGGCAAGTACCTTAATATGGCTTTGATGGAGCCTCCTAAATCAGGGGTGATTGTGGCCGTGACACAGCTGTAATATTGGCCTTGAGCATCGCCAGACTGTACTCGCATAGTTGCCTGGAGTGATGTGAAGGCATAGCTGGAGAACAGGTCGTGGGCTACGGAAAAGGCTGGCAAATGGCCGAGATCGGTCTTGTTGACGAAGAAGGCGGGAGCCAGTGGGCAGTCGCCCTGGACGACAGATTCGCAGAATCTGGAAGGATCGGCGTTCCATGGAGTGTAGCCTAGAAAGTTGACGCGGGTGAAGAGGGTCGTGTACTTATTGTTCTCTTCGCTCAGGTCGGGGATTTTGCCGAAAGTGTCGTTCGGATTTGACCATGACGGATCATCAGGAGCAGGGTACGGCAGCTCGGTGGCCTTTCCGGTGACGTTGCCATATACGGTGATATTTAGGTGGTGTCGATTCGAGCGCGATGCGCTATTGAAGGTGGCTGAGACGTTAAACGGGTCAAACTGAAGGATGCGTGGCCGTGAGTTGACAATGCTCCCGTCCAGGCAATTGCGGAACTCGACATAGGCAGCGTCCACAGACGATATGTAGCCGAGGAACAGGATCAGAGCGAGAGCAACGGCACACTGCCAACTCAGTCTCTTATCACGCCCAATTGTCGCCATATCTGGGCTATGTTGATCCGCCTGTGCGTCTCTTCCAGTGCGATGATTGTATTTATTTGCCCATATTTCCCGATGCGCGCGGTACGACCACAGGCAACGTCCAAATCGTCCAAATCGCAGAGGGAGGATGCAGTCGTCCCGTGATGTCTGCTCGATCCAAATGAAATCGCAGTCTCAATGGCGTCACGATGAGGCAGAACGTGGAAGGTTGAGGTTCTCAGTCGACTGACAGGGGAGCCGACGAAATGATTGGAGGAGTGTCTCGGATGTGTAAGAGGTTTCGAGTAGACTGGGTACAGCAAGAACAACAACCAAATCACATGGAGACGCTGATAGAAGCGAAAACGAATACCGACAGAAGCGAAAGTGAGGAAGTACAGAAAAACAGAATATAGCAAATCTTCGAGATGCGATGATGGGCAAGCAAGGTGAAAAGTTCGCATCAATGCCTGAGAGGCTGTGTAGGGCGCAACCACCAATCAGACACGTGCCTGTTCCGGGTGTGTTGCTAATGTTTGGGCAGGTCTCAGCACCCCCGTCTTCGCCAGTCCTATTTTGAGGCCGCCCACTACATCATTCTTCGCTAAGGAGGTTAGCCCGCTGGCATCAAAGTGTTTCTCCAAGGCTGTCGCGGTACTCCGTGGCAGCGAACAGACCATGATCAAATCACTGGATACTGTCAGATACTTTGTAGATGGTCTCTTCACCTATCCAACACAGACCATCCCACCCTCTTGGTTCCTCCAATCGCGAGCCGCGCTATCGCCGTGACATGTGTGCCCGCCACCAGACTGACACGTGCCTCAAGCCTCGACTTCACCTGTGCCTGACTTCCAGGTCAACTTGACTCTGTGCCATCTCCATCCTCTTGTTACCATCGGACAGGACATGTCTTCTCCAGAGTCCGCCAGCTCCTCGACCAGCGATGACTCTGACCGAGATGTGACCGGTCAGAGCCACCGCCGTCATGACTCCGCGTACCTGTCAAGACGATCGGAGATGAGTAGGGACTCGACGGCTCAGCGGCCACTGCCTGAACTTCCTCTACCCAGACCGCCTACTGCACAACCTAGCCACAGTAGCCAAATGTTGGCTACCATCCTGCGAGACCGCCCTCTCCCTGTCCCTTTGCCCCCAGCCGAACAGACTACAGAAGAACGCAGGCGGAGTATCATCGCTTTGGATCGCAAAAGGAGGCTGACAAACCCAGCACTGCACGAGGAGGGTAGAAGGAGAACCAACAGTGGAGGGTGGAATGACCGTCGGTCAAACTTTGATGCTTATCGCGCAGACGGTCCGTCATCACCTCGCCGGCATGCGTCTTCCGACCCCAACATCGGTCGACCGCTTCCTGAGGTTATAGACTTGACAAGTTCATCTCCTCCCCCTCCCGCGCCACAAACACCTCGACCTAGGAGGTCGAGCAGAGACTCTTCAGACAGTGCCAGACGATATGTCGTTCCCAGGTGGCAACCAGATTCGGAGGCCATTGAGTGTCCTATTTGCAAGCGCCCTTTCACCTGGATGTTTAGACGCCATCACTGCAGGAAATGCGGCAGAGTGGTATGTAACGACTGCTCACCGCATCGAATCACCATCCCTCGCCAGTTTATCGTGCATCCGCCGGGTCCTGATCTGTTTACATCGCCAAGCGATCCTGTAAATCGCCGATCGCTTTCGATGGGCTCCAGCGAGGACGAGCTGTATGATAATTCCTCGAGCTTCCATCATTTTGGTGCCCCAGCGCAGCTCGAAGGAGGAGAGAAGGTGCGCCTATGCAATCCTTGCGTACCGGATCCTCAACCTGATCCACTGCCGAACTACCCTCCTCTCATCCCGGACCACCCCAGTCGTGGAGCCTCGTGGGATGCGGGCGCTCGCCAAAGCCCCGGTCCGAATCACCCAGTGTCGTCTGATACCAGGCCGAGGGGGTTCTCTGCGGGAGTAGAACATTCGGCTCGCAACTTGGGCGTCGGAAGTAACCAATATCTGCACCAATATCATCGCTCGATGAGAGCAACACCACCCGTCTATCCCAATACCGAACCTAGAGGTGATAGTCTTAATCTCTTCGGCTCCTATCGCGGACAGTCGTCTCCCTCCAGGTATCGTATGCATGCATCGCCTACCGCTTTCAACCCGCCACCATTTGCGGGTCCTTCTTCCGGGGTAAGTATCTGCTACACTAACTTCAAGAGCCTGTACTAAACAGCAGCAGGACCAAACCCCTCATGATTCAAGGCCGATCTACCCTCGTCCACGCCCTTTTTATCCAGAAAGCCGTCAGCCCCGAGACGAGCCGTTTGGCATCTCTTCGCAATCACAGCGGCCTTACCCTCGGCCCCTGCATGAACTCACTTATAGTCCCTCCGTCCACCGACCAAGACTAAACGAAAACGACGTATGCCCGGTATGTCGTCACGCATTACCGCCCCGTGAGCCTGATGGCGATGAAACAGCCCGCGAAGCACATATTATGGACTGCATCAATGCGCGTGATCCGTCTTTTCACGCCGAGTCAAGCAATGCGGCGACGGCGACTCGACTAGCCGGAACCGGCTCCGAGGGAGCATCGTCGTCTCAACACCCACACCATCAACGGCTCAATATGCTGACATTCACAGCGACCGAGAAAGACTGCGTCGCGCAAGACGATGGTCAAGTTCAGGAATGTTCTATATGCATGGTCGAGTATGATGTTGGCGATGAGCTTGTCAGGCTTGAATGTCTGTGCAAGTTTCACAGAAGCTGTATAATGGAATGGGTTGAGCGGAAGGCCGAGTGTCCGGTGCATAAGCTTCTAGGATGAGGCGACTGCACTTGAAGGAGGAGGAAGCATTTTGAACATCGCGGATCGGCGTCTTGGGATGAACGATGCTAGACGCATTGCGATGACCTGGTTTGCTTGATGAGTGATGCCCTGTATGAAACGACTTTACGCCCCTTGAAGTGGTGTCATTCCTTTTGGTTTCGGACGGTCTTATTTATACCAATTCATCGAATCTAACCTCATATTTCTGGCCCAGCCCACTCACAAAAACGCTCATCTACCAATCAGACTCGGCTTAATGCGGATTCAAGTGAACGATGAGCCAATGCATTCAGTACATTCTCTCTGCCTTTGGCCTTTTCCCTTTACCCGGTGGGATGACGCATATTGGACGTGCCTCCTGCGAGCTGCTAACGCTGCCACCAGCAGTGCTTGCACTGTGCCCAGAAGCGCCATTATTAACATTTGAGAAGCCTCTCTGTGTGCCATTCTTGCCTGATGTCCACCGAGTTCTCAGCCTTGCGCAATCCCACATGTGTGCTGTGTTGTGTTGGGGCATGTCCAACCGAGACGGAGACAATCAAGACGGCTCGTCGCTGTCTTGAATCTCTGCAGGGTTCATTCTGGACCCAAGTACTTCTCATGCGCGGCAGGCTTTATATTGACCAAACCGATCTCTGCAGTCTCGCTTTTGATAAACAAAAAGGAAGATGGGACAAACATTGAGGGGCGGTAAGCCTGTGAGCTTCGCAACAGCCACAGTCTTCCTATAACACTGTTCGTCACACGACAGGACAACCAGGGAGTCTGTCATCAACGATTCATTGCCCCTGTTTGCCTCAAGTTCCTCTTTGACAGACACATTGATGTGTATCAGGTTCACATTACTTTGACCATGCTCGTTGATATCGGTCTCTCTTTCTGCACGCGTGAGAAGCAAAGTGCTTGTCACCTAACGGACTTCCCTTCGATGCCCCCTGTCCACCCATCCTCGCGCTCTACTTCACCGGCACCTACTTCAGCAGCTCTTTCACAAGTCGATGCGTCCAGGAAATTGAATACCACATCTCCGCGGCCACGTCCACAGGTGAATATTCAACGCCGAGTGCCAAGGGTCGGCATTCATCAGTCTCTCAGTTATAAATGCTCTGCCTTGCCCTGATCAAAACGTCTTTTTCTTTTAATCTGTTCTGACACCCAGTCAAAGACCCCAGAGTATCGAGTACAGCAGGTACGTCTGCACCATCTTCTTGTGATCCTCGTTGTGACACTGACTCTGTTCCCAGTAGATTGTCAGCACCGTGTCGAAATGTCGCTTCCAGAGATGGCCCTGGAACAAGTTGAGTCCCCTGCAACTTTCAATACCGTTGGTAAGAACATGCACGAACCAGCAAGCGTGCCTCAAGTGCAATTACTGACATGGGTTGCAGTAACATCCTCCAACGCTACCGCCGCACCTGAACCAACGTCGTCAGCGTCGATGACCAACGCGGCCCTGACCAGCAAATACGGCAAGAAGCGAAAGCGTGTGGCGTCCATCGGCGAAGCCGACTCGTCCATTCGCATGTCTCTTGCAATGGCTCCTGGTGCTTCTGTTTCAACTGCCATTCTAGACTCACTGTCACTACCGCCCACCGCTTCAGCGTCGTCCACCGCGAAGCGTACTCAACGCTCAAAGAAAGCCCGCAACAGGCGCTACTTCCGCTCCCCGAGAGAAGTGGTGTTCAACGAAATCCTCGAACTTTGCGGAATTCTCGGCATCACCCTCCCTCAGCTCCGTCCCAACGAGCACAAGACTCTCAAGGAGCTGCAATTAGAGTACATCAAGAACTTCATCACAGACCAGGAGGAGAAGCTCGATCTCGCGCTGGCCGGTGTTGACACATTGGAGGTGCAGATCGCTGTGCGCGATGATCTTGAGGATCTGTTGGAGGGGGAGCAAGAGAAGGCCGAGACACTTGAGAATACGTTGAAAGCTGTTGAGGCAGAGAATGCGGCGCTTCGAAATCTTGTTGGCGCGTTGATCAGAGCTCGCTTCACGGCCCACTAGGCTTGGTTGCTGGCTGACTCAAGTCGATTATCAACTGTTTGGCAGGTGATAGGGGTTGCCAGGGCTTGATGTACGCCCCTGTACTTTCATGTACCTGTTCTCTGAAACGAGGTGATCCGTGTCGAACCCAGAATGATCACGTTGGACGAGGGTTCCTTGTGTCACCCAGTTCTCGCTAGCATGCTTCCCCGTTGTTGCTTGTGTGCTTGATATTATACATCTCTTAGACTGCACTTGGACCGAGCGGCTGCTCGCTTCCACCGTCTCTGTCGGTTATCATTAACACGACGTGTCCCGCTGATTTTCGCTTTCCTGCGGATAAGACTTCAACCCTCCAGGCTTCATCGCATAGTCTTGGCTGATATTGAATGTCGTTGGCCTGGGGCGACAAAGCCAACCTTTTCCGTCGTCCTGGAGAGGCGCCTCCGCTCTTTGCTTCTTGACCTTCTCGCCCTCGGCGCTGTCTTCAGGCTGGTTCTTCTTCTTCCTCTTTCTCTTCTTCTCCTGCTTTCCTAGCTCGGCGTTGGTATTGGTGAAATTCCACATAATTAGTTGCTGGTTGTGGACCGTGTCCCACGTTTCCTGGTCGATAGGGTCAAAGCGCTTAATGTTGGGATCCCCAATCTCGTAGAGTGACTGATCGGCTTTGTCTCGCATGTGCCGAGGACGCCATTCCAAGGTCTCTTCTGCATCAGGATTACGATAGCGATCTTTGAGAACTGCACACATGCAAGGTTGGCTCAACTCATCCTCCCCAGAGACACGCTGCGTAAGTATATGTACCTATTCCTTGAGGACGCTGAGCTTCAACTCAAACGCGAATAGTAATATATGAACCAGCTTCGCACCGATGCACGCAAGACGCAGAGTCGGTGGTGAGCTATGTATACTAGAGCGGACATACCTAGCCGACGGCGAGCGCCAACAACAGTTGTACGTGCTACCCCCAGTTGAACCACGCACCAAGCGAAAGAATTTGACATCAGGCTGAGAAACACTCGCTCCAACGCCTGTTTCAACAGCAGCTCAACACCGAAGCCAGTCTCATGCAATGGCCAGAGCGGGCGGCAAAAGGAGCGCAAAGAGCATCGAGGAGATCTACGACTGGCGGGAGGAGCTGAGTTTGAGAAGGGATATAAAGGATGAGAGTCACATAAACTGCATGAGTATAGAGCTGTCATTGATGCGCGTGAAAAGCAAGTTTGTGTAGAGATAGAGCAAGGATGGGGTTCTTGAGCCTTTTCTCGGAGACAGAGCTGTCACTCGCGTCCGAGCTCTTATAAGCCGCCCGCAATGCGCAGCAATGGAAGACGGAGGTTTCGAAACTCGACGCTAAGACATAAATATCACCCATGCTCTGCTTGGCGATCAACGACGGTATCACCGAGATCGGGAGATGGGCGAGGAGAAGGAGCGTCAAGAGGAGCATTCATGGTAGAGAAGGTAGGGGATCGCCAGCTCAACAAGGAGATTGAGGATTCCCGCCTAGACGAGGGAATCGCGTCGATATGTCGATGTTGTCGTATTCCTCAGCGTGAAGCAGAACCTCGGACATAGCAAATAGCAGGATGTTGACAGCTCTTGCAGGACAGTGGAGGGGCTAGAGAGCTCTGTTATTTCTAGAAAAATGTTAGGTGCTAAAATTACACAGTGTAGAGTGGCTGAGAGGTGAGCGTGAGAGCCATAATCGTTGGAGGCGTGAGGCCTAGAACCAATAGTCGGGGCCGAAGCAGTCATACTGCACGCCAAAAAGGAGCCCCAGGGAGCCCATGTTCCAAGTCGTCATTGCCGACTAGGTTCACCAGAAGCAGCCATCCGGGCCACTGCCCACAACTCACATTCGTCTCACACAGAACTCACGCGGAACTCACATTACAGAAACTCTCGCATCGCATTGTCGCTCATACCATCGAACATATCGGGTCATCAATTTCTCGACGCGACACCAGAATGTTTGCCCCGCCGAGGACAGGGAGTTGCTGAAGTCGTCGGACTCGGGCAACGGATGTCCTCAACGGCGAGTCGCCATCAATCAACGCCGATCCCACGTCTACGGAAGCAGTATCAACATGGCTTCTCTCATCGATCCTCAACTGCGAGGCTCTTCTCTGAGCAGTCCTCCTAAACCTCGCGATATACCTCCTCAATACCAGAATGGTCCGCCGGGGGCCTATTCCCCTCTGCAGCCCTCTATCCAGCCCTCCCCAAACAACTCGTACCAGTCGATCCAGACTCCAAACTATTACCCGAGTACGGCGCATACCCATGACAGCCCAGACGATCAGAGCCCCTCGGCAAACCCACACGATCCTAATGATATCAAAAGGCCGCGCGCCTGTGAGGCATGTCGGCAACTGAAGGTCAAGTGTGAACCCGACGACAATCACCCCACCGGATCCTGCAAGAGATGCGCAAAGGCAAATAGACAGTGCATCGTCACAGCCCCGAGCAGGAAGAGGCAGAAGAAGACCGATAGTCGCGTGGCCGAGTTGGAAAAGAAGATCGATGCCCTCACAGCGACATTGGCCGCAAGAGGCGGCGCGGAGTCAGATCTCGCGGTCGATCCGGCCATGGCGGTCACGCATGCGCCTCCTCCAGATCCTCGCGTACAGAGCTTTGGCAGTCAGTGGCATCACCCTCCACCGCCGCCGGGCCCCCATTCTCCGCAGCAGGGCGTGAAGAGGAAGATTGCCAACTACGACTACTTCGGCGGCGAGCTACACAAGCCTTCACCTCCTCAGTTCAAGCCGGCGGGGCTTCCGAACACATATCAACCAGTATTGGAACATACTACAAAGACCGAAGAGCCCGCTACGGTTGATCCTGTTGAGCGCGGCCTGGTCGACATCATCAGTGCTAGACAATGCTTTGACCGGTACATGGCCGAAATGTGCGAACATCTGCCCATGGTGGTCTTTCCTCCAGGTACTCAAGCTGACGAGGTCCGCAAGAACAAGCCTATCTTGTTTCTGGCTGTCATGGCCGTTGCTTCCGGCACCATCCGGCCTGACCTTCAGCCTAGGCTGATCGTCGAGATCACCAGAGCACTGGCAGATCGAGTTATATTCCGCGGCGAGAAGTCGCTCGAATTGGTGCAGACAATTCAGGTCACCACATGCTTCTATCAACCTCCGGAGAAGTATGAAGAATTGAACTTCAACCAGCTCATCCACGTCGCCGCCGTCATGGCTCTGGATTTAGGCATGGGAAAACGATCAAAACGGGGCGTCGGAGGGATCTGGAGGCCTTATCATGAGAACAAGAGACCCTTGTCAGACCCTAGCAGCGCAGAGGTACGACGATGTTGGCTGGGCTGCTACTACATGTGCTCAAAGTGAGTCTTTTTGCCCAGGCGTTGTTTTACTATACTGACCCCTCCCAACAGCTCCTCCATGTCTCTTCGACGGCCGCTCCTCATTCGGTGGAGTCCTTATGCCGATGAATGTGTCGATATCCTGAGTTCTTCTCCAGATGCGCTTCCTTCGGACAAGTACCTGTGTCATCTTGTCCGGGGACAGCACATTACCGAGGAGATTGGGCTTGAATTCTCCATGGATGACCCTGCGTCCCAGGTGTCATTGACGGATAACAAGACCCAGTCCCACATGAAGGCTTTCGAGCGTCAGCTTGCCGCATGGCATGATTCAGCGACCAAGGACATGCTTAAGAAGCCGATCGTGCAGCACACCTGGGGCATTATCAATCTCTACATGCATGAAATTGCCATGCATCATAACCATAATATCGACGACTTCCGACCTCCATATATCGCTACCCCAATCGATGGGCCTCCGGACCCGGACACACCGGCCCACGTCGAAGCCCTCACCACTTGTATCAACTCCGCCCACTCCGCATTTGAAGCCTTCCTGAGCATGGACGTCGTAGCTCTGCGCGCATTACCCACTCTCTTCTTTGTTAGGAACTCCTATGCCGCAGTTGCACTTATTAAGATGTACTCTGCGGTCTCTGCGAAGGGCTCGAAATTCAATGCCATTTTCAAGACCAGGGATCTGAAGGTCGAATACTATCTTGACCGAATGATTGAGGCGCTTAGCAAGGCTTGTGATGGTGGGATGTCCCGCGTGGCTCAAAAGTTCACTTTGATCTTCAATATGCTGAAGAGTTGGCACATGAAGAGAATTGATTCTGTCAACAATGGAAGCGGCCCAGTCTCAAGACAGCGGACACCGGCGAATGGCTCTGTCAACTCGAGGTCAAGCAGTGCGCCGCATGCACAACAAAACGCCTACAAGGCCGTCCCTCCACAACAAGACCCTTCAAGCCTGGGTTGGAACTCGCACCACCGCGCATCGATTGATGGCGGTCCTCCGCTCCCGCAGACTCAAGCCCAACCGCGGAGCGGGCTACAAATGCTCTCCGATGCAGCCATGGGCCCAGGTCCCGGTCCTGGCACGATGCTGCCACAGCCACAGCCAACGCCCCAACAACAGTGGTCTCACACGATAATGAACCAGCCCTCACAGGCAAACATGCTCCCTGGAATCAACCAGATGCCTTCTTCGGCACCCCCTGGCTATGACCAAACTGGAATGATGCCCTACATGATGCCAGGGCCAGGCGGAGATATGATTCCAATGGACTTTACGAATGATGAGCTCATGGCATTTGGGTTCGGGGATGAGTTCCTTGCCATGAATTTCGGCTTCGAGACCAGCGGGTGGCCGCTCTAGAGACCCCTACGGGTTCTGACCCCTCCAGCGATCACGGAAATGCCCCCGTTCGGATATGCAACACCTAGGAGACATGGTGTCTACCTATGATATGCATCAGAGCGGCTCCTGTTCCACATTATGACTATGGGAGCGGTCTGGCTTCTTCGTTACACTCTGGCAGGCTCTGTGCAGGGGAGGAGCCGCTCTTCGAAGACGTGGCGATCTCTTTGCGAAATACGGCGGATGTATCTCTCTTATACTCTTATGTTTCGTTATGGATTATGGCTACCGCACAATTAGGGAGGGTCGGCACTGGTGGGTTTCTTATCTTACTGTATCATGTACAAAAAGTGCTTTGCGCATGGCTTCCTCAGTGGCATCTTGCTTTACAGGCTGTAAGAGGGTGAGGCGGGCACTTTTTATGTCTGGACACGGCCGGAATATCTTATCATGCAGTACGCAGCAATGCCTACCAATGGAATGAGTTTAATGACAACTCGAGATCTGCAATGTGCAGGCCGGATTTCCTACTTCAACAACTCATCGGTGACACAAGATCTAGATCGCTCGTCACGTTTGTTCATCGTACGTAGAAGCCGCGCTGATACCGGTGCAAGTCCTCGGTACGGGCAGAAGTGTTGCCGTCGTGCTCATGCTCACTCTCTCCCTCGCTGTCTCGTACTCGCTACCTGCCTCCCTGCCTGAATCAAAGCCGTCAAGGCATCACACCCCGACAGCACCACCTTCCTCTAGCTCAGCCCAGGCCAACTCCTCGGCCAAGCCCATCCTTAGGACCATCAAAATCTCCCGTGCGCTTACATCCTCAACATCCCCCTTACCGCCACTCTCGCTTTGCTGGGCGAACTTCTCTCTCCAATCCCATCCCTTGCCTGAGGCGTCTTGCATGCCCCGCGCCTTATTACCTTTGCTTTTGCCGTTCTGGCCTTTCACCATGACGGCACTCCCACTCGCATCGGTGGTCATGCTTCGCGCCAACATCTCGGATCCGAGGACAGAGTACGAAAACCCACTCCCGCTACCACTGCTCATGGACTTCTTGAGCAGGGCCCGCGGACTCGGCGGTCTGCTGCCCCCATATTCTCGCAGACTCGCGGTGAGGCATTCTTCCGTGGCGGCGAAGACGCGGCCGGAGACTGTGCTGAGGTCCTCAATCGCAGAGAGGAGGTCGTAGATCTGCGGCGTGGTGAAGATTCTCTTCCCTCGAGTATGGCCGCGACTATCACCACGACTCGTATCGCCCGAAGGATTCCTGGCAGCAAGCAGCGCCGTTGCCTCGCCTAGCAGACTTAGCAGCCCGTCAACCTGGATCGCGCTCGTCCGTTCCGGATCGTAAAGACCGCCGTAGATGGAGTCGGCCGCCGAATTCACCGCCGCAATGAGAGCTTTCGCAGCTGCACGTTTCCTTGCCAGCGGCCTGTAGTTGAGACTTGGCTGAGCGTAGCCATTCCCTCCAACGTCTTGGTCCCGGAGGGTGTAGAAGCGGCGGATGCACGCGTACCCAACGAGATAGAACTGTAACATCTCGGCGGCTTCAGGGTCCACCTCGGCGATGTCGACGAGTGCGGTTTTCGGGTTGCTCACAAGAGAGCGCAGAGCATCGTCGAGCTCGTTCTCGGGCGGGTACGCGCGCGACTGGACGAGTGAGTAACTAACCAGGACGTCGACGAGTTGGCGGATTTTGTCCCGGGCGTGGCTTCGTGCATAGCACAAGAGCGCGGTACCGTACTCATCGGTGTTATTGACTAAATAGTCACCGAATCTATCAGAGACCTTTCTAGCTTCGTCTTGGAGACCGAGATCCGAACAGAGATTGGTGAGCTTCTCGGCCCGATCTTGCGTCGTGACATCGAGCTGGTCGAGAAAGTTTGAGACTGCCGTCCGCATGGCTTCTCGATCGTCAAGGCGCGTGACGAGGGAGATGGATACCTCCCATCCCTCGACGCCGGACCCGTCAGGCAGGTGGAGGGTATCCTTCTCGAACAGTTTTTCCGCGTAGGAAATGAGGAGATCGTCCTTGGATAGGCCCGCTCTGGGAGCACCGTAGCTTAGGACCATCAGATCCTCTTCGTTTAGACCTGTGGGACGAGATGTGGTGTCGTCTTCTAGCCAGCCTGCTTTTGAGCCAATCTCAGCCACGGAAGAAGTGATGCACTGAGATAGCGTCCTCAGCACAGTCAACGCGCCCTGGCTACTCCCTTGCAGTATGCAACCTAGCCCAACCTCGACAGGCGACATCCCATTGATCTGAAACGAATTCTTATCATCCGGAGCGGTCACACAAAGAAATGAATCCCTCAGCCTTCCAAGGTAAGGATTGAAGTCTTCGTCTTGGACAGCCAGATTGTTAGCCCGGCTGACGTCGAAACTCCATTGTGCGACTGCAGTGGAATCGGCACTCCCGTCCCACCATATCGTTAATGATGTGGTTGCTTCAAGCCAATCTTGCGATTGAGCTGATATTTCTTCAGCCGAACCTAGAAGGATATTATACAGGATCTTTAGGTTTTGGAAGATCGTCCAGGGAAGACTGGTTGAGGATTGTTGTCCGAATTTGCCGAGGAGGCGAGTCTCAGGTTTGCGAAGGCCGAAATGCTCAGCTTCAAAGGTGTCTTCATCGTCTTGGGCGGTGGCTTCGTCAGTGAGGTTTTCGAGCGCGGCTTCGACGGAGGTGCGGAAGACGTCCCAGTCAGGGCCTGCAACGTTCCAGTCGCCGAACTGGATCGCAGGGCACGAGTTGAGGAGTTGGCGAGCTCGATAGATGACGCTCTGGACTGTTTGCAGTTGAGCGCCTTTGTATCCGTCGCTATCGTGTCCGTCGTCGGCAGCAGAAGCAGCATATTTGAAGTCCGCGTCCGCGAAAAGCTGCATCACTTGTTGGAGCTTTCCCCGCAGTGTCAGGCTGAGGACGGCGTCCCAGAAGAGCTCATGAGAAGTGCAATTGGGCCGTGTGGAGGCGACTGCTTTGTACATTTGGTCGTACGAGACGTGATATTGGTCGAGCCAGTCGAGCAAGACCTGAGGAGTGGGAGTGATTGTGTCATCCACGGAGGGAGGAGGATGTCGTAGAACGAGCATGAGAGACGCAAGATAGTTTGCCTTTGCGACTGGAGGGGCTGTAGGCTGCGGACCAATGTCGCTGCTGTCTAGGGAGGGTCGGTCAGGCTTGACGAAGCGTTGCCATTCCTTGATCAGATCATATGCATATTCTGAGATAATTTCCAGTGCCTTTGTGCTGTCCTTGAGATATTGCGATTGCTCATCGAGAGAACGCAGGATCTGTTCCGTCTCAAGGATCATTTCATCCGGTTCGGTGATAGAAGCCTCTTGCGCCCTGGCCCCCATGTCCCTGGCCAGGTTCAGTACCACCGCATCCTCGCCCTTGTGTGGGAGGGTGGAGAGCCTTGTAGAGTTACGAAACGATTTGGGCGGCGCGGACATTCGTGAGTCCCGTGTGCTGGCGGTGCTGAAGTTCATCAGGGACGCATTATTCGGCTGATTGATCGAATGAAAGCCGCGACGAGGTGCATGTGGATTAGATCCTTCGCCGTGTTCATCTTCTTCCATGGCTTGATCACCATCTTCTTCATCTGCAGCTTGCTTCCCGGTAACATAGTCCCGCCTAACTCGTGCGATATTGGGTGTGCCATTCTTGGTCCTGGGAGGGAGGTGGGATCTGGGAGACGATCGCGGAGGAGAAGTCTTGGTAGGTTTGTGGAGCTGCAACTTGCTGACACCTGTTCCCAACGCTGAACTACCGAATATCTGAGATGGAGGGGGCGCGACGGGGGTAGTGCTAGCCAGTTGAGGCGGGTTCGACGACAGCAATCCTCTCGACGGCTGTTGTTTGCCGGGCGTCGAATTGATGCTGGACGAGTAGTCCGCTGTAAATCTGCTCATCTCGACGGCCGCGAGGCTATCCTGGGGCCATTCGTTTCGGTACCGGGTCAGCTGCAGCGACGATGGTGTTGTTCGCGAAGCGACTGCGTTGAATGCCAAAAATGTTTGAAGCGCGTCACGCGCACAAGGCTGAGCCCACGAGGCTGCGATTTCTTAGTCATCCACTTTGATGGTGCTCACCCACTTCTGCTTCTGGAGTGCGAAAGCTTTCTCCATCTTCCCCTTGCTGGATTTACTCTAAATCGGATGCTTGTCCTGCCTCGGGCGTCCTTCGGCCACCGGCACGGGTTCTATGATTGATCCAACACGGAATACGGAGTACCGGTGGAGGCTCCCAGCGTCGGGCTTGCAAGCGGAAATACCCCCCGATGTCAATGCAGGGCGCAGAGAGTACTCGTACACAGTACTCGATACGGAGTACTTGCAGCTTCGTTGAAACAGGCCGAACGCTTTCAGCTAAGCCCGATATGCGAACTTTGAGCGAACTTGGGCTTGATCACCATCCGATGTGTAGACTCGTGCGTAGGGAAGTTGTACCTCGGTTGAGAGGCGGACAACCAGCGGCCCAAGAAGCAAGAAGCCCGTCGATCATATTGATACAGAGCAAAGCTTCTGTTCTCTGTTTTCTTGACTGTAGCTGACCTCTCCCTTCAACAAGCTTTTGCCCTGACCTCCTCAGTCTATACTGGTCTTCATTGTCGCCAGGGCACCGCATAGCTCGTCCCACAATCACGATGGCCTCCAACTACACCTTTCAAGGCTGGATGGGCCTGGACAAAAACTCCGCAAAGGGCAACATGGTCTGGCAAAGCTACACGCCCAAACCCTTCGAGGAGACCGACGTCGACATCAAAATTACTCACTGCGGCATCTGTGGCTCCGATCTGCACACATTGCGTTCTGGCTGGAGCGCAGCCCTCTACCCTGTCTGCGTGGGACATGAGATCGTCGGTACAGCCGTTCGCGTGGGCAGTAAAGCCGAGAACGGGATCAAAGTCGGCGATCGCGTCGGAGTCGGTGCTCAGAGCGGCTCATGTCTGCGACCGGATTGCGAGGAATGCTCCCACGACCTGGAGAGCTATTGCCAAATCAAGCAGACGGGGACATATAACTCGAAGTGGCCGGACGGGAGCAAGTCGTACGGCGGATATGGCGATTACTGGCGCGGGCATAGCCACTTCGTCTTCAAGATCCCCGATGCCATCCCAAGCGATGTCGCTGCTCCAATGCTGTGTGGAGGCGTCACCGCCTTCTCACCGTTGACACAGTACGGGGCCGGCCCAGGCAAACGCGTCGGAATAGTTGGTCTAGGCGGGCTAGGGCATTTCGGGGTGATGGGCGCCAAAGCGCTCAATGTGGACAAACTCGTCGTCATCAGCCGCACGAGCTCTAAGAAGGCGGACGCATTGAAAATGGGCGCCGATGACTTCATTGCCACGGACGAGGACAAGGATTGGCACCGCAAGCACCGCCAGAGTCTCGACCTGATCGTGTCCACGGTATCTTCTCCGAAAATGCCACTGACACGGTACCTACAACTCCTCCGTGTGGGTGGCACGTTTGTTCAAATTGGCGCGCCCGAGGATAACATTCCTTCCTTCAACGCCTTCTCTCTTCTCTCCAAGAAGATTAAGATAACTGGTAGCAGTATCGGCAGCCCCAAGGAAATCCGCGAGATGCTGGATCTGTTCGCGAAGAAGAAAGTTTGGACGTGGAACAACAACTACCCCATGAAGGAGGCCAATCGAGCCATCGTGGACATGGAAGAGGGCAAGGCACGGTATCGGATTGTGCTGGTGAACGAGAAAAATTTGAATGAGAGCAGGCTCTAAGGCCCTGACTCACTTCGCCTACGTCCGAGGACACGAGGACCTCTCATCCGAGACTTCCTCCAAGATGAAGTTTTGCAGAAGAGCTTGCGAAACAGTAGTGTCTTAGTGGGTGAACCTGAGTATCAGACGGACGACAGCAACTGTGAGCGGGAAAGGAGAGTGATGTTATGTGGAAGGCGTTTACGAAAGGACGGCCATGGGGACTCATTACCTCGGTCCGCCGGCGACCTATGCTTGCGCGGTCCCATGGTCTTGAATATGTGGACACTGTACATGCCCAGGCTCGGAATCATTGCGGTCCTCGTCGACCTGTACGTGGCTATTCAATACCCATCAGCTCAGCCAATTCCTCAGGGCTAAGTGTGCTCCGTCTTCTTGTCGCTTTCCTTGTCCTCACGCTGTTGGCATTGGTGTGCTTTCTTTTCCGGCCTGGCTCTGCGTGAGAGGACGGAGGTTGCTGTTGGGCCTGCAGAGCTTCAGCCTCAACCGCTGCAAGCTTTTCGGATATAGACATTGCGGGCTCCCGTTGCTTCATCTGTGTCTGCATTAGCTCGGTTGCCATATTTCGTCACGGAGGGATTTACCCACCTTCCTCGGAATATGCGACTTTGTAAGATTCTCGTCAAGCCATACATCATCATCCTCGTTTTCATCTAGCCGGTCTCCATCCATTTCGATAGCACTGTCTGAGCTGCCCAGACCCGACTGCGCGCTCTGCCTTGACGACGACTCTGTACTTGTGAAGGCCAGCCCATGGCTAGGTGACCTGTTGAGACCGCTCAAGTCAACGGGCTGCAACGGTCGTATGGGTTTCCCAAGGTTCAGTCCTGCTTTGCGAGCTAGGGATGCGCGGCGTTTGGGCGAGCGTTCTTCCACTAGCGGGTCGTCTAAATCTCGATGATGAGATCGTGTGACGATGTTATCGTTGTGCGGCAGTTTGGGGTATTGAACGTCACCCTGCTCGTCTGCCAGTAGTTGTTGGTCCTGGTCTTCTGCTCCTTCTGCTTCCGCCTCTTCTTCCAGTCTGCTGTTTTCATACAATATCGACGACAGCTCGTCGTCCTGTCCAAAAACAGGCTGGCCGTTGGGCAGTAGAGCAATGCTTTTACCAAATTCCAACCTGGAAAGATCTTCCTTTGAGAACGCCTGCCCACTCTCGGCCACCCGGTTGCGCCAAGTGTCCATCATAGTTACGGCCTCTTTCCACCTGGTTGCCATCTTCTCCCACCCCACTCGCAGCTTGATGATTTCTTCGTCACGAATCTGAACTTCTTCGATGGGAACGAATGAGGGATCCTTGAGAATCGAGCGGCAGTGCTCCAGGATACCGGTCATTTGCTGCGCTAGCTTGTCGCAGGATGTGAGGTTTTCGGCTTCGACTTCGACTTTCGCCTGAGGTTGCTGTTGTGCTCGGGCAGCCTTCTGTCTGCGGTTGCGGTATTGACCCGGTATGCCTATCCCGTCTTCTTCCCCATCCTCTTCGGGATCATCAGCACTGAGCTCCTGGCCTTCCAGGCCTGTCAAGTCTCGCAGTATGTCGGCGCTATCTGTAATGATTCTTCTGAGTAACACGTTTTCGGTACTCGTCTCTGAGACCAGTGCAGCAAGGAAATCGTTGCTCTCCTGCTCCAAGCTCCAATCCGATTTGTCTACGGCCTGTCCATTGCGCCTTTCTTGACCTTTGATTTCTGGCTCCCAATTTATCGTGTTGATCTTCATGCCACTCGACTCTTTCTTACCGCGCTGCATGCCCGCCAGGTGAGCCTTTAATCTATCCAATTCGGCGTCCCGTTTGCGCACGTCGCTCAGGCATTTCGCTCGGACTTGGTCCAGAGTCGACTTCATCTTCAGCATCTGCTCTTTCAGCTCCTTGGCTTGGGCGTCCGCCTTGCGCATGTTGGCTTTCAATGCCCGCTCTTGTGATTCAGCCGCCGCGGCAGCGCGCGCCAACTCGGTATTTTTGTCCTGTAGCCTTTGAAGGTCGATGACGCGTTGCGAATCGTCAGCGCGGGCCTGGCGAATGTGCGTGGCGAGAATTTCTCGTTGCTCGGCATCCTGATCGCGCCGGAGGACGAGGTCATGGACCAGATTGATGACGCGGGACATGGTCGCATCCGTGTTGGAACCATGTCGGTTGGGGCGGGCAAAGTCGATGGGTTTGCCATTAGAAAGAAGGCCCCGGGCGAGAAGGATGTTGTTGAGATACTGCGATGCTCTTTCTAAACTGCGCGATTCCATTTTTACGTGTACAATGGACTTGGTAGGTGGTGACTGTCCTTGCTTCCTCGGAGACAGATCAGGAAGTATGTTGTGAAGTTGTGGCCCGAAATTTACCCGAACCATCAGTCTCCGCTTTCGCGTTTCCTTTCTTCTTTCTCACCATAACTTTGGTGACTGGTTTCGTCTGATATGCAATATGAACGTTGTGACCACTGCCGTGCCCAGCGACGAAAATTCGAGAGAAGTCCCAACCGACCTCAAGGCTCGCCCTGTGAAGAGCAGCTTTTCCCGCAGCTCTCAGGCTCAAAAGATCTCTGAATCTTTAAGTGGGCAGTTAAGACAGTAGGAACGAGTAGAAGGAGAAGCTAGGAAAGCTAAGGTCGCAAGGAATGAGGCGGATAGTGTATGACCCAAGGGTCGATCGAAACGAGTGCAGCCCGAATGTGAAGGTCACTTGTAGTCCAGGTTCATTTCCAGGAGACTGCAAAGCGGACCACTTGCTAGTGATATTAAATGGTTCGAGAACATGCCTATATCAGTCCTAGTCATCGAGGTCTACCAGAGTATGCTTGCATTGATGACACCTTGTTCAAGAAAGCTTGCTCTAAATCCCTTGCTTCGCTCCTATAAAAGTTATCCAGCTGTTAACTATGTGGGATCTTTTCGGCGTGAGCACGAAGCTCAGCTCACCATGCTTCTCAGCCAACAGGTGATCGGGAAGCCTCTTCGTGAACGCCGGCTTCTCTTCCATCTCCGGGCGCACTTAGACAGCCAGGTCTAGTGCTACCAGCAAAGGCCTCTATTTCCGGATCGTGTTCGGCAATCACTGAAACTTTCTGGTACGTCTCCTGGTATGCCTTTTCATTGTCGATCTTTCTCCATCTTATTAGGCCGAGGTGGACGAGTTCAACTCGTCCCGTTTCCGCACAGTCTTTCTCGTCTCAAACTGCCTTTCTCCAAGTCATGCCCGGTTCGTAGCCGGGTGTTTGCGCATTCGTCGAGCACGCCCTTGGATGTGGATGACTTCCAAGCGAGGGTGCCAAAATGCGTTTCACCCTAAGTTTGATTCAGTCGACGATTGAAGGGTACGACGGGAGCGTGCCCTAATCTTGACTTTGTGATCTACCCACTCATATTCATACAACCGCCGGATGATTTTCATCCTGCAGATCATAGAACATCCAGGTCCTCGAACTCTGCCAACAACCCGTTAGGCGCCTCCCAGCTATGCCTCGGTTCGAATTCCATAGGCCGACTGGCATAGCATCCGACCCAGACATTCCCCTTCTGGTGCTCCAAGCCACCAGCAAAGAAGCCCATGATCTCGCGCATCTTTCTCCATCCGGACGCGACATCTTCTGGGTTTCGTGGCCGCATATAAGGGTCCGTATAGGGATACTGGGACTCGAATGATGTAGAGCTCTCCGGTAGCTTGTACCATATCCACAGAGATTCCTCAACTCGCTCCAGTTTCACGCGAAGAGACTGCGAGGCAAGTGAATATGGTCCAAACGGCGCAGGAGGCAGGGGCAAGCGCGCCGAGGACGTCCAGTCTGCACCGCAAGGCGAGATGGCCACCACTGAGGCAGCATGCAGCTCTCCCTCAATCAGCTCGAGGCCAGCTTTGGCCCATCTGCCTGTGGCTCTAGCCTCACTTCCTCGCCTAGGATGGCGCGAAGCTCGACGGGCAGCGATCGGCAGTGGTGACAGCGTTGGATCCGGTAGCGATCCGGCGAAAATGACAATACCGGCCTGGTCGAACTCCTCCGACAGCGCGGCCGATACGGTGACTTCTGCGAGGATGAAGGATTGTCGTAAGCGCTTTAAGATCATTGGAGCCGTGGTGTCATCGGATGCTGAAGGCTTACGCCAAATGCTTGTGTTGGGTGGCGCCTGCAGTGAGAAATACTCGTGGACGTTGTCTGGTTGCTCAAAGGTGGTGGGAACATTCACCGCCACAAAATCCTCGTGTGAGAGCTCCATATCGTGTAGGGGCCTGGCACACACCAATGACTTCGCTGCAAGGACGGTTGGAGTTTCTGGCTTTGCGTTTTCAAAAGGTTCGTCAAGAAATGACCTGTCATCTGGACCGACCAGGGACTTCCTCCTTCGTTCATCCGAGGACTTGTGACTGACGCAGCTGTTGCACCGCAGAAGCTTGGATAACCTGAGCGAAAGTGACGACGTCAAGCAACGGGTCGAATATAAGCATCTAAAGAGTAAATCTTGGTTGTCGTCAACAATGGCGGCCAGGAGGTAGTGCTCAGAAGAGAGGAGATAGGGGTCAAGGGACTACTGCATCCAGAGCGATGCAGGAGGAAGCTGGTCAACTTAAAGCTTGCACAACCGGGCAGGAAGGGTGGTATCGCTTATTTGAACTGGTGTCTCTAGCAGTCAGTAGGTTGTCGCGAGGTCATCAACCATGAGGGTGGGAACAGAAGCAGAGACGTCGGATGGAGGTGGCCAAAGTGCGAATGAGCATCGTAAGAGGCTCCTGAGGTAGGCATTGGACAAATCATGGGTGTCCCACGGATTTCGCGGTCCATGGCGGACCTGCAGGACAGGGTACGCCTCGGGGGGGAGCTAGCCCTAAGCGCATAGACGCGTGAGCCACGAGAGCCGAAGAAAAGACCTTGCTTGCGGGTTCGATGAAGGTTAGTCGTCGGCCGACGGTTGCCACGCCGCGGCGTAGCGAGCATGGTTGGCCAATCGTGCTGCATGTCACAGCGTGCCAGTATCAGCAGCACCGGGGGAGTGGGCAAGCACGGTCCAAGCATGCTTCCGGAAGTTGGATCAGGTGGACTGCCGGTACCACACACCGCTCGTAATGGCCAGAAACTAGCGCAAATCGATCGTGGTAAACGCACGAGGTGGCCGGAAAAGCTATCTTGGAGGGAAGGTGACTGCAGATAAAGCGTGTCCTCATGACGAGCGTGGGAGCCCATCGCAGTCAGCATCATCAAAAGTCGAAGCCCATGGTGATAAAGCATGCGTATGATCCAGGGTGAGCGCATGTCTTCGGAGGCCTTGAGCTGTGAGTAACCGTGGAGTCCTCGGTGGCTCAGACATTCGCCTGTCGTTCAGGCCACAATGGCATTTTGTGCGTGCAAAGAGGCGTGGAGGGGCATTAGGGGCCTAATCGTTGGGCTTAACTGTGTTACACGGAAGCTGAGAGGGGTGGCCCGTCCTCCCGCCGTGCCATGATTATGCCCGAGAACGAGCGAGGGGCGCTCAGACAAGCTAGACAAGGGCCGAGAAGATTCAAGGCGTCATCCTGCTCGAGACAGTGCACGAGGCCTGCTGTTGAGCCCCGAAGATAAGAGAGCTGGCTTTCAGAGTAAGAAGAAAGCAAGAGGAGTTGACAGGCTGGAAAGTCAATTGCGCAGTGGGCAGCTCTTTTCAGTTTCTGCTTTGCTTTTTACTTTCGCATGACTGCTCATTCTAGTATCCTGATTTGTTAGGATCCTCCCGCCACCGCCGTCGCAGTGGCTGAGAGTCGCCCAACTTGGGCTTGTCGATGCGGAGATCACTGATTTCTGAGGTCATTGTCACCGTTCTCAGACTCCATCATGCTTCGCTGAACTTTACTTGGACATGTCTCAGATTTCTTTGTTTGTCGCCAGCTGACATGATTGCCACTGTCGTCCTCAAGCTGGACCATGTGTCTACACTCGACCTACGCGATGGAGACCACCACGGCCCTAGACTGATGCATGTTCCCGGATACTGGAGTCGGAGGGCACCCATCTCTGCGCGACCTTGCTACACGTCTAGACACAGCAACTCACACCATGCATGGCAACCACTTGTGTCGCGGCATTCTGCACTGAGCCTGTGCATCGCAGCCACGCATCTGGCTCCTTTTCATTTCTTGCCCTTCCCCTTCTTCTTTTTGTTGACACCACCTCCAGTCGCTGGAGCAACGGTCGCCGCGACGGGCTTCGCATCGACATTCAGGGATTCATCCACCACACCACCTTGTGTCCGATCATCCCGTTTCCCCTTCTTCTTGCCCTTAGGTGGGCGATAGTAGCTCCGGTCTCTCATCGGGAGCCAGCGCTCAGGATCCGGCTTTTTGTTCTCGTCATAATCCTTTGGTAATCTCGACTTCCGAATACGTTTAGGCTTCAGATTGCCACCGTCTGGGGCGCCACGTTTTTTCGATGGCCCCAACTGTGCTTTTGTGAGGGCATTCGAGGATTGAGGAATTCCTCTACTCTCCAAGGCATCGATATCGATGTTGCGAATGAGCTCAGATATTGAAGTCAGCTTATCCGCATCGGCCCCGGACACAGCCTCGTCATCTTCGGCGTGTGACGCCACGTATCCAGCTATGGTAGCTTTGTCCTCCGGCTGCTGCTCCCGAAGTTTACGGAAGATGTCCGATGCGAGTTCGGCATCCGCCTGACTTTGGGATTCCAACAGCGAGACACCTGCTGCAGTGAGCAAGGTGGTGGGAGCATCAGGCCTACTTCGCCAGTATGCGGCGGCCTTGGCCAGTTCTTGCTTGACACCCCCCTTCTGACCCCTGTGTGTGTACAAGCTGATCAGAAGACTCACAAGCATAGGGTTGAAGCGAATATCTTTCTCGGCCTCGGCCACTGAATCTTCTAACCGCTTGAAGAACTGTTCCACCAATTCTACAGCTGAGGTTACATCTCCGTTGATGATGTACAGTTGGACGAGCGTAACGATCAGTCCGATGTCGTTTGGCCGTTTCTCCAGCTCTGGCAATACGGCCCGGATAGCCGCTTTGCCAGTTTCATTCTTTGCGTGGGCTGCTGCGCTGAAGTAGGAAGCAAGCAGTACCTCCGGCGATAGCGAAGGGCTAGAATGTGCCTTCAGATTCTTTGCAGCGGAAGACACAACTCCATCATATTTGAACGTCTGCAGGTCGATGGTGCTTTTGTTGGATTCCAGGGGTATACTTTGATAGGAGAAGAGCTTGTCATGATGTGGTATCTTAGGTGTCGAATGAAACGTCTTATGTGCAAGAAATGGGTTGATCAAGGGGGTTGTCAATAGAACGTTATTCAAGCCAATTTTGCGAGTTGATACGTCGGAGGCATCCTGGGCGTTGATCTCGGCTGCGAGTGTCTCTGCTTCGAGCGTCTTTCCCTGCGACTGCAGCACGAACAGCTGTTGGACGGAGATGGGTAGTAGTTCGTCTGCCTTTTGCTGGTCTGTGAGGTCTTCTGAGTGCTTGCACAGTTCCTTCGCGCGCTTGAGCAGCATTTCGGCCTGCCCATATTCTCCTCTGGCAATGCTTCCACAGGCGGCATTGTAGGCAGTTTCGAAAGCCTCTAAGTCTTCTCGTCCAGGTCTCCGAGCTGAACCCGAGTCCAAACGACCAAGCCATTGCGCCTGCGCATCTATCGCACCCTGATTCACTCGCAGGTCAAATTCCTCAGAGTCTAACTTCTGGCTCCGTATGCGCTCGTATAGTTCGGACGTTCTTGTCGATTCCTCGAGACGATACCTGGCCTGCGCCTCAACATGTCGGGCTCCTCTGCTATTTATGGAGGTTGATAGATCAGCTGCCTCTTTTAACCGGCCGGTCTTGTACAGTGCGTATGCGTATTCCAGCTCGACCTTCTTGCGCAGTTGGGCCCCGATATTGTTTTCGACGAACTTTGCAGCCTCATCGTAGCGATCGAGCTTGAGAAGAGCGACTAATTTGACTTGTTGTGTGTCACCGTCAGAGCCTTTGGCAGACTTTAGAATTTTGTCGCATTCTGAGAGAACTTGCTCATGATCGTCGAGGGAGGATTTCTTCAGAAGCGACGAGAGGCTCGAGGGGAGTGCGGCGGCCATGCCACCAGCTTCAGGAGGGAGTAGGAGTTCAGCTACCGGACCATTATCTTCAGCAGCAGGAAAAGACGAAGCAGCGTCGAGGGGAGAAATGAGAGCTTTTGTGGATGAAGATGTGACTCTAGATTGCTGAATGGGTTGTGAATTGTCGCGGGGTCAAGATGCAACTCTAGCAATTTTCCCCCACACAAACTTGTCGGTGGTGCGAGCAGTAAGTGTCCAGGAACATGAGCACGCGACTTCCACTACGTAGACACCCTGTTCTGGAGGTATGTAAATCAGACACTTCAAGCGCTCGTTGACTTTGATTTCACAAAAGTCAATCCCAGCGTGACAGCGCGGGTCACTGATGCTGCCACGGGTCACCCAATGTCTATGCGTCAGTTTGATGTTGCGTTTGATCCTTACATTGTCAGGGCATCAAAAGGGCTTTCTTGACTTCTTGCCTTTCTTTTCTTCTCTACTACTACGCAAACGTAGCTGGGACATTTCCTTTATTCTGTAATCATTGCGACCTTGGATGACCTCTTCCCTGCGTCGCTTTTTTGGCTTCCCAGGCAGACTTTTATGTCTTCCGTTCAGATCGCAGCAGCCTGCGCCTTCGCCGCCTGGTCAGAAATACCCATACGCCATGGACGTCAATATTGCTAGCTTTCCTTCCGAGCTCGTCAAAATTATCCAACACATTGCCGATAGTCGTTTCATTGCCTTTGATCTCGAGTTCTCGGGCGTTGCTGGCAGGAGGGCAGGCGGCGGTGCAAATAGACTCACGCTACAGGAATACTACTCGGATTTGAGAGCTGCAGCACAGATCTATCAGATCCTACAGGTTGGCTTGACTATCGTTACGGAGGATACTGAGAAAGGTATGTGTCCTGACAATGAGCGAGAAATGAGAGATTGCATTGTCCCAACAAGGCTTCATGAATCACTAGCCCAGGGTTCTCTCGTTATCGGCATTGCCATGTATTCGAGCTATCCAGAAATGCGCTCAGTCGAGGAACGAATTGACCTCAACAGGTTGCTACGAGGCTCGACCTTACAATTTCCATCTGAGTCCACTACCGGCAACAAAAGAATCAGTCTTTGCGCGAGTATGGTCTTACAACAGTGGCGGCAAGCTTCCTCAATTTCCAATCTCTCTGTCTCCTGCTAACCCTCACAGCTGTTTCATTTCTCATGCGGAATGGCTTTAACATGGACAAACCGTTCACACAAGGAATCCACTATCTGTCGCGGCAGGAGGAAAATCGGGTCCGAAGCAAGTTAATTGAGGAAGAGCAAGTTAGGTCTAAGATCCCTGATATGCAACTTAAGGACGACGACTCTTTCCTGGTGGATCACATCAAGAAGTCGGTAGATGACTGGCAAGCCCTGCCAAAGAAGCAGCAAGAACCTTATCTCAACATTCCTGCGGAAGATGCTAAAGAGCCAGTACCTTCGATCCTGAGTCGATATCAGATTCGCCTTACCCATCAGACGGTCAGGAATCAGTACCCCAACCTGAAGACCCAGGGCATGGGCCATTTCGTCCAGATCACCAACCCCACCAGTGAGCAACAAGCCAACGAGAAAGAAATGCGTGAGCAGAGACGTGAGCTCGAAATTGCCAACGCCATAGGTTTTCGGTGGGTCTTAGAAGCCATCATGGGTGGCGACATCTCTAAGTTGCCGCACCACTACGTTGTTGCAGGACATTCCCCGGAGGACAAGCCAACAGATGTGCAGGGTTTCCTAAATGATCTCCAGAAGAGGTTAAAAAGCCAGACTCGAGCCCTGGTAGGCCACAACTGTTTGACGGACGTCATCAATCTGTATCGCTGCTTCGTCGGCGACCTGCCTGAGAAAGTCGGAGATTTTAGCGCCAAATTGCACGAGTTGTTTCCTATTATCATGGATACTAAGTTTGTGGCTGGCCTTGGGAACAAGCGGTGGGCGGATACCTCATTGAGATCTGTCGAAAGCGATCTCAGTCCGGTCACAGTACCTAAGATTCACCTACCCGACTCCTTCAATCGATATCTCTATGCGGCGAACTATCACGAGGCGGGCTTTGATAGTTTTGTGACGGCTAAGATCGGTCTGAAGATGCCTGGCAAACTGAGACGAGAACATCAAGACATTAAATCATTGGTCGAAGGGTCAGCGCCGCTCCTCGAACGGAAGATCGTGGTTGAACCCGAACAGCATAGGCCAGCCACCCCCGTTCAGTTTTCTGCGGACCAGAGAGACCAAAAGCACAGCATCAAAACAAGCATAGTTGACATGATCAAAGCCCCGGTCACCACAGTCAGGTCTATTTTGTCTGGAACGCCGAACGCAGTCGTCCAGGAGGGACCGAGCACAGCTTCTGTGAGAAAGTCCACCCTGCTTATCCCGGCGTCCGTCATACCGACCAGTGGAGCAGTCGTTGCAACGAAAGAGAAGGCTCAGGCAACGCACATCTCAAAAAATGAACTTCAGAAACTGAGAACGATATCGAAGAAAAGCAATATTTTCGACATGCTCCAGGACGAACCAGAGGATGCGCCAGCTGAAGAGTCGCAGGTCAATGAGCAACAGAGGATCAAGGACTTGATCAAAGAAGGAAGGCTGATGCCGAGATGGGAACAAGATGCTGAGTTTTGGAAGTTAATCGTCAACAAGCTGCAGGCGAACGCAACGCAAGAAGGCATTCTGGATTTGACGGAGCATTGACAGTCTACTCGATGCGGCTGGCTTCACCTGACGCCTGTGCAGGCCACATTGAGATGATGGTGCGAAATCTGTGGCTTGTGTGCTTCTCGGCTGTCGTTTGCAAGAGACGCACTTTCAGCATGTCCTTGCTATGGTCGACGGTATCGAGGATCCTCCTCCAACCTGACTGGTTGTACTGCTGGCAAGGCTCTCAGTGCCGGGGAGCTATTGAATGCCGAGGTTGAAGCGAATTCGATTTGACATCGTGACGAAACTTTGAATGCATTCTCCTCACGCTGCATCTCCGACTTGCTTGTTCCTCCTTCTAATCACCGCATCCATTGCCTGCAGTTGTTGTTCTGAAGCGTGCCTGTCACTTCTCTTGATTCCGTTCCTGGTCTCATTCCTCAACCGTCATGTCAATAGACGCAGACTCCCAGTCCGGCTCTCGCGACCTGTCCTCCTCCATCTCGTCACTGAATCAGTCCAGCAAACGGACGTCATCCGAGATTTCCAAGGTCTATAAGCATGCTTCGCAACTGTTCCTTACGCGCCGACTACTGGAATCGTATGAAGCGCTGCAACCCGTAATTACACCGCCGAGTCACTCGAAACCGGACGACAGTCCTGCGTTAGCACCCATCGCAACCGCAACTACAAGCCAGCGCATCAAGATATGGAGCTTATACGTCACGTTGCTGAACTCAATTATTGATCTGGGAGACGCAGAAGGCAGGCAAATCTTTGGCTCGAAGGAGTACAGAGAGCTTAAGCGACAAGTTCAGAATGGTGATATCTGGGAGCAAGTCGTGAGGGATGGCTACCAGGGTCGAGAGGGCTCTGTCGACGCCGAGGTGGTTTACAACTTGTAACAAACCGTCTGCTATACCCTGCTCTTTGCTTATGCTAACATCATATGAGATCAAACCTCCTCTTGAGTCAAGGCCCTAATCAACAGCTCAATCAAACCCGCCTGGAAACATATTTCTCCTCCTCCTCACAACCGACCCTCGAAGTCGGCAACCTCGACCTCTCCACGCACCTCGACCGCGCCCTCTCCAATGGCCACCAATCATCAACGGGCCTGAACGGCACAAACACCCCCAAAGACCTTACCAGCCGGATAAAGGTGCTGGAGATCTTCACACTGCATGTCCTACCGAGGAACAGCGAGTGGGATTACGCAAGAAGCTTCATCCAAAATAGTGATATCTTAGATGAGGAGCGGAGAGAGGCGTTCTTGCAGACACTGGAAGAATTACAGGATGTGACCAGGCGTGAATCGTTCGATGCGGCAGATGTCGACGAGGTCTTCGAGGATACAGAGGAACATCCTCCAGAAGAAACACGAGATGGTCCAGAGCAACAGTCTCAATCTCAATCCCAGTCACAGGAGGCGACGTCGAAGCATCAGCGGACGAGTAGCGAGGTTGACTATGGCATTGAACGAGCACATCCGAACGGTGCGACCCAGACAACAGCGCCCTCGAAGCAACCAACAGGGCCTACCGCGACTCCCAAACCCCCTCAACCCACTTCGACACCCCGATCGCCTCCTCCTCCCTCCGCGACACCCACACGAACCCACTTCTCGCCTCCCGCTCAGACCCCCCGCCGTCCTGCCCAACGGAAATCCTCCAGACCCACCTCCCAAAACACCCTGGCTGCACAGGCCCGCGCCCTCTTCCAAGCTCTGTCAAACCTCGCAAGAAGCATGGCCACTAGTCTGCAAAAGAACCCGACTGCGGTTTTGAGGCTCCTACTTTTTGTGCTCATGTTCGTGGTGGTGGCGGGTCAGAAGCATATAAGAGAAAAGGCGAAAAGGGTGCTAGGACAAGCGTGGGAAAAACTCCGCGGGACAGTGGGAATGGGCGTCAAAGTGAGTTATATTTGAGGCGAAAGAAAAGTCGAGGCCGAGAGGAGCGAACGAAACAAGGGAAGGCAGATTTCACGAGATCCCGGATATACGTAAGAGGAGGGGTCGATGTAGGAAGGAGGCTGTTCGATCAACAGGAGACGTAATATTCTATGCGCATTGGAGATGGATATCTCATGGCTATTCTCTGCCTGCCGGGTACATATACATGGGGCTTCTTCGCTCAAACGTTACCGAATGGTTTGGATACCATGGAAGAAGATGACCAGATAACCCAACGCTTCAGGCGTTTGGTGTCGATGCGCATGTAGGCTTCGAGACCAAATTGAACCGATTGAGTGAAGAGAGGGCTGAAGGCGGATCTCGAGCCGCAAGTGACATCCATAGCGCTAGTCACGACGACCCTTTTTGTTCCGAGCTAAATACGAGGTACATGCTCCCATGTCGCTTTCGCCCGCTTCATGAGAGTTCGTGACTTACATGTCGGAGGGAGTCAGAAGTAACGGTCCAGCTTGGTGAACACGTCCGCCATACACAGGGTCGTAACGGGATCATTTTTAGGATGGCCTTTTAGATTTTAACGAGGAAATCTAGACGTACAGAGAAAACCTATGCAGATAAACAACAGTAACCGAATCCCTGGGGCACCTCATCCTCGTCATCTCAACTCCTTTTCAGAATTTGCACTGGCATACCGTGCGGAAAGAAAATCCACTCCTTCATTGCTTCTATTCGTCAGCAGCGACCGTCTTATCAACCCATTATTTCACCCCTGTCTTCACCCCTGCCCTACTTGCTGCCAACATCTCCAATCTGCTGTACGTTGATCTTGACACCGGCGTTGCCCAGTCTATCAACGTAATCATCTCCCAAACAACTCGGGGTCAAAAACCCTGCACCGTGACTCTTCTTGACTTGTTCTTCCTTTGCCAGAATTACCATCGCCGCCTCAGCCAGTAGCACGGCTGTAAGTTGATAGATGCCTCCTTCCCATCGGAACGTGGCGAGCGCTTTACGGGGTGTCTTGGCAAGCTGCTCAGCTACAGCTACGGCTCGGAGCTCGAAAGCATCACCCTTGGTTGATTCCTTGGTTGGGCCGCTGCCGGGGGAGTATTTCGAGAAAGCCTTCATGAGCGCTCGTGTCGGTGGGAATGCCAGCAGGAAAACGAGCAATGAGATGGCAATGTGGATCAAAACTCCCACCACGGGGGAACCGACAGCCATATACTCCTCATAGCTGAAGTTGAAGCCATAGAAGTACGGGGTAAGGCCTGCAGAACGATGGACAATGGCCTCGTTGGGCTTGGCGGTGATGGAAGTAGCGAGGTAGCCGAGCCGAGGGTATTTCCAGACTCCGGTCAATTTCTGCATGCCAGTGCGGCTGTATGTGTTCGGTTCGGGGTTTGGTGGGTAGATGGTGTCCTTGGTATAGGGACGGATGCGAGTTGGAGAGAGCACGAAAGGATTGGTTAGGCATTCCTTCATCTGCTTAGCTGAGTAGTGGTCTGCCAAGCCCAGGCCTGTTGCCAGGGTGCCGCCGCTGGGACCTGAGGACTTGAGTTCGTGGACGGAGGCGACGACGTCCATAACGCCGCAGTCCCAGACCTTACGGACGAGACGAGTCGCGATGTAGGCGACAAGGTCGGAGGGGGCCGACTCAATGCCCACCTCCGGGATGATGATTGCTCCGGTCTTCTTGGCGGTCTCTTCGTACTTGACGATAATGTCACGGACCCAAGGTGTCTCCCCGGTGACATCGAGATAGTGAGTTCCTTGTTGGGCACATGCTTCGACAACCGGTGTAGAGTACAAGTGGTATGGTCCCACGGTGTTGAGTAGGACTTTGGTCTTCTTGACGACAGGGGTCAAGTCAGGGGTTGTCAGATTCCCGACGGTGATGATGTCGGGAGTGCTGCGCGATGAGTTGAGCGACTTCAGCTCGTTGGCCAGAGCGGACAGCTTCGATTGATTTCGCCCGGCAATAGCCCATTTGATGTTGGTGGGAAGGTTGGTGGTGATGTATTCGGCGGTCAACTTCCCAGTGTAGCCAGTGGCTCCCAGGAGAATGATGTCGTATTGGCGGCTGGCGGCCATCGTGGGAACTGTCTTGGGGGTGACGAAGGCGCAAGAAGAAGGTCTGGGTCAAAAGAGCGTAGAGAAGAAAGGTACAGAAAGAGAATCAGAATATTGAAAGCGCTATTAGAACTGTAAGCAGCAGTGAGGTTCGTGATACGGTGTGCAAAATGCAAGGTGTCGTTTTTTGGGACTTGGAGGGTTGATTTTAGAAAACACGAGGCCCACGATAACCACGCGCTAGAGACGCGATGAGCTGAACCTTGACACCAGCAGGCGAAGGAAATGCACGAACAGGACGTCGTTTAAACATCGTTGGCCCTGAAACTTGCAGGTGTTAGCGACGGCTCCATTGGTGCACCACCCGAGAACTAGCGGATTAACGTGCCTAGAGGGGCTGTTAAGGGGTAGGGCTAGGCGCGGACAATTGATCATTGGAGGCGGAGAGGACGCTGTCCCTCGATGGGGGCTGCCGGTAGCCTCTCACCAACGGTATTTTTGGAACCAGGGCACCAAGTAACACCTTGTCAGGAGTCAGAAAGTCCGGGGCCAACGCATGCGCATATGAAGCGTCTGGCGCCCAGGCCAAGAGTTTGACGAAGGTGAGTACATAATTGGAAGACACTTTTGATTAAAGATGAGAAGGATCCTTCAACTGAGAGGTGGAATGATATGTTATTTCTCGGGCACCTTCCGGGTGAGCATCAGAACACCAGGTAATACTGTAAGTGGAAGTGCCACACGGAGGCCGTCTCGCTAGGTACGGGGCCAAGAACTGGCTGGATGAGCACGGTGAACCATTCAACCAGACCCGCAACTCCTGCCAAGACACTAATCGCACCTGCCTGCGCTAATCGCACCTGCCCGCTCTGAATTTCACTCATTTTCCCAGTTCGACGACACCTCTCAACGCATACTCGAACCACCTTTGCCAGTCGACGACAACTCTCAAAGCGCACTCAAACAACCTTTGCCAGTCGACGACATCTCTCAGCGCACACTCAAACAGCCCTTCGCCATCCAACACTGACCATGACGAAGCGCACGAAGAGTGAGTCCAAGCAACCTGATACCATATCACTATCATTAACACTAGACAGAGGTCGGTGTCACAGGCAAATATGCCACCCGATACGGCGCGTCGCTGCGAAAGCAAGTCAAGAAGATGGAGATCAGCCAACACGCCCGCTACGTCTGCACATTCTGCGGCAAAAACTCAGTCAAGCGACGAGCAGTCGGGATCTGGAACTGCAAGGGGTGCAACAAGACAGTGGCCGGTGGGGCATGGACCGTTTCGTAAGTCGAAGAGGAGGACGCCGTCGGACTGGATATTCAGGTTCTAACAACTACGTTCAGGACGCCTGCTGCAGCTGCCACGAGATCGACAATCCGACGTCTGAGAGAAATCGCGGAGGTGTAGATGCGATTGAGCATGGACGGAGTTTTCATTGACAGACAAAACGAGATTCTACAAAATCTCTGCTAGCATGGCACGATTCGCCTGACACCGGTCTCGAACAAAGCAGAATCATCAGCTTCCGCGTCGACGAGAGCAGATACTGCCTCAGATGACCGAGACGAATCGATAGACCTCAATCACATCGTCGAAGCAAAGGCCCGTATGGTCTCGCTGCCATTTTCAAGTTGTCCTTTACGCCTTCTGCGCTTGGTTTTATAACTATTTTTCCTTCGAGCACGCGGCTATCGATCCTTGTCAAACGACCGATGTCGGCTCTGCTCGAAGAATTCCGCTCGATCTATAAATGTGTTCGAATTCGTTCGCACCGAAATGCGCTCGCATGTTTTGATATCAAGCCTTAATAGTCCAAGTTGGACGAAGGGCAACCCACTGCCGTCATTGGTCGCTTATCTCACACTTTTGCCCGGCTTACTCGGTCTTCTAGCTGAGAATTCACCGCTATTTGGGAGGAGACGCATTCACTTCCTCCAGCTTTGTAACCCCGCTTCCTGATCGAAGATATGTTTCAGGATAGGAATGGAAAATAAGGTTTGCTTTCTTCCCCTTGTTGCCTGTAAGTTTATTGCTGTCCTCACTCTGCAGGCATGAAAAAAGGCGTCACCTGCAGTGGCAAGTGAAGAGCGCCGACTCAATTGGACGCAATCTGGAATTCAACCGAGGAGCCTGCTGAGGACCTGTGCCTGCTGAGCCAGACCAAAAGCGAGTCACATTCACTCGAACACGGGCTTTCCATTGGCTGAAGGCGACCGGCCGAGTTGCCTTGTTGAGTTGGCCCTGACATCGAGACATGTAAATCGGATCTCCTCCTTCGCTTCTTCCCTCTCAAACCCGCATCGAATGCCACCGCCGAACACCAAAAGTCCACCCATGGTGCTGCCACCACCAGAGCCTCTTCCAATCCTTTGCGATAATATCTCTGTATGTCAGACACTTGCATTGTCTGTTTAGGAGACTTGGGCAGCGCTGGTAACGAAGTTCCAGCTCCCCTCATCAGTCCAACCAAGTCTCCACAAACCGACATCGACGCTGCGGCCCGCGTCACAAGCATCGCCCTTGCCCAAGATGCAGCCAACTCCACAATATCGACCACCAAAGACTCTGACGAGTTGATCGCGCATTTACGACCTTGCGGACATTACCTTCACAATGAATGCCTTACACCATGGGTGGAAAGGGCAAACAGTTGTCCCATTTGCCGCGCCAGTTTCCACCTCGTCGAGTTGATGCACGAAATCAATGGTAGGTCACAACCTGCCCAGGCAATTATTCCAATAGCAGAAGCGACTAACACCACCACAGGCGACGTCGTGTCATCCTACCCCGTCGAACACCGAACACAGGTAGCCGACTTGGACCCTTCCATGTTCCTGGAGATTCCCGACGAAGAGGACGAAGACCAACCATGCCAAGCCTGTGGCGAAGATGACAACGAGGACGTTCTAATGTACTGTGATGGCTGTCTGAAATTGTGGCACACATATTGCGTCGGTCTACAAGAGGTACCTTATGGCCATTGGTTTTGTGACAACTGCAGAGTCCAACGGGAGCTTGATCCTCGCCAAGTCTCTCGTTCGAGTCGCCAATCCCGCAGACGCACCAGAGGTCAGCAACGTCGACAACGAGGCCACGAGTCGAGCTGGAATCAAGTTTGGCAGACCGTATGGTCACGCATCAACCTCGACCTCGACTTTCCATACGAAGACGACGAGTCATCAGCCAGCTATTTAAGACGACATCGTCAACGGAGTCAGGCGAATCAACAGGCTCACGACGCTTGGCTGCGCCGGATGCAGGTGGCCGAACTTCACGGAGCTGCCAACCGCTTCAGAGATACCGAGCCGGCCCTTCCCAGCAGCCCAGCAGGCGAGGCAACACCCACAATTCGACGAGCAAGAGATTCTCCACGTCCAGTTGAGAGTGCCGATGAACTTATGGCATGGCGTGCTTTTGACCAAGCACGGGCTTCATCAAACGCTCCCAGCACTACTCGCAAGCGGAAGCGAAAGTCCCCAACTTCTTCTCCTGCAGAGTCTGATAGCGAACCGTCTTCCGCGAGCAAGCGACGGCGTCCTAGTGCATCTACTCGGGCTGTTTCCGAGAGTCATGCACCAACCACGACCAATCCTCGACGTCGGCAGCCAACACGCGTCGCTAGTCCTATCCCGAGGAGGCAGCCCTTGATGGATCCAACAGGGCCCAGTTTCCTCCAGTCACTGTTACAAGAAGTCGAAGACTCTGGGTCTGGAAGCCATAGCATGAATCCTCATCAGCCTTCACCGCGTCCTGCAGCAAGTCCACCAGCAGATCAAGGTTCGCCGCGACCCTCTTCACCTGCGTTGTCTCCTCTACCCTCAAATCATTCCTCACCCCGCGCTCTGTCGGCGACTCCACCACCTCCGCCTGGGACTCTCAGACCCTCTTCGCCAAGTGGATTGTCGTCAAGCATCCAGCCTATCTATCCATCGATTGAATACCCGCCTCTTCGACCGAATCCACCTGAGCCGAAAGATCGGAATTCGAGCGCTGGTCGTTCTAATGGGACACGAGTTCCTCCGCCTCCGCCTCCGCCTCCTCATTCGACATCTCCAACACTAGCACAACCAAGACCTCGCGGACGGATACCCCGAATTCTGGAGAACGGCCAGAGCACTGCCTTGCAAACTCGTTCGACAGAAGTATCTCCGACAAGAAGAGATAGAGGCAACACTAATCGTGCACGGTCAACCGAGACCTCTCCAACGACCGCTGCGATGTCCTTGACTGCGAAAGAGGACGTGCAGAAGCTCGTGTCGTCTGCTCTCAAACCACACTACCATGATCAGACTATTACGAAGGACGAATACACCTCCATCAACCGCGACATCTCCCGCATGCTCTACGATAAGATTGGTGACTTCGAGACACTTGATGTTGATGACAGGTCGAAGTGGGAGAAGATTGCAGGCGATGAGGTGAACAAGGCTGTCAATTCTCTTAAGGCTCAAGGTTGATATGCAACGACTTCACTGCTGCATGTTAGCAAGGTTTCATTCCCATTTCAGCGACGATATCATGACGTTACGACCGGCGGCTGACTATGCGCTTGGAAAGCTGATCAATCACCATGATGAATTATATGTCTCGGTGGGATCAATACTCTCCATTTGAGCTGGAGCGATGGCGCTGGAGGTTCTGTCCGGGCATAGCGTGAGTAATAACGCTCTAGACGCACCCAGCGTCGAACTCGGCGAGGCAAGGGCTGTATGTATAAATAGACGGTGTCAGAAGGGAACATGAATAGTGGGTCATTGCATGCTACGAGATTCGGAAGGATGAGACCCTAGAGTTCGGCGCAAAGAGTTGTACAACAGTCTTGCCTCCTGACGAGCGCACACGAATGGTGGCAGTTCTCGATCATCAAGTCCCTCAATCCATCAACGATGCGTGCATGGCAATTAGTCTTCGCAGTTCCTTGCCTTATTGACTATGGTTCACTAACGGTTCGTAGTACAATTCCTTGGATCACTCCTCTTCTGGTGCTCGCTATCCCGATCACCTTGTACGTAGCATCTGGTTACTGGTTATGTTTGCCCACCGATGACCTGGCTTCATCTGTCAACCGCTCCTCTTACTCACTGAGCACGCTTACGCGAATTGTTCGATCGCAGCGAGTCGAAGGAGTTCATACCATTCTTTCTTTACCCCAGAATCTGTCATACTTTCCGCCGCAACTTGAACTGTGCCCAAGCGACGTAGACTCTCATCAGATAATTCGATGTTTAAACCTGTCGAGCATCAGATGAAAACGATTCCAACCCGAACACAGTGGCGGACACGACTAACGTTGTCATTTTGTGTGGCATCGGAGCTGACATGGGTTAACGTGAGTGAAAGGGATATCTCTACTAAATATGCACAAATACATTTCCTTCGCGATCAAAAACTACCGGGACAATAAATCCACCACAGAGGGAATCAGGCATCGGAGCTCCAACTCGGGTCTATGGACTTGTAGCGCTTTCCTAGATATATCATTTTCTGCAATCGAGATTTGTTGTACTCGCAGCCCACTTTTCCGGGAAATTCTGGCATTGAGTGAAGGAAATCTCTAGCGATTTCCAACCGTATTTCTCCTTCGTACGCAGAAACCAAACTCGAAATGCGTGACATAGTGAAGATTCAACGAACAAGAGGTTGACAATATCTTTCTTCATACCGCGAGAAGGGATTTCTCGGACAACCCACGAAGTCACGATAGCGTTTGAAATCAACCCACACACAGATCGCACGATGGAAACCCGGCTCAGCAAGGTTGAGAACCGAGCAGACGAGCAAGGCTGCTCGATTGCCCTGAATTTTTGGCGCTTGTATCCTACTGTACTGTAAGTTGGTGGCATCATGCTTTTCATACGACGAGTGATGGCCGCGCCATCATATTGCGGCCTGGGTGTCATGCCATGCCATCGCCATCGAGAATCTACGTACCACAAAGGAAGAGAGAGCTAGCTCGCACACGTCAAAGATTCCAGGATGACAAGGGTTCGGAGCATATCGGCTGGTGCACACTCGTCTCCAGAGCTGCCGAGTAATTAGAGCGGACGGAACTTTTGTAGTGGCGAGACAGACGAAGCAGGCAGTAGGCAGCAGGCAGCAGTCAAAGGAGATACAAGTTGAAACGGCGCTCTGGTGTATCACCCCCGGTCTCGACCAGGTCTGAGCTGGCTTGACGGCGAGTCGATCCACGAACTCATCGAGTGCCGAACTGAATGCATAGCCGTGGTGAAGGTCCAAAGCCAACTGTAACGTATCATCACCTACCTAGATGTATCTGGCTGCGTCGGGCCAGGTTTTGCGCCGTAGCATCCTGGCTGCTCGCCGCTTTGCTCAATCAACCCCCGGTTCAGTTTTTTTGCTTCCTTTCCCACTGACAGATCCCTGAGCGCTGCTAGGGTCTTCCTGAGTCCTGACCGTTTAGTCTCCCTCATCCAACATGATGAGACAGTGCCGCGGATGTCACCCTCGGCCTCGTAGCTGCCTCGAGCCCTACCTTCAGTGAGTTATGGGAGATCTTTGGAAAGCTCGTCATACGGTACGCAAGCGGCAGCGAAGCCTTCGGTCGCGCGTCAACCATGTGGCATAATCTCTGAGATCGTCACGGGCATGGAAGGCGCAGTTATATCCTACATATCAAAGATGATGAGTGTCGCTGTTAAGAGTCTCAGGGATGATGTTTGAGAGCCTTGATTAATCACTCTGGTGAAGATGCAAAGATCTCTACCTGGCCCATGTCTAGAGACATCTTGATGGAAGGAAGGTACAAGGTCCAGCGCCCGTTTCATCCACAAACTTAATCCGATGCTCCACGTCTCAGATTCAGAAATGAAAAGATGTTGAATTTTCTCTCTCATTCTCATGCAACCCTCGCCGCGACGAGAGAAGCTCCTTTAAATAGACAAACAAGCCCTGATGTTTTTTAGACATCAGATTAAACTTACACCAACGAATCGAAAGGGTGAATAGTGGTTATGACGGCGATGATGGAGTCGTGACCTTGGCTGTGGTTGAGGTTCAGGAATGGTTGATTGATTGACCGACCGATCAAAGGAATGAATTAGTGCTCAGCCTCACTCGTTCAAAATACTTGGAAAGAACGGGCCACGATAACACTGCATCCATCGCATCACCAACTCTTTACCTTATTGTTGCATCTATATGAGGTACAGAGCATAGGTGCTCCGTAGTGGGCGGGGACTCAAGTTCCAACTTCCAAGCTCGTTCCAGAATCTGGGATCCGGTATGGGAATCAGCAGCATTCAAGACGTTTCCGGAGACTGGATGCCCACCAAGAAAGGGACATACCGACGTTCTCCACCGGCAACACTGTAATGACAGGAAAAAGATGCTTGCTTCTACCCTCGAGCGCTGTCTCATATGTCCTTCGCAGGCACTAAGGCCATTGTTCGAACTCAGGCCTTACGCCTGCAGAGTGGTCCCAACTCCAGTGTCAACTCAGTATGCTGTCTCTTATCCATACTTGACATCTTTCATCCGATGGGGACCAGCTGTGCTGCTCCTCGCGAAAGGACGGCTCTTCCTATCAAGGCGGGCAGGAATTTGTCCATTAGTGGCATATAGTTATGCAATAGCATTCGAAAAATTTCGTGATATTATTTCCAAGCAAAGGTAGGCTCCCTCAGTGCCACATCATGATATTTGCCGGGCAGAAAATTGTGGTCAGCTCTCACTCACACCACGCAACGCTCTCAAAAGTCAAGAATAACACGAACCCGACTGGCCCTGTTTGTCAAATACTCCCGGCGCGGCAGACTCTACCCTTGATGATAAGTCTTGTTGACCATATTCGGGTACAAGCTGGGCTATTGTCAGCATCATCGCTCCCTACGGAAGCATCAATTCGTTGCATAGCCCGCAGGATCGAGTTGGTTGAAGCGCTGGTCTCGGCCGAGTGTATCAGCATACCGAAGAAGCATATCACCGGTATCCTTCCCATCCCGAAAAGCGAAACAAACCGTGTTGATTGTGAACGTGACGTCAAGACAAAGTCTCCGTTGGGCATTGTTGACTTCCCCCGGAGGAAGCGTGGCATAGATTGACAGTGAAGGATTGATCATTGCAGAAGGCACCAAATACACCTACAAAGAGCTAGGTGACGATGCGCCGCGCTGGACTACTCTTCGTCTGCTGATGAGATCTCGTCCCCGGTATGGTGCTACAAATCACTCCACGGCGTACCCTCATGGTCCACATAGGGTTACATACTTCATTGGGGCAATATTGTTGCGTTTTTGGCGTGCAAGGGACCGGGGATTAAACATACTGATCCGCAATAAGTATTGGAGGTGATGCTGTCCACTTGTTCAGATGGTTGCCTTGATCGTGATTCAGAACCATGCTTGCGGGATGAGAATTTCTGAGCGTCGAACATGTCTGCGCCTCCCGCCCTGCCAGCCCATGTTGCACATGCTGAGATGACTGCTTCCCTCCTCGAGGCGAAGAAAGGCGGCCATTTACGAGCAGCTCATTTTCTTTACATGAAGAAGTGCTGGTGAGGCGTCCGTCCGTGAATCACGGCAGATTGGGAGCGCAAATACTGGACGTTGAGGACTGTCATTGGACTGACCGATTGACTGCGCTGTGGCCAATTGAAGCCGTACAGCACGCCGTGTTGGACCGTGATTGGGAAACGTGGACTCTCTTCCGGGATGTCCAGAGATTGAAGCGGCGAACAATTGGCGAGAAAGCGTCAGCCATACTGTACCGTAGCGCTACTAAAATCGTGTGGGCAGACGCAAGATGCTCGTCGCTGGGAATGAATGATCTTCGAATGAAATTTGGTTGATTCATCCTTCCGGGCAGCTATTTTCGCTTCATCGAAACCAGTAAACTCGAGCATAAGCAAATAGTAGACATATACCTAAAATCAGCGACGGGTTGGGGCTTGACAAACTTAGTATACAGGGTGCTGCTTGCCTAAACCGAACGCCTAGCTAGACCGGCCTCAAGGCCTGCCCGTAATCCGCAGTGATTCTCTATTACCGCTACCCCCGTAAAAGCATGATGGATAACAACGAGACATGAACGCAGGTGGTTTCTCAGGCAGTAGATCCAGAAAACAGAACACAAATATGCTTTGACGCAGTGTCAGAAATCACGAGAACGACGGTCACTAGAAAGGAACAGATTGGCCAGGAAGAGGGACGCCGAAATCAATGTGTATCCTTTGGCGAGACCAGACTTTGGTTGGATGCAAGTAAAGCTGTTGTGGTGTGTATTCCAAGCGGGCAGCAGCTATGTGGAGGGCGGCCGAGCATTAGCATCTATTCAGCGGACATCCGTGAGGATCGCAACCCCTGGAACCGAATGGCTTGCTCGATGATCTCTCCAGTGCGGACGGACGGGCCCAATCTAAGGAGAGGCGACGAGCCAAGCAGGGCTGTGTCGTTTGCAATGCTCTTCGGGTCAAAGTATCGGGAGAGAGTATTGGCGCGCATCGTCTGTTGATCGGCAAGGGATCGATGTTTGGCAAAATCCACCGCGGACCCGTCCTCGAACCAGTGTGTCAGGAATGCGCGCTCCAATTGTTCAGCCTCTGCTCCTGGGTGTAGCTGCTCTGCGATGGAGATTAGCCTGTCCAAAGTTCGTGGGAGATACAGCAACCGCTTTAGCATCCAGGCATTGATGAAACGGGCAGTCTCAAGTGCGGCCTCGTCGTCGTCGCCGGCGGTGCTTTCAAGAACGGCTCCGAAGTTATTGTCGTGTGTCTGGAGTCTGCGACGCACCGAGACCTGCTTGTCACTCTCCGTGGCGGTTGCTCCGAGTGATTCCGCGGTGAAGCTGTCCGTCAGAAGTTCGAGTTCGGCGGAATCCTCGTCGACCACGGACACAGGGAAGTCGTCGTTTGAGGGGGCCGGGACATCGGGGTTGTCTATGAGTTGCTGTAAAGCCTCCAGGACGAGTCTCGCATATTCCAGTTGCTCCAGCAAAACCCCTGCTTCGCGCTCAGAGGATTCGAGAAAGGCAAGAGAGTCATCGTCCAACCTGACGCCGAGCTTGGCTTTCGACTTCTGCTCTTCCAGAAGCTGTGCGCGTTCCGTGTAAAGTTCAGACAAACTTTCCTGAAGAGCATCCACGTCTCCAAGTTGAGTTAGGTATCGAATGACGTCGGCAGACTGCTCATTAAAGCCGTTTTCAGCCGTGGCTTGACCGTGCAGTAGATCCGAGGAGGTTTCATGGTTCAGATTCGGGCTCGCAGATGTTGGCCGGAGAAAGTTGTCCAAATATGTACCGGAACGGTGCAGAGATTGGATGATGTCGTCTTCGATCTTCTTGTATCTTGCTTCATCCGCCTGCAGGGAAGCAAATTGGCCATTGCTTAGGGTGTCGAGTTGTTGCTGAAGCTCCTGAACTTTGGCCGCCAGACCATTAGTCCCGTCCGGGGGGTTAGTGTGATCGGTGATGTGGTGCACGAACCCATCCAAGGCACGGAGAAGACTTTCGATCTGTTTCAACAGCGGACCTCTCATGGAATTCAGCTCAAAGACCTGGTCGAGCACGCGTTGGTTTGTGGCTCGGACCACCTCGAATGCCGAGACATACGCATCGAGAGGGGGATTCACTCGGTGCGACTCAGTGTCACGGTCGACATTTCGTTCGCTCTGCACGTCGTCTCTGGAGCTGGCCTTTCGTGGTACGGACGTCTGTATTTCGGACGGCCTGGCCTCCTCAACTCCCGGGGCTTCAACATCAGAGTCCTGAACAAGATCATAGGCCGAGAACTCTGCCGGCTCCGGCTCCGGCTCCGGATCATGATATTTCGAGGCGTGGCTCGAGGCACTTTCCACACTGCTCTCCGAGGCCTGTAACTGGTGTTTTCTGTAGGGTCCAATGCTATCTGGTTGTTCACTGCAAGCCGGGTATAAGCAAGAAAAACGGGAGATAATCGACCACAGCCCTTACTCATTGCGGAAGTATCGGGGCCACTGGAAAAACCGCCTGTGCAGAGGCCACTTGGTGAGGAAATGCCACGTTGAACGCATTCATATGTGGATGCCATACGTGACACCCAAGCATGCGACTTTCACAGGAAGATGGAACCAGAAGTCGAAATCGGGTGCAGGGCTTCGGACAGGAGGGTAGGAATGCGGCTCGTACTTGAATGATGGGTTGCGGCGTAGGCGAGGGCCTGGTCGAGCGAGCCACGGGGCACGTTGACGTGCCGCACCCCCCTTGGCTGAATTCATCTGCAAGGGTGAGTCGACTGTGCTCTGTGTAGTGGCTGTTCCGGGCCAGGGGGGGTGGTTTCCTGGTGGCTGCTAAGGAGCCAGTCCGGGGACACCCAGAAGTGCCTACCACAGCGGTAGGCATGCCCGCAGCGACGCTAAGTAAAGCCTTGCACAGGATTGGCGGCGCCGGCGACTCTAGCAGCAAATTCAGGAATTGCCCAATATGGCCGCCGCACATCCTCTTGTCATCCTCCGCGAGGCGTCCATGTTCGGTACGGTCAATACCGTCTCGGTTCGTCAGATTAGCCCCCCTAAAAGTCCGTAGAGTCCTTCTCTCCAGTTAGCCGCCGGTCTGCATGGCCATGCAGCACGGCAGAGAACCTCATTCGCCAACGACGGCCGTCTGCTTGCATCTTCTCGTCCGTGAACACATGATTCCTCGACGCTGGATGCTAGCTTGACAACTAAAGCAATGAGGGTTCGCGCAGCACATCGTCTCTATCCAACATGCACGCCCTCCCACGTTTCGCTCGGCACCCTGACCAGCTGGGCTTGCCGAAGCGGACAGAGCCCCGCCTGGCTCCTTACGAGTTATATATCATCCACGACCGGGCCTGTGCGTTTGGAGGGACGACCGGTCACATTTCAAACTTGAGCTTGAGCCCGAGCCTGTCCGTAGTATGAGTTCGAGATGCCACAGCCCAGTGGTACCGACCCTCGTCGTAAGTACCCTCCATAGGCGCACAGGAGAGAAGCGTCGTGTTAATGTCCAGCAGCAAAGGCCCGTGATGCGCGGGAGACTGCAAGCAGACCCGAGCCCATAGGGCAACCAAGGTGATTGCTGGACGTTCGGATATGTCGCTTTGTTGCTCATCGTCGCAGCCACGTACCGCGGTACCGGCCAGAGGCACAGCTGCCCAGCCATCATCAGCCTGTCTACAGCACTTCTCCGAGCAATGCGAGAAACCCAGTGTTTCCTCGCCCAGAGTGAGCATTTCCCACCCGAGGACGACCACGCTACTCATTGACCGCAGCCTGCAAGCCAACTATGCCCCTGCTCCCGGCGTCACGAGGCCTCCACAGCGCCAATATGTTCAAACCACAACAGTGCCCTCTGCCACCCAAGGCATGGTAACACACAACACCGTTCAGTATTCAAATCCACAGATAACCACGCGTGTCCAGCCTCGTGCTCCCCCCCGTGAGGGCGATCCTGTCGACAGCCTCGGCTCTGGCTTCGCCGGCATCCAACTTCAGAACACACCCAGGACTACCCTGAACAATGCCGTGCCGGGGGGAGCCAATCAACAACCTTCAACAGAACCCCACGTCCCCCAGCGAGCTCCGGCAAATGCTCCAGCAAATGCTCCAACGGACTCGACTCTGCGAAGGTATTCTGTGCCAGCCGAAGCGACCTTTTTCCAGAATCAGAGAAGGCTGGACGACAGGTACTTCGTGAGACCTTCATCCTTTTACGTAGTCGGCCGAGTGTTCGCAGTGCTTTGGCACGAGGGCTTCAACAGCATGACGTCCCAAAACACCTACGTCAGTGACAACAATGACAACAGAGTCCAAATCAGCACCGGGCTGTTTGGCGAGCCCATCTACAGCTCGATCCGCCGGATGGTCGTTGTTCGACAGGACCGGGGTTACTGCGTCTGCCTTCAGATCAACACTTATGGCAACCGCGGGCTCTCAAAGTTCAAGAACTCGTCCGAGGATGTTGAAGCCCACTCGCGGATTTACATGGTCGGCACGGAGCCGAAATGGCTTGAGAAAGAAACGCTCACGTCGAGCAGAGAGGACATCGCCGTTGTCGGAGTCAGTCCGGAGCAGAGACTGTCCGTTGCAAGCCGTCTCTGTTACGGCCGGGTTCATACCGTGGAACATACGGTCAAATCCCTTCACGTCGGGCAGGTCACCGAAGCCAGCCAGGCGTACTTGCTCGGGTATTTCAGAGAGCGCCAGGCTCGAAACGTCAGGTAAAAGCACCAGCAACGGATATGAATGTGCGGGAGCGACATTTTACCCACCGTCTACCGGGACAGCACGGGACTCTCTCGCTCTCCATTTACACAAAATAATACGTTTTATGCCGCGATGACACCCGACTCATCGTTACGTTTCCTCTTTCGCGCGCGGACAAGCAGATGGCCGGAGGTATAGCTCCCAGGGGCCCGCGCATGTGGGCCTGCGCATGGCGATGATAATCTAGTTTCACGATCACACAAAGTTGACTGGACTTCTGGATCGTCACAGAGACGACCGAACAGAATTTGCACAGTTTTACGCGGAGTTGATGGGGATCACTTTTGCGAAACTTGGATGGATATTCAGGTTTCGATTCGAAATTGCACGATTCGAGAGCTTTGGATTTTTTCCAGCTCCTGGCTCAGCGTTTTCATTCATTTCCAATAGTGGAATTATATGATATTGACGAGGTGTGCATGGAATCATGAAAATAATTAGCTTGGACTGTGCAAGAATCGCGCAGACAGACGCCTTCAAGTCTACCAACTACACATTCATCCTAACGATGTTATGACAACCCTATCTCCCGTGACGGATGGGTTCAGATGCGCATTGTAAAGGAAGAACTCAGCTACACCATGGAGTCCATGCCGCTCACCGGATGGGCACCCCCTCCCCCCCTTTCCGCAGAGCCTCATCGCGGGGTCGCTGAGCTGGATTCCCGCCGGGATGCCCCCCCACGCACGACCTCGTAAAGCGAGCGACCCAGAAACACGAGACCGAGACCCGTCGCGAATCCAAGTTCACTTTTCACATGCTCCGCGTCAAGCTCTGGCTCTAACCCTAGCTATTCCAGGACACGCGCAGGTCGCAATTCCGAGTTCAGCTGGTCAGCTGGTAATTGATTCCTCGTATGATACATAGATAGATGACGACACAATTGCTCCCTAGGTATCGGGGCTTGTATTCTCTAGTGAAGAAGTACATACAGTAACTTAGCGGACGCTGCCGGGTATATACGTAGGACGATCGAAGGACGGATGAATGAGTGAGTGATGCTTACGACCCTTGAGAAGAAGAAAAAAACCAAAGTACAGGAATTAAGCTACGTAGTACGCAGTGCCTGGACGCTATGTATCGTCCATCCCACACCAAGGCCGGGGAGGGGGAAGCCTTCGAGCCACGGCAACTCAGCCCGTCCTGTCGCCCTCCCTGCCTTGTAAGCGCAAAAATTCCCAAAAGTCGACATGGGCAACGACCCAGTCTGTCTCCATGGGCTTCTGGAAGTACGCGGATCCGAAGGCACGGGTATGCATATGAATAATGCAACTAAGTAAGTAAAGTAGAGAGAGAGAGATTGCGCTGCGAGCAAATGAGCATCCTGGGTTCAGCCGTCCCAGGAAGACGGAAGACTATCAATGCGCCGGCTTGCTTCGGCTTCGAGCGGGTAGGGATGCATCGTCGAAATATGCTTGCGATGTGGGAGAGAGCAAATCACCGGGCTGGACGCCATCCACTGCAGCAAGGCTTATGCATGAGCCCGGACGGCGAAGATGGGAATGGCAATGGGATAGGCCACGCCCCGTCGCTTCCTATGTCCTGAGATAGAAGGGGAGTGGGAGGGGCCGCAGACAACGAACTTTTTACTTACTTACTCTGCCTCTCTTTCTAATTTCAGGCCCTGCGCCCTCGTTAAGTTGTCGCCCGTCCGATCAGTGATGGATGAATCACGAGGATCGCGTATTTCTGCCCGATGTTGACATTCATGGAAGCCGAGGCACTATGGCCTTTGTGATCGACCCAAGCGGATATGTACATCCTGGACACGGATCTTCAGACTCTGCCCGCAACGGATACAATCGACACCAACACCGCACTGCCGGTCGGGCGAATGCCGCTGCGAACAGACAAGACCCAAGGAATTGCATTTCCAATCGTCGTCGCTCTTATCTATCTCCAGCCGGAGACTGGATCGTCGGAACACTGACCGTGTTTGCTGTTTGCATCGATGCTGCCGCCCGACACGAGCCTGGTTTCCACTTGGCTGTTGAAGTTTGGAACTTGGTGTTAATCAAAGCACTGGGCGAGCTGGGACCCGGCCTTCGAAAATAGAGTCAATCTAATTACCCATCACGCTGCGTGCGGGTGTATTTGCAAGAAGGCCGGGCTCAGGCATTCTATACTCCGTGCAGGACGCTCCGAATACCTTCGGTACCCAGTACGAGGCTGAGGAATCGTTCAGAGGCAAACCGGGACCAGTGGAGTCTCGATGCATAAGTATTGTGGAGGGTGGGTACACAGTGCATACTTGGGGAGTGGACACGATCTGAGCAGTACTGTGTGCGGTAGTTACAGACCCAACTAAGCTCGGGATTCTTAGTGAACTCGTCGTCCCGTCCCAGGGGCAACTGCCGGGAGTGCTGCGAGTCAGTGCATACAGGTGCATATTAGACCGATCCTTCCGTAGAAATTAGGCACCCCAATAACACTTTCGTTAAAGCTTACCTTCGATCGGCCGGACATTGCGCGCGTTGCAACTCACTGATTGTCTGAAGCGGCTGGGCCAGTCGCGCCCGTCATGAGAGGAGGGATCAGATGCTGTCGTCGCGTGCCGCGTTATTGTTCAGGGTGGTGGTTGGCCTCGAGAATGCGTCGTCATGACATGTTGGATTTTGACTGCCTGTCAGAGAGGCATCAGGACGCCTTCAGCTTGATTTTCGTAAGGGCATTCCTGGGAAAAAGAGGTCGATTGAACTTCTGGCCAATCTGAACAAATTACCCGCGACGGAAGATGCTCGTTTACGAGATTGATCACTTTTACCATCCTGGTAACATTCAACGCCTTCTCGGTGCGATTGGCCAGCCTCACCATCCTGGCACCATCTATGTAGCATGATTGAGGCTGTCCAGACCAGCGGATGGTGATAATGATTCACATGTGATAGTGTCATGACCGCTGCGTGGAGATCAGACGCATCAACCCAAAGGGGTACGGTCCCCAAGAGATCGGTTAGAAGGGATGAGGCCAAGTCTCCCCAGGACACTGAAAGCCATCGCCTGACCGCATCTTGGCCATTTCCTAAACATACAGCCGAGACATGACGAAGATCTTGGTGTTGCCCAGTGGGACAACAACTCTGGTCGTCTGAATCACGAGTCTCTACCGTCTTGGTAAGCAGTATTGAAACTTGGTCCCGGCCCTTTGATAGGGCCGGAGTGCAATCCTAGGTGTGCGGGCTTGCAATTAGCCGGAAGCTTTCGGTCGCAGCTGGGCTTTCAGCGAGTGACTAGGCTCAGGTAGCCTCAGCAGATGGACGTCGAGTTGGAAACATACCCCAAGAGACCCGAGACGCGCAACTGCCATCTACAGCAAATACATGCCACAGTCGTAGAAAGATCCGAACAATCAGGGGCATCTCGCACTTAGTCGAAGTCAAAGGCTTATTGGGAGCATATAGTCAACGAAGAGAACTAGTGTCCTTGGCTTTCTGGCGTGCCAAAAGCCTGTGCTGCCGAACCTCTTCGCGTGTGTTGTGCTGAGCAGCCTCGTGACGTCCAACCGGCTCGCTATTTCCTTGCACCAGTTGCCCAAGCTCAGCTGTGTCCACGTCGGTCACATTGGACCTTGGTTGACTGAAGATGTACTTTGTGAGTGACACCTGAGACTTCTTGGACATCTTAGTTCCTTTCTCGTCCTTGAACCAATACTCGAGCGGGATGTCGTTGATCATGTCCACACGAGCGGTTTGGTTTCCCGTTTTCAGCTTCTCTTCCACGGTCTTCAAGAAAGCCTTGCGCTCTTCCGGAGATTGTTGCAACTGGTACAGGAGATAGGCGTTGACCAAAGTCTCTGACCCGACGTGACTCTCGTCCGTCACACGGTCCAGGATCTGCGAAAGGCTCTCCGTGTGGTCGTGAAGTTGCGGGCCAGTTCTGGGCTCCATCGCTTGTCCAGGGATGTCGCCGACTATTGCAGAATTAAGGTCCCGATGGGACGAAGCATCTGTATCCGTGGCGATGGACGCCGGGGGGGAACGAAGCTGATCCTCGGGGATTTCCACCTTTCTGTCTGGCAGGTTATTGCGAAGTGTTTCTAGGTCCGCTTCCGCTTGCTGCAGTTCGACTAAGAGTGTTTGCCTTCTTGATTCCAGCTGGTCCACGGGCATCGCCTCCCCAGGAGGGGAGGAACCTATGATTTGCTCCCCATCGAGGCTCATCAAGCTCTCCCTCAACAAGTCCACATCGCCCTTCCTCGACAGATAGCGTCGAGCCTCCGAGGTCTGGTCGAGTCGAATATCGTCTGCTGAGAACACGGACGGGTCTGTGACTATCTCGGTGACCGGCAGAACAATACCCTGCGCATCAAGGATCTCAAGAGAAGCATCCGCGGCAACGCCAAATATCTTCGAGCCTTGGGCAATAAATTCATACCCACGTGAGACGAGATTCTCGTCCTGTTCCAGCAGCGCGTTCTCGGAGCTTTGTAACTCGGTTAGAATGTTTCGTAAAGTGAGCAGAGAGGGATCCTGCAACGTCTGGAGGTGCGCTTCAATGTCCCGCAAGGCTACATTTCTCTTTTCAATATTCCCTCTTCGGCGGTCGCTGGCCGAAATCAAGTCTCCAGTCAATGCATCTGCCGCGTTGGCAAGTTGTGACCAACGATTCCGCAAGGCATTCCCACGGTCCTGGGTGTTGACGTCCTGATCTGCCGTACTCGGACGGTCCCCCGGAGCCGAGGTTCGAGTCTCGAAAGTAGCTCGTGGCTCATGAGCCACATTCGACGCAGCTGCTTCTGAGCCAGGCGGCGGCTGTACTACCTGGGCGGAATGCCGAGAGGAGTGTGCTTCTCCCAGTGGTGTGTCAGATTGTTGCTCCATGTGCACGAGTTCATTAGCTGAGAGATCGCTCGCTGGCTGACCAGCATTCGTCGTGGGCGAAAGAACATCGCCGGGCAGAACATTATTGTCGTCCTCCTTTTTAGAGTCATCTTGGGTGTCATCTTGGACCTGCGGCGGCGGGAGCGGCTCTTGACTATTTCGATCTGAGCTGTAGAACGTGTCAAGACTGTACAACGAGGGCAATAGGGCGGGCCTGGGCTCACTCTTCCTGCGGTAGGACGGCAGCTGGTTTGGTCCTGCTCCAGGCTGGCAGAAACCTCATTCCGAAGAACGCTGAAGGGTGGATTCATGGTAGGACGAAGGTGCGCCCATTCTGGAGCAAGATGTGCCATCGATATAAATGGAGGGTAGGGACAGTGAGGCGGCCGTCCATAGTCAAGTGAACGATCAGTGCAGGAGCTGCACCGGCTTGCATGCATGGGGCATGGGGGGTTGGAGGGGAGCCAAATCTCAGGCCGATAAAAACAGCCGGTCGGACCACCAATTTTGTCTCGGGGGCGCCCCGCGGACCCCTGTAATACCTGGAATATTACCGGGAACAGACCCGCCTGAGGCCTCTGTCCCCCGAACCACCCCCCTTGGCTGGCGCCACGCTCTGCTAATCCTCCCACCCTCGTCGCCATGTCTTCTTCCCTTGGCCCGTCCTCGACCTGCGACAGTCTAGCCCTCATTCTCAGCCATGGGTCACCTACCACTCAGATCTATTTGCTGCTTCAACCCCGCCCCTCGGTGATCGTTCCAATTGACGTCTATCGACTTGCATTTGCATGCACGCTGCTGCAGCAGTATGCCTCCTTGGGAGGTAGGAGGAAAGAGGAGGGAAAAAGAGCCGCCATCCTGCCATGACGGTGGCCGCCAGCCATATTGCCTATAAGATGCGCCAATCGTGGGTAGCCAGTCTCTTTACCTGTCCGTTTTCCGAGCGTCACCTGCCTTGTTTTGCGGCATTGTGAAACATAGCAATTGTAGCATCTGGGCTGCATCGACGTCTTCTGAAGCCTGTGATCTGTGTCCTGCGAGTCTTTTTCGGTACAATCAACTTGGATCTGGTAGTTTCGGCCACACGTCCGTTCCTAGCCAGTGGGAGCCATGTCGTACCGCGATTCAGGGTACGGCGGGTTTGACAGGCCCATGCCCGATAGACCGAAGCATGGAAGACATCGGGGTAGCAGCGGTGCTGAAGAGCTGACGGCAGAAACGGCACCGATGCAGCGGAGAAGGAGAGATGAGGAGGCTGAGAGAGAGCGACAATTTCAGGAGCACGAAAATGAACGACGCTATCATGATCGACGCCGTCAGGAGCGCGAAAATGAGCGATACTCTCAGGGGCGTGAGAGAGGGCGATACCATCAGGAGCCCGAGTCTAGAGGCGTTGAATCACCCGAGTCACTCGAACGGGGTAAATTCAGGGCCAGAAGCGACGAAATGGGCTTTGGAGTCGAGGCGGATGACGAGGAGATACCTCATACTGGCCGTCAAAGGAGTGTCAGGGCTTTCTCTGACACCAGCGCTCAGAGAGAGAACTCCCTTGTCACCGCCCCGGTCTGTCTGGATGCTGCCCACCGCCAGTTCATCCATGATTGGGCCCAGCGGCGCACGTACGGGATAGGGATCTTTGCTGATCAACAGGCACTCTTTGAGGTCGACGATTACCGGTTCCTCCTAGAAGCTGTACAATGCGAACTGGCGGCCGACCGCCATGCCTGTATCAGGCTATATTTACTGGTTAGGAAGTACAGCACCCTTCCTAAAGGCCAAGCTTGCGAACGCTTCCTTTCCCAACTTGAACGAGAGGATAAGCGCAATCAAGACGAGCGGAAGGTCGAGGCCGTCGAGGCAATTGTGCAGCACATGAGCCGAACCAGGGCTGTGGGAATGCCGCCCGCAGACAGCTTGTCGGTGTCTAGGCTCACAGCTACGACACCGTCACCCCTGCAAACCCACGACCAGCGTAGATCTCGGCAAGCCGAGGATGCAAAAATGTCGAGCTTGGCCGCCGGTTTCCATACCAAACCCAGCGCCTGGTTTAGCATTGGCCGGGTGTTCATCATGCTGTGGCATGAAAATGACACCAGCGGAAACATGGCCCCCAGGGAGGGCGCAGTCGTCACTCAGGGGCGCTATAGAGAAAAGGTTCATAGTGAGATTCGACGTTTTGCCGTCGTACGAGAAGGCCACGGCTTCAGCTGGGCGATTCCAGTCAACACGTACCAAGGGCAAGGGCTCAACAGGCCGGGACTCTACCAACAAGACCATGACGCGCACGCCATCATCCACATGGATGGTACAACGCCGCATAGGCTCCCTAACGAACCTTACATGAACAAGCACCCCATCGCCGTTGTGCAGGCAAGCTATGACAAGAAGCTCGACGCCGCGAGCCGCATTCGATTCGACAAGGTGTTCAGCATTGAGCACAATGTGAAGGTGAAGAACGTTGGAAAGGTGTCGGTGAAGTCGATCCCTTGGTTCTGTCGATACTGGCGGGAGGAAGCCAGGGCCGCCGACGCGGCCGCAGCCGCCGCCGCCGCCGCTGCTGCCGTTGTCGCTCCGAGTCCTGGTGGCCGTGCCTAAGCCACTGAATAGGATGTTGCGGCAACCCCGTTGGAGAGAGCACGCAACATGATATACGTTTTTGTCTCACAGTGCCTGCATGGGCAATGGCGACAAAGTCCGACACCTTCTGATCACAGTCCACTGCGGAAGGTTGGATATGTTACGGCTATGGACGAGAAATCCTACCCCAGTCCCACACGTTATTCTTGTCCCTTGATGGTCTTCTTGTTCGGTGGCCCTCCAGGAGATTGATTGTATGTGGCCCCTTTTCCTGAAAGCCTCGCTCATTTCAAACATCGCAATTGGTACACGATATTTGTTGGGGTGGGACTGATTGTGGCTCTGGCCTGCTTCTTATGGTATGGTGGTTGCCTTTCCTTAACTGAGTTGGGCTTCGAGGCTTGTACTTGTAACATCGATACGAACAAGCCCCGTCAGATAACGCGCGAATATGAAAAGACCATCACTTCCTGATCCTAGAATCACGCTATGATCGCTCCGTGGGTCCGGCGGCGTCAATCCTGTGTCCATCAACCTCCTCGCATAGGGAATGTACCCCACTCTCTCCCAGCCTCGTAGCCTTCTCGCCTTCCATCCCAAGGGGGGGCGGGGGCCAATGACGTCGAATCAGTCCGCCAAAGGGACCTCGTCCTCGCTTTCTTCTTTCCCAACCGTGCCCATCCCACGACTATCCCACCCCAACCTCTTTACTACTACAGTATGATAAGCAGCACTGATTTAGGACCGGATTCGCTTGACGTACAGCTATTGCAAATAGTCCTGTGTGGCTGAGCCCGCCACCGGGGAGCAATCCCGCCCCCGCGGAGTACGGACTACTATAAGTATTCGTCCCAGAGCACGGAGCCCGTCCCTTGCGCTAGTGTGAGCGACAAGCTTCCCACTTACGCGTGGGACGGCGGGATGTCACTCCTCTGTTCCGTATATGGTCCGGGAGCACGGATCAATAATGCAAGGTCTTTCTCTCCCGTGAGGTAGGCGGCTAAGTACGGAGTACTCGTACTGGTATCTTGACTGTCCGAAGAACTTGTTTCTCTTTTGAGCCGATCAGGCAGAGGCGCTTGTCCGTCACCGGGTCACGAGGACGGAGTACCTATAACGGATTACGCAGTAGATGTGTTCAGGACATCTTGGGGTCGACTCCAGATCCTTCATCAAGCCGGCGGCGATAAGGCAACCCGGGCTGTTCGACTACGGGCACCGGCTCAGGCAGGAAACCACGCCGTTGCTAGAGCCATGGCTCATGACCCTGACCTCAAGTGGGGGCCCCTCGATCTTGGAACTGACCGCCATGTGCATCTTGAGAGGAGCTTCAATCTGCAACGGGCCGCTAGGCCAGCCGGGTGGATGACGGGATCAATACAAGATCCTCAAAATGTCGAGAAATACTGTCTGAGCCGTTTCGACCGTACAAGCCCCCCGACTTACAAACGGCCGGTCATTTCAACATCCGCCAAGGGCATGCCGTGCAGGACAAAGTGATGCATCGGTGTCCCTCCCCGACCGACAGTCAGTGTGGCCCTAATCGCAACCGACGGCGTGCTGTGCAGCGCTGCGCTGTGCAAGGCGGGCAGGCTGGTGGTAGTAGCGTCGCATTGTGGAGGGCTGTCTCGCAATGTTGAGGACAGAAGATGACGACCGCAGGTTCCAATAGGCTCCGTCGGAAATCCGATCGAGCCTGGTGAGAGGCATTGCATTTCCGAGAACCGGCCAACGAGCCACGCAGTCGTCTGCCGTGACTCACCGCCCCGGGACTCTACTGGCCTTCTGTTTCTCGAAACTCATGACTCGCTCCAGCGATAGGTCATAATATTGCCAACATGTCCCATTTCCCCGCTCGCTTTGCTAGTGGTTTCTCACCAGGGGATGCGAGGCAAAGGAAGGCGACGAGAAGGGGGAAAATCAGTCCACTTTGCCACCTGTCAATCAATGCCTGGGGAAACCAGTTCAGCTTTCAGCAAGTTTCGAAATCCAGCCCTTCAGATCCCGAGATGGCTGACACCCAATGCGAGCTTGGCTCCCCCGCGGAAGACAGCGGCCGTCTATCCGCCCTGCTGGATCTGAGGCACGACTGGCAGCAGGGGACTTGCGGTCAGGAAACTGGCGGCCCAATGTGATGCGCCCTGCAGGTTGACGTGCAAGAAATTGACCAATGGGCAGTGCGTCCGTCGCTGGAAAGTGCTTGAAGTCAAAATGTCAAAATGTCAAAAATGTCGACACCTCACATCGCGCCAACGGTCTTGTGCTCCAGACATGGTGAAAAAAGCATCGACCTGCAGCCGAGCATGTACCACTCTCTCGGGATGGTGTGCCACGTGTCCAGAAAACCGCTTCGCTGAAGCATGCCGTGTAAGCACGCGTGGCAGGCAAACGGGGAGAGATTTGCTACGACAATGTCCTCAAGCAACTTACTCCGTGCGTAGGACCATGACCCGGAAACTCCGTCGACGTGCGTTGGATATCATGATGGGCATTTTCCAGGTCACGTCGCATCATTAAGCTCTTCGTGGATATGTATCCTACTGTACGCGCTAACGCCTGTGCCGAAGACAGCGAGCCTCACTTCTGCGATTTTTGGCATCCGCCTCGACGATCAACGGCAGGGATTCCGCGATTGCATGAATAGAAGAGTGTGACAGTACTCGGTACCTTGAGGTTCTACCTCACCGCGCGAGCCACGTTCGCCCTATCTGCCCTTGTCAATCCCATGACTCCTCAGTCACAGTGACGGCAATCAAGAATTCCAACATCCTGCCCGCTACATCCAAACAGGACCGAAAGGTGTGGCAGGAAAATTGATACTCGACAAACGCTCGATCTCGATCCCCCTATAATACTGTACTGTACGTTCGAAGTAAACCTCGCCGCGAGTTCTTCGATAGAGTCTCCATCGAAAACGACTACTCGTGCCTCGCTCTGGTCAGGTGTCCAGATACGTCGTGGCACGACGATCACGTCAAAGCTTCCGGTGGCTAATAGATCCACCCACTCTAGCCGCCGACGACGACGCCGACGACGCTATCCACATCTCGCGCCGCCAGACTCAGGGGAAATTGGCCGTGCGATGGACCGACCTGGCGCCCCTGTTGCCTAGACTCTACTGGATACCCGTCCTTCCCACCGAGGATTGGATATTGGTCGTTTGAGGTCGGGGCTGCTGCGTGCGAAACGAATGGAACTTTTGCCCTAGGGTGTTTCCTCTCAGGGATCTTCCCCGCCCTCTAGATGCGGCCTCAGCAGGGGGCACACAGTAGGCTGCCGTGCATGAGTAGAGTTGGACGCTCCCGACAAGGATGGAGCAACGTGCCGTAAGGCTGTGAGAATCTTGTTACGGAGTACGAGGTAGTAGCTGTCCCGTACTGTCTACAGACCAGGCATCAATCATCCCTGAGTCGGTTACACTCAACGTGGTTCAGCGGCCGTTGTCCAATGCCTTTCTGGCATGAATGAGGTAGTCGTTGTAGAGTTTGGAACCGAAACTGCAACTGCAACTGCAAGGCGAGTACCAGACAGACCCGTCGTTCTGATCGTCGTTGTTCTTGTTGCTCGAAGCCAGAAATAAGACGGCGCGGTGACTAGAGGTGGAAACCGGGAAGACCTCGCACTCGTACAGTATCACGTCAAGCACGGTCGTGTCAAATGCAACCACCATGCCTCGTACACAGGCTCACAGGGTAATACTTGTCATGTGTACGAGTAAGGCTGCATGGTTTTGCCCAGTTCTCGGGTCCCGCACAGCCTGCCTTCAGCCGCCGTGATTATAACCAGGGTTGCGTCCCTTTTTCGACGAATGAGCATGCCTCGATCCGTGTTGCTCGCGCTGGGCATCACACCTGTCAACGGTGGTCGCCTCGGGGTCGTCCGTCACAGGGCCGAGTCGGACATCGACCAGCTACGGCGCACAGGTCAGTTTCACCAGGATCCGTAAGTTCAAGGATACACGAGCGGGAATGGCCTTGTTCACCTCGATATACGGAGTGTTCGTATTGGCATTACTGTCAGAGTCGGCCGCAATACAGCCAAGGGTAGCCTATTTCTCGATTCCGGAAAAGGCTGGAAGCCGCACTGGACAAAAGAGGGCATTATGCACCTCGACGAGGGCGGCCGGCTTGGGGCAAATATGGTCCTTCCATCTTATGGAGTATACTAAAATAACAAAAGATATGTACTGGTAATGTGGGGAGGGAAGTAAAGCCGCGTGTATGCACGAGTAGACGGTGAGAAGGACTCCGGAATCCTGCCACTTTACTCAAGCAGGAGGCAAAAACGGGGGATCAACCGTTTGTGATCTGCCGGAACTCCGCAAAAGAATAAGCCCCAGATCCCTCGCCGAATGGGGCAAAAACTCCTTATTGTGGAGCAGAGTCACAGATTGGACATGTCCTAAAACCTGATAGCAGGGTGAGGAAGATGGGGCAGCCATCAAGCGCCCTGATATGTTTGATGACTCGTAAAGCGCACCAGCCACGACCCCATCACGAAGGCAACCAGACACCATCACGTGGTACAGGGGGCCGCTTGCTCAACTCTGCTCGTGCATGGGTGACTGTGGCCTGAGAATCTTCGTTGGTGAGTTGGTCCACCGGAATAGCCCGAGCTGTGCCGCCGTTTTGGTCGATGAACCTCCCACAAAGGCTCCTGTATTCCTACTGTATTAGATGTCGGAGTCAGGGCTTGGTCCATAGGGGTATGAGAAACGAGCGAGCTCCTCGGGTCTTCGCTCCAGACGAACACAGAAGACAGACCAGCCCCATCTCGAAACCACGTCGCCTTCAACATTGCTGCAGTTGCTTGATCGGTAAATTCCCCAGCAGGGTCTATCCAGGCCGCCAAGCGAGTGAATGACCACCACGATGATTGCACGCATCCGAGGATCCAGTGAGACACATAATTCGTCAAGTTGTCTAAGAGCTCCTCATCCACTTCCCACTCGATTGACGAGTATGGCACGACGGCAGGGGCCAATCGTTGCGCAAGTGCAGCGTCCGCATGCATCAGTTGATCGAAGACAGGTTGAGTCAAAAAGGAACCCATGTCGGCCCTGCGTGCCTGGTGGTCCTGGCTGTAGAGTCGCGGGATTCGAGAGTCGCCGTTCTGGGGCTCCTGTGAGTAGTTTCCAGTCTCCAAGTGATGGAACTGGTGAAGTCCAAATAAAACGTTTGATTGCCTCGAGTCGTGGAGCGAAGCTTCCATGTTCATAGCCTCGAGGTCACTGATCTGGGCACTCAGCCCAGCAACATGCTTCAGCAGTTGGCCACGCCGCTCAGCAAAGTCTTCCAGAGTGTTGCGCGAGAAGATGTCAACCGGAACACCTGCTGCTGCTCTCATCTCCAGATCCTTGTGTAGCGCCGTGTACTCCTTTTCCTGGCTCGCGAGGCTGTCCTTCAAGTGCCGTCTTTCTTCCACCAGTGCTGCCAATCTTTGGTCTGCGGTAGCCTCGTCGGCTCCAGGTAAAGAGTTCACGTCTTCAATGGCTTTCAAGGGGCGACGAACCTGTTGAAGCGTCGTTCCAAAATCGACATCGATATCCTCATCTTCATCAGAAGCTGACGGACCAAGTACGGCTTCGTACAATCTCCGCTCTGTGTTCTCCAATTCCCATTCTTCAGGCAGAAGATCACTTTCTACCATGTCCTGGGCAACGTCCTCAGAATTGAGTTCCTCGTACGCCACTTCCGCTGTCTGGAAATCCTTCATGATGGAGTCGGCACTGTCAACCCGAAGGTGATTCGCTTCAATCGCCTTGAAAAAGCGGTGCAGCGCGCCATGGAGGCGGTTGCGCGTGGCTTTTATTTGACTTCGGCCGTCCCTTGCTCGTACTCTGAGCCGTTGCACCTTCCGCCTCTTTGCCCCGAGCGTTTGAAACTCAGCAACGAAACATACCTGCTTGTCAATAAGGTCAAGGGGATTTCGTGGGTGTTTGGCATCCATCGAGACGTCCGACACAACGTCCGCTGGTAAGCGAGGGAAAGACTGGTCCTCTGCTAGGGCCCAGTCTGCTACCGAACATGAAGGCGTGCGTGGAGGCGGTGAATCATTATCGATCATAGCTAGCTCTAGTGATATTCTTTTGTTATCTGCTTCATCTCTTCTTCGTCCCCAAGGATGGTCGCGAGGAGCCCCGGTCGTGTTCGCTTCCCGTCCCCACGATAATCGAAGTCCTGCGTCGAAGCTTCCCCATCGTTGACGGGCGGTGGGACGGGACATTGAGGAAGAGCTACGTCCCTGCATTCCAAGTCAGTTCCAAGTCAGCTTATGGGGATCGGGGTGAGGCGGCAATGTTCCCACCGTGCACAATCTGGTCGCAAGAGTATCCCCGAATCCCGGTCTACCCTCGTTAGATAGAAAGTCCATAGACGGCAGATTCAATTCACGATCAAGTAACACAACACAACTTGTACCGCGACACTCAGCCGCCGGAGCCGGCAGAGCTCCAAGAGCGACGTAAACGGGTAAAGGCCAAATAAAGGCAGAGCATGGCAGGTCAAATAGCCTCGGGGCAGGAAACAAGGAGTTACAGACAGCCAACCTGGCAGAAGCCCGTCACTGAAATACACATCAGCCATGGCTGCAAAGATAGAACTGCGCTACAGCCAATGGCCAGATACTAGGTGCGCGGTATTTGGAAAGCGCCCCCTTACACAAAGACATGATCCGAGGGAAGAGATGTGGATGGCAATCAAGAGACCCAAATGCAAGGCGGCACATTTGGTGGCGGGCAGCAAACACGCGAATACTGACCGACCACGCCTGGAGACGAGCTCTGCCGGGGCAGGGATGCCCGGAAGGGAAGGCCAAGGAGACGCGCAGGACGCGATCCCTGCCCTGTGTCACCCCAGCCGGCCTGCACAATTCTGATTAATGGATTAATGAGAAATGGCAGCCTGTCTGACAGCTGGTCATTTCAAACTCCCATGACTCCCTGCAAACTTGCAGTGAGCCGCCAATCTTCCACCCTTGACCCCCTCCCCCCCCTACACGGTCTCTTGACGCTCCCTTTCAGCTGCCTCCTCGCCGTATCTCCTGCAACTTCTGCATCAACAGCGACCGATAGCATTGGTCCTCCCCGCAGGCTCTTCAATTGCTCTCTCGTCTCTCTCAGAGCGAAGGATGGCGGCCAATCACCCATCTCCGAATCAGCTCTGTGCGCTGTCCTCGATGGCCACACCTCAATTCTACTGGACCTCTATCAATGCGAGGCCTGTCGCTTCTGGAACAACCAGTAGCACCGCCAACACCCTTTGCATGAACGCTTGATCCACTCTTCCTCCCCGCAGGTGCGGCTCTGCGTGATGGGCGAGGTACATATTCTGGTCGGGGTTCACTATATCCTCCTGGTAGCCGTCGAGCTGGTCTCAGATGCCGCCTCGCCCACGCTTCTGGGACTTTGATGGCACCATATGATCCCGTCGAGAGATATGGTACTGAGTGGAGGAAACATAGCGATGGACGTGAACTACGAGTCGTTATTCGGCAAGGTATGTTGTAGAATCTCAAACTCAGAGTATGCCGCTAACCCCAGCAAGGGAAGTACTGCTTCCTGGATCGACGCACGGGGACGTTGACTCTGATTCCCAACACAATATCTCCCCAGTAAGAAGAACTGCGGCGGCATTGCTATACCGTATGCCACGTCTATCGCCTATTGACACATGTACCTTGCAGGAACATCCCGAGATCGGAACAAGACCAACCACGTCAAGGCCTGCCTGAACGACATGTCGCTCAGCAGGATTCTCGGCGACGAGAACATCAAGCACGTATCGCACCAAGCTACGAAGCGCGAGCTGCCGGGGCTGGTTCGCGTTCAGCATTGTACCCCTCTGTTGCAGACACTGCTACCTCACGTCGCGAAGAACCGATCCAACCCCGAGGGCCATCACATGACGCTCAGAACGGCAATCTCACATTGGAAAACTCTTCCCAGGATGACCTTCTTCTCGACTTCATCGCCATTCCATATGGCGAGTTTGAGGAATGCAACGACTTCATCAAGAAGCACAAGCGCATCCTGGACGTAGACCTTCAATCTCTTCTCGACTTGGCGGTTCGTTCCAGGGAAAAGGGAGATGGTGTGCGTAGCCACCGTTGCGTGCAGCGCTATGTGATCATCAAAGCCTGCAAGAGTCGCAATGCTCGCCAACGGGATGACTATCTCTATCACCTGGGGGGAAAGGGCGAGGACAAATTCGATCGGAATGAGTACGCCCGAGACTTCGATCAGACACTAAAACAAGTCAGCCACTTGTTCGAGGTGGGCGCGGCTTCACGCCGGGAACAACCTCAATCCACATTTAGAATCCAGGGCTCTGGGAATGATCAAACGGGCATGAGGGAACAGATCCAGCCATCGTACAGTGTTCATGTCCCTCTCGCTCCATCGTATCGAGCGCAGGCGATGCCCAGCACGGCTACATATGCGACTGCATCGTCGTTAACGCCCTGCGGGCAGCCCACAAGTCTTTTTCAATCCGGCCAGCCGCTGGAGACGGATATTCTCCCTCAATCAGGTACCACTGCCCCAAATATCCCGATTCGACGTCAGAGTGGACTCGAAGATTCTCAGAGGCCTGCAGCTCTCCCTGGCCCTACTTCGCGAACAAATGCGAATTATGATCATGGAAGAAAGATATCCCAGAATCAGGGCGATTCAAAGGGACCTCAAGCATCTGGTACTCATCCTTCGAGCGAATCTCAGCCTGGCCGCGATCACAGACCCATCTTGCCGACCGCCCACGGTTTGGACGGTGTCGAGGTCAGAGGTCAGTATCAGTCTCAGCTTGCAGACACCGAGCTTCTCGATCCAAACTACATCTTACGTTCTGATGCTCGCGAGTTCTTCTCCGCGGGAAGGGTTTTTTCGATGATGTTCCACGAAAATCTCGGCCTCAAACACGGAGACCCGCGGATTACCAATTATGACTCAAACTATGTGACCAGAGGGCCCAAAGATGAATATATCTATAGCCACATACGGAGAATGGCTGTCATCAGACAACGACGAGGCTATTGCATTTGCGTGCCCATCAACTCTTACCGACGACGAGGCATTTCGGAGAAGAACTTTGGCGAAGAGGGTCAAGCGCATGCGATCGTCTACTCAAGCCACAGGGCGACACCACCTGCACCCTTACCTGGGGAGCCCAGGTTCAGAAAAAGGCCCATCGCCGTCGTGCTCAAAAATGGCCAGGATTTGGGCGATGCGAGTCGAATCCATTTTGGAAAATTCCACAGCATCGAATGGAACATCAAGGTCATGACTGTCGGTCACATCGCCGAGCGTTCGATGGCTGACTTTGATGCATACTGGAGACAGGAGCTGACACGCTGAGGAGGCCGGTTTCCGCAACCCACGTTAAGCATCAGGAGCTGCAGTCATTGCCGATTTCACTCTGCAATTACTCACGCCATTCACATCAATACGTCTAGGAGTCATCAGTCCCGAAATTGATGGCAGTCGCTATGTCCGGATTCGAAGGGAAAAGCTTGTAATCGACAGTCGGGGGGGTCTGGACCTTCCTTTTTGTCATGGTGGACGAACTTCGCTTCGAGCGGGGGACATGGAGTGCTTGCTTTGCTGTTTTGGCTTGTCTTATTTCAGCCTCTCCTTCTCAGCCTCACGGCCAATTTGGGCTGACATGTTTGCGGTTCACTTGTGCGCAAAGGGCTTGATAGTAGCCATTTCCAGTCATTTCCTTCTTTGGTCCTGCTTTTCGTGGGGTATTGCAGGCTATTCCACGATTGTATGCCAGTACTGATATGACCTAACGACTCCATTCACCCAGAAGTTCCATGACGCCTGTGACTCTCCGCAGGATTGTGACGCGTCAGGTATCGCGAGACAAGTTGAAGGAACATGTACCAGTGATTTGAATCATTCTGCTTGACCTTCCGTAAGCCTTTGATTGGAACTGCCCAAAATTATTCAGCCCTTCCTCTCAGATGTATGTCTGTAGATTGAATGACAACGACGCCATCCTCAAGCCGGGCTTGACCTTGACATACTCCGCACGAGCACACAAACAAACATGCAGGTCGGCACAGTACAGGTACCCTCACTCACTCACTCACCTATTCAGTCACCTCTGGGACGGTCAGAGGGCTGCCAGGGTTTATTGCATGGTTTCAAAGGTCCATCGGACTGACCACTTCTGTCCTGTGTGCTCGGTACCCTGCGCTGAGCTGCACTGCACTGCGTTGTGTTGTGTTGCGTGAGACAAACGCGTTGGTTTGGCAATAAGGAATCAGAATCAGAACCAAGAACCAAGGCTTGTGCACAACCAAGACATGACATGACATGACATGACATGTTATATGTCGTGAATTCACCAGTTTCCAGCCCCCCGACGCCGCGCAAGAAAGAGTAACCTACGGAGTACCGAGTACATTACCCAACATGGCACCGCGAGTACTCCGTCCGCTGGCTGTTGTATGTATGTATGTATGTACATGACCTTTTTTTCCGCTGGAGACACCTGAATTAATTATCAATTACCCATAATTGTACTTTGAAGGGATGTTTCCAAGGCCGTAGCGTTCGTGTTCGCGTTCTCGTGATTTTTTCTCTCTCCTGTCGTCTTCGTGAAACCGTTTGCTGAGGATCCTCTGAGTGAGATTTGCACTGCACACGGCATGCACGTTGCAACGTTGCATGCTGCATGCTGCATGTTCCTGCAGGGGTGTCTGAATGGGCCTGAGTGGGCGTATTCAAAACAAGGCCAGGACGAATCGACAAGTCATTCACGCTTGTCGTTGCAGGCAGCGGCTTACAACATCTCGTCCTTGAGGTCGCCTCCCACGCTCCCTTCCCCGTCATCCACACCTCCCGCGCTCCCTCCGAGCTCTCTGACCTCGGCGGTCTCCCAGCACAGACTCGTCAGATCCAGCATCCAGCGCTGATACTGCTCTTCCAGAAACTCGATGGTCAGGGGTTTCGGCCATGCTTTGAACGTCGTGTCCGAGGCGGGGTCCTTGATCATTTTGTCGTACTTCTTGAACGAGACCCGGTGGTGAGAGATATTCTGCCAGCTGTCGTCCATGTCGATGTGGAGTTGGGAGCCGGAGAAGAGTTCAAACCTAGGTAGACCCATGATGTTAGAGTGGGCCATTGAATTCATTGATTACATTTGCCGTGTCATGTCGTCGTCGCCCCTCAGAAAAAGGGTAAATCGCGCCTGCCTTTTGCGCGACAAACATTGCTGAACAGGAGGGAAAAAAAGTCTGCTCTCCAGTAACATGGACTTACCCTATGTACACGCCATTGGCACTGCCGAGACTGATGATTTTCGCACCGGGCGAAGTCTTCACCAAATGGTAGATCTCGCAATATGGCACCAGATCTTGGTGGCTCGGGAATTGCGGGAAGAAAGGAAATTTGAGCTTTTCAAGTCTGTTAGTCCAAAAAGCTCGCGGCGGGTATCAAGTCGCAAGACTCACGAAATGAAGATCGCGGCTCTTGTTCTCCTCATACTTGACATCCCAGAAATGGCGCAGCACGATCTGATCAGTCCGTGATAGATTGCCGATGGCGCTGTTGGGCAGCGCGGTCATCTGGTAGTTTGTCGGCGGACGGTTAGCGAAGTCGAAGCTCGAGCTGGTTTTGGCGGACGTGGGCCTCGAATCCTGAACCGACCCTGCCGTGCCGTTCACCATCGGAGCGTGAGAAAGAGGGGGCGTGTATGATGTCGGAGGAGCTGATTGATGTGAGGCTGAGGTTTTGGAGTCGTGGACCGAGCCAGATCGGGAAAACCGCCTCATGCTGATGAACGGGGACATAGTCTGCCTGAAGGAGAGAAAGAAGTGAATTAAAGTTCTCGGACTGGGCGAGATAGAGAGAGGTGCAGAACCGAATAAATGGGGTGGCTCAGGGAGGTGAATGGCGATGGATGCGAAAAAGATGTGGCAGGTCTGGGTTGGTGATATCGAGATCGATGCATGGTGGATATTTCTGGACCGGCCTGCGCCCGATCGGGTTAGCCGCGGATAGAGTCCGTCGGAAGAGCTACTCGCGCTAACTGCATTGCGTCCCTGCCAACCTCGTGCTCTCGAATAACCAACTTCTGTCAAGATTCTTCCTAGAGCTTCGACTAGAGCAGGCGCGCCTCGCTACGGAGTACATCTTCGGAAATCCATCAAAGAAAGGCGAAGCACTCCGTACGGAGCATCACAAATCCCTATTGGCTTTCGCAATCCCCGGGTTTTGGCGCGATCACGTAAACTGCGGCGATTGTGTCGCCCGGAACTTTCACTTTGCATTCACCGGCACCTCATTTCATACTTTGTCTTTTATCAGTATCCATTCTTTATCGACTTCAACACTTTCCTTCTCCATGGCACCTTGTAAGGTAGCGGTCTGCTCCGAGACTGGAGCAATCAAGGTGCTCCGGAGCCACAGATCGGGTATTTGGGCTTCTTCGAGCCCACAAATTTCACCAAAGACGTTAAACCCACCCGTATGGCTTCTCCAGACGACAGCAAACTCGCACAGTACATCGGCCTCATTCGCCTCCGAAAGCCCTGCCCTATCCTGTCAAGTCTTCCCGATCTGGTCAAGCCATCCAAACAATCCATCGGTCACAGCTTTCCCCCAGCCAATGATAATTGGCAAGGCTGTCGGAAAACGCTGGAGCCTAGCAGTAGAAAAAAGAACAATATCGTGAACCGTGCCCCTTCCAATTATGTTTGCATCTGACCTAGTCGTGTGTCTGAAAGCGTGAGAGCCGGAACAACATTGATGGACCTTACCTCCCATACTCGGTATCCCCCTGAGATTGAATGCCCGAGCAGACGATGTTTGTCTCACCGGCTTGCCTTGCCTACATCATTATGCTCGGTCCTTTGCGTACGAAAGGCTGGTACCTGGTGCTTAGACACACAGTATATATCGAATGCATACCTCTTCAAAAAACCAAGCTTCCTCAAATGTTTCTGGCACAGCTGCCCCCGTCTAGACACCTTACTAAACAATTAACACTGGCAGAGGCGTCCTAAGCCCGTGCACACAGCTTCAAGCCCTAAACAATCTTCGTCCCCTCAATCATGGCGACTTCTCTCCGCGTCGGCGTCCTCCTCGCCCCTCCAGTGCAACTCCTCGACGCCGCCCCCATTGACGCCTTCGGCATGTTGACCCCCGAATATCTCAAGGCATGCGGCCTCCCGGGACCGCTCACCAAGCTCGCCATCCCCGTGTCAATCCACTACATTGCGGCCTCCGGGCCGGGCACATACGCGTCGATGACCGCGTCGGCGTCTCTGCCCGTGACGGACTCCCTGTCCTCGCCGGCCGTCCAACCAGGGCGACTCGACATCCTTCTCATCCCCGGCCCCGATCCGAACATCGTGCCCGACGACGATGTCCTGTCCTTCCTGCGCGCGCACAAGGAGGCCAACCAGACGGACTTCCTCGTCATATGCACAGGGAGTTTCCTGGCCGGGTATGCAGGCCTCTTGGACGGGAAGAGAGTCACCGGCCCGCGCGGCCTCTTGGGCAGATTGAAGGACAAGTTCCCCCGGGCCAAGTTCGTGGAGCGGAGATGGGAGAGGGACGACAGAGTCTGGACTTCAGGTACGCTCCTCGTGTGTGTCCTTGTCCTTGTGCTTGTGCTTGTCCTCGTTCTCGTTGTTGAACGTCGACGAGACTCTTTCCATTAATGCGCGGGACTTTCTGTTCTGACTGACACAGCTGGCATCACGAACGGCCTCGACCTGACGGCCGCGTACTTACACGCCAAGGTGCAGAGGGAGCTCGCCGACTTGGTGTGTGCGATGGCCGAGATAGGCGATCGCGGACAAGACTACGACACTGGGAAGGTGAGCAATGTGCTGTGGTGGATATGGTTGATCCAGAGGGCGTTTTTCAAGGGGAAGCCCAAAGACCCGAAGAGAGAGTGAGCAAGCAATATCAAAGTGGGCGGTGCAGACAAAACAAGGGGAATTTGAGCTGGTGATTTGGGTTTGGGTTTGTATGAAGCCATGTATTAATGCAATACATGCCATCAAGTATCCTATTGCTGAGATACTGGGAGCCTCACTCACTCCCTCCCTCCCTGCCTTCCTCCCTCACTCCCATAATACACACACTGGCCCGGGATGCGCCGTCAACTCAACCCCTGCATTGCATCTAGGATCTCTCGACAGGCAGCCCTTCCCTTCCCTCCCCGCCTCTCCATCCACCCGTCCTTGTGCGCCGCACTCCTCCCGCGGCCGCTTCCCCGTGTCTCCCCTCCGCCCTCACCACAGCATCTGCACCTTGATGTCCTCGAGCCGCGCCATGTCGACGTTCTCTCTGGTGACACCATGCTTTTTGACAATGTGATTGACCATAAACCTTACTTGATGTTGGATGGTGTGGTCGCACATGTAACAGCGATACGAGTATCCTGGCTGGGCTGCGGGCCTCGCTGCAGGTGCTGGCTTTTGATGTTGTGCAGATGGTGGTGGCGCCGATGCAGGGGGACGAACAGCCCCCGCGGTGGCCGCGTATTGATTGTTGTTGAAGCCCCGTGCCTGTCCTTGACTAGGGCCGTACTGCTCTCCTCTCTGTCCCAGAACCGGGACTCGGTGTCCATGCGGCATTCGAGCCGGGTAAGGCACCGCCCTTGCCTGGCCATGCACCTGACCACTATGTCTCCTTGCTGGCGCTTGGCCATGTCGGACTTGTCGAGACATTGGAAGTGGTGGCGGCGGCATTTGTCGACGATCCGGGAGCTGGCCACCGGCGGCGGAAGGGTGAGGCACCGAGACAGGGTGCAGTTGGCGAGAGGCCTGTACCTCTCGGAGACCAACAAACTCCACTGTCTTAGTGTGGAAGGAGACCAACGCCTCGGCTGCTTCGATCTCGCGCCGTGTGTGATTGCTGGCTTGTTGTGAAGCCATTTTTGCTTCTTCGAGATCGTTGTGTCGATGATCCCACTCCGCTGGTGGGAGGGATAGATATATATATATATATATATGGACGGACAGAGTCGAGCTGAAAACAGCAAGACCGTGTCGACAAGGCCATGACTGCACATATTCACCGCTCGAAACATGTGGTGACAACCGTGTCGGTTTGCTGGGTCTAATGAGCCCAAGACGAGCCCGCCCGTGAAGAAGACGGCTCCATGCCGAGTACTGACATTGGAGGTTTTCACCTCGTGCCGTCAGTCCGCGTGAAGACAGCCCCTCCGTGACGAGTCCCAAGACTGAAGATACCACTGTCATAGGGAAGACGTGGTGATAAGTCGACGATGTGAAGATGATGTCTCAACCGCTGTCGGCCAGGAGGGCTCTCTTCATCATGTCCCAGTCAGGGATCACTTCAACACCCGACCTTCCGGTCACTGAACCCAGTCAGTCCCGGCACTGAAGTAAAGATTCGGCCGCTCATGTCGGAGGATTCCCGACAACCCAGGTGACACACATTTGTGATGTTCCACTGTATTGTAGTGGAAAGGATGATGCGGTGGAACAAGGTACTCACAGCCGCCGATGCCACTGTCAACAGCTTGTATGTAATTGTACCCCACAACCGCAGTGAGCGAAGTCGACCGGATAGTCCCTTGCCGCAAAGCCCACAACGCCAAGCGGCTGCTGAAGTTGGCCTCCTTGGGCGAAGTCCGTGGGGATACCGTGGATGATTTTCAGTCAGGTGACCAATGTCGAAGAGACGATGGTCAAATGCCATATGAACCGTGTCGACAAGGCGATGGTCGAAGGAAACACAGCGTGAAGTCGTGTCGGGTTCGACGATGGTCGAAAGCCAGGTGAACAATGTCCATAAGGCGATGGTCGAAGGCAACATAGCGTGAAGTCGTGCCGAGTTCGATGATGGGCGAACTCCACAAAGCCATGGTCGAAAGCCAACGCAGGAGGAAGGCCTGTCGAGTTCGACGTTGGCCAAAGGCCATGGAACAGTGTCCACAAAGCAATGGTCCAAGGCAACACAGCGTGAAGTCTTGTCGAGTTCGGCGATGGGCGACAGCCAGGTGAATAATGTCCACAAAACGATGGTCGAAGGCAACACAGCGTCAAGTCGTGTAGAGTTCGACTCGGCCATGGTCGAAAGCCAGGTGAACAGTGTCGACAAGGCGATGGTCGAAGCCAACGCGGCTTGAAGTTGTGTCGAGTCCGACAATGTCGTAACAATTCCGCTCTCCACCAGATGAACATTTCTTGGGGACCAAGCAAGCCCGGACATGCTCTTTCATGGCGTTAAGGCCAGCAGCATAGCGATCGTCGCATAACGACGCTTTCCCGGCCTTTCGCCCTTTCATTGTGGAGATGTGGAAACAGTTCCATAACGATGGACTGCCTCTCGAGGGCGCATAAAGGTCAGGCTACCGCCCGCCAACCGAATTGAGCCGCCCTGAGACGCTCCTCCGTGGATCACAAAGACCTTGTTCTCCCTGCAAACATATCTCGAGGGTCCGAGGCCCGTAGGCAAGTATGATGCTGGTGGTGGTACCGATGCTGATGGCTTGATCGCAGGCGACCGTCCTCGGTTGTCGTGTTGTTTCGGGCTTCGAGCTCCCGAAGGCTATGTTTGTGGATCGGTGGAGGAACACCACAGTGGGTTGTTGAGCTTCTGTGTATTGTGTCTCCAGCTTCCTAAACTCCATGACCCGTTTATGCAACCGCCTATACGCTGACGCTTGATAGACGCTCTTGCCGATGTGTTGCATCTGAGCCGAGAAGATGTCTCGGGTTTCTTCGCTCTTGCGATGGTCCTGGCCTGAGGTAATCAGCCATGGTCAGCACATGCGGTCTTCGATCGAGGAAGGCGACTTACCTACACAACAGCCACACAGCCCGCCAAATGGGGTGGTTGTAAGGGCCACATTGATGAACGCTGTGTGCGCCGTTTGTCTTCCAGAGGTGGATCAACCGCTTGTTGAATGAGCCAGCAGGAGGCACAACCGTGCGCGCTTCCGGTGGAATGTGTGTACAGATCTGGAATCCTGTACAAACCCCCGGGATGTGGGAGACTGCTGGACAGCGGCGGCATGTTTCCCCTTTGATGTAAGTGTGGAAGAAACACCCTAGACGCCATATGAAAGCGATGCTCATGTGAGCAAGAGGTAAACGTATCGTGAGGAAAAGCTCAAGGGAGCGTAAAAACAAGGGTGCCGCGTGGCTGCACACGTCTCTCTCCGTGAGCCACCGAATCGACGCAGGGCCCAGCCCACATCAGTCCGTTAGACTGATAGGTTTGCGCAGGGTGGACGAGCACCCAAGAAGGCAGGGATAAACACAAGAAGAATAGAAAAAGGTGCTCAGGTGCTCAGGTGAGTGATATATATATATGATGAAAATCACCAGACATGTCCAGTCCCAGTCTCCCACTCCAGAGGAGAAGAGAAAGGGACATGAACAGTCGATTCGATGAGGAATGAACAGAAGCAAGAGGCCACAAGGTCGGGGGGAAGGGGGATACTTATACTTCTTCGCCAGAGGGACGATACTACCTCTGCTGCTCCTGCTGCTCCTGCTGCTCCTGTCGCGCGCTGGCCCCGCGACCTGTCGAGTCATGCTGGTGACGAGGAAGAGGACATTTTCACGCCGAAAGGCATGGTCTGTGATCACGCGCCACGCCGATGAAGTTTCTATGGATCTGAGAGGGGCGAGAAACGATAGGGTCACCATGGTATTCCCGTTGTGCGTTGTTCTGAGCAATCGATGATTCACGAGGCCGTGGCCGTTCCCAAAAATCGGCGCCAAGACCCACAGGAAATTAACGAAAATCGTGAATTCTGATTTGCTGATGCCAAGATATTAACGAAAATCGTGTGTCATTATTCGCCGGCGCAAAAAATTAACGAAAATCGTTAATTGTGGTTCGCTGACTCGAAAATAATTAACGAAAATTGAGTGCAGGTGACGATGGTGGAAGACCTAACAGTGATGCGTGCTGACGGGCAGGGTGGGTGTGCCGGGAAGATCGGCAAATCTGGCAATGTTCACTGGCAGGAGGTTGAAAGGGGGCAGTCCTTTGTGCATAGGATATCAGAATGTCAGTTTGGGCAAATTATGAGCACGGCAGACTCTCTCTGTGCATCTAAGAGGAGGGCTTATCGTGCTTGTTGACAGCATGCATTGGATCAATATCCGCATTATACCACGCGACAAAGACATGCACTATCCTAACACTACGTCTCAAACACCCCTCTCAGAACAGTACTTCCTGACCTCTTTGTCCAGCTTGTCCCTCTGGCTAGCGACATTGTCCATCATCTCCCGTACCGCCTTGACCTCCTGTCCAACGCTCTGCTCAGCATACTTTGCAAGCCCACTGTCAGCGAAGACCTCCTGCATCATATCCATGACAGCAAACAGCTGGTTCGGCAGCCAGGTGACGATAGGGCTTCCCCCCGTGGCAGTGGGATGGGAAGACCGCTTGATGATATATTCTCTTGCAAAGAGCCAGTGGCGCCAGCGGAAGCTTCGCACATGATCCAGCAACTTGAGGTACAGCGTCGGCAGCAACAAGGTATTCTTGTCGTCTCCGACGGTGGCGCTGGAAGGAGGATGAGTGCAGTAGTTTCGAACACCAATCTCTGCGCTCTTGCTCATGACCCAGGCGAGAAACTCCCTGTGCGGCTTCGGTCGGTAGCTCCGGAAGTCCCTGAGGATCTCCGTCAGCGGATTTTTGGGCATGGGGATCTCCAGCAGATGGTCCAGAAGGGGAATGATGCTGTCGTTTGCCCCGGACTCGCCCCGGAAATACAGAGGTTTCGTGTCTCCATAGCGAGTGCCTTGGTAGACCACACCATTGGGAAACATGGATTGCGAAGTAATGCCGAAGATGAAGGTGCGGTAGGAGATGTAGTCTTTCGGCAGGGAATGTGTCCACATCTGTTCCATGTGAGATTCAATCAGGGTCATGGCGGATAAGAGAGTCTGGAAGGCCGTGATAGCTGCAGATGTATTGTCACAGCTGTCCTCGATGGTCGACAAGAGATCGACAGCGCCAGCGATCAGAGGCCCGGTCTCTTGCACCATATGGATGTGCGTGAGGATGAAGCCGGCTTCTGAACTGGAGGGATCAAGTCCACGTTCGAAGGCGCGGATGAGGCGGAGATTCTCGTAGACACTGGCTCCAAGGCCGGGGTTGACAAGGCTGTAATTGTACAAGGCATACGAGGCGGCATACGACATGAACGGCGGAATGTCGAGGCTAATGGTAAGAGCGTCGGTCAGAGGACCTGCCAGGAAGACAAAGAATACAATTACTCACATGTCCGCAGCCTTGACGAGGGGAGAAGCAATGCATTTCGGCAGGACAGCTCTGCCTAAGCCGTAGCCAGCATCATGATCTTTGGACCACGTCTCCCAACACGGCTCCAATAAATAGGCGCTGGCGAGGAACGAATAGTCCCGGAAGAGCGCAGTGATTGCCTCGAGGTCGATGTCCCCCTCGTCGGTCCGTAAGCCGTCGATGTACGAGGTCAGATCTGGCAGAGCACCGGAGTCGATAAGGGGCCCGAGCTTGAATGTTGCAAGCAGCCCAGGCGAGTCATCGGCCTTGACTATTGGCATGTCGTCCAGAATGGCCGACAGGGCATCGAACTCTGCGGCAAGGCGGGGCAAGGGGGGACGACAAGGCAAAAAGCCCGTACTTGTAGTGACCGTGAAAGGGTCAGCTGACCGAGGCAGGCTGTTGGCATCGGAGCGGAGATTGGGGAAGAGAGCGGACAGTGGTGGGAGAGGGGGAGAGTCGGCGAGGTAAGTCATTTTGACTGAATGCTTGAGCTACCGTTTGAAGAAGAGGTGGCGGTATTGAGCCTCGTCGATATGGGCTGTTGGTTTGAGAATTGCACCCCGGGCAGCGTGGTCCGTCTCCAGTTCTGGATGCTCAACTTGAGGGAGTGACGGGTTGATATACTCAAAAGGCCGGAATGCCTTCCGCCACCAGAATCACTCCAGGATAGGAGAAGAGCGTCTTGTTCAACAACTGAATCCGGCGCTAGATGCAACGCAAGAACGCTCATACCGTTCCTGGTAAAGAGATCCCGCAGACATGGCCATCACGATAATCGTATCTCGTCGTTGGGACGCCCAGCCTTGTCTTGGCACCAGCGTGGTCCCCCTGCGAGCATATGCAGCAACATCGCAAGCATCGGATTGACATTCTTCGTTCAGGGACCGGTATCTGTCGGACGGAGCCATTCAACAGGACTGGTCAAAGCCGGAGGTGCTCAATGTCGATAGAGTCGAGTCGACTATACCCGCTAGTACACGCGCAGCGGGAAGCATCTTAGAGCTGTGCGCGTGATAGCTGGGGTAGGATTTGTTGATATGGTGGGTTACTGGTGAGAAGGAGAAGCCCACCATGGCCCCTCCTCTCATGCTTCATTCTTAAGTAATTGATTGTCTGCTTTTCCGGCCTCTGCTGGGTGCAGTCGGTGAGTCTCTTCATGATTGGGTCGATGGCCGGAATATAAACCGGCCTCAACTGCGCCACAAAAGCAAACATTCGTGCCGCCTGATTGGCTTGTCGGGAGCCTTGGTGTGGCTTGTCGTGAACTACTCGAGTCGAGCAAGGAATGCTACGAGGGTCTCGACCGCTGTGTGTGTGACGCGATTGTCTGGCTTCCACAGACCAGTATATCGATAGCTGTCTGGAAGAGTTGAGATCGACCCGGGCACGGCCTATGTCAACTCGAACACCATCATATCTTCTTCATTTAGCTGATTTCCCACCAACGCCGCTGGATTCAGCCCACGCACGGCGCATTCACCTAGGTACAGGCATTTGAGAATCTGAAGCGGTGCGCCGCCCGATGAAGACGTGGTCTTCCGGGTCGAGGAACTTGGAGCCTTCCCCTTTCTCCTGGGGCCTCGCTTGACAACATGGTCGGGACCTGAGTTGGGCCCCTCGTTGAGAGGGCGTATTGCGTACAGCACCTTTCCGCCTGTGAAGGCACAGAGCAGATCTCCAGTTTCCACCATGGCAGAAGTTCGGACGGCGCGACATCGACTGCCAGCTTTGAGTGAAGACTGGATCAAGTTTGCAGAATAGTCCTGCTCCACTGTGGGAGATTGATGTAACAATGTCGTGAATGAGGAGGCAAGGGAAGCGAGGGGTTGGGAATATTTGTCTTCACCCACGGCGGAGCCGTCACTCAGCGCAGACTGGCCCAGTGAGTCAGCGACCAGGAATGACCCAGGCCACGCAAGTGGGCGTGTGACTATGCAACCGAGGCGGGCCCCAGTAACGATCATTGAGAATCGGCGTGAAGACAGAGGCAGCATTGCAGGGTTGAAGTGCAGCTTGTAGAGTGGCAGCTTGACTCGGTCCGATGGAGGTGGCGAGCTCAAAGGCATTTCTTCCTCGAACGCCGACTCGGGGCCAAGCTCCGTGTCGTTGTTGAGAACTAACGGCCGTAGTGGTAATTTCTGCCTCCAGTCTGGGAGCCAACCGGGCCAGTTCTCTGCTTGAGAATTACCCCTGTATCTCCCAGCAGCACTCAGGATGGCTAGATCCTGCTCTCTATCGATGCAGTGCTGGAAGACCTCCAGGTATAGTCTGAAAAGATCTTCTTCTCCCGAGGACGCGATAGCCTCGAAGGTCCGATTCAGAGACGGCACCAGGTCAGGCACCAAGCCGAGCAAAGCATAGACGGCATCCTCCGGCTTCGTGCTGTATCTCGGTCTCGTGAGCATGAGCAGATTGCTCAATGTCAAGGTGCCCTTGTTGAGTTCATTTCGGACTTTCAGTATGTTCTCGAAGGAACCGTCGGAGTCATATAACAAACTCGAGCTGCGAAGCTTGGACGCATAGTGGAAGTACCATAGGGAGAGATCGCTCCAAGCCATTTCGAGCTCGCCGCAGCAGATGACTGCTGCTTGAGCGAGAATAATCTCCTGAAACGTCCACTTTCTCGAGAAGTAAACGTGCTGAAAAATCGACAGTGCATATTTTAGAGCTGGAGGGGTATTCGTCCGCCTGTTCTTTGGTCGAGAGGACGAGGAAGAAAGGCTGTCGAGGCTTGAAGTCGAGCGCGAGAGGCTGAGAAGACTTTCCCGCGCGCTTGAAGTACGGCTGGATCGTCTCGAGCGGCCGGCTGATCGGGGCGTGTTTCGTGCAGGGAGAGACTTCCTACGAGGTGTGGACGGCCCCGAAGACGAGTGAAGGAAGTCGGAGCGGACGAGACTTGAACTCAACGAGGTCTCTTGAACTAGGTCGAAGGCGAAGGACATCTTCCGGTCGTACTCCCCGAGCCAGACTATCACTCGGCATGCGGAAGAGTAGAGTTTCCCTGGTACATTGTCATCAAAGGGAGGTGCTACGTGGGGAACCTTCGATAGACGTACCCATCATCGCAACCTGCTTCATCAGCTCCTGATTTTCAAGCTGGTTGATACACAGCTGGTCCACCCAAAGCCGTCGCCACGAGTCCGGATACCGCAAGTGAGCAAGAGCAGTATACAGCGACTCGGTGACAGTAAAGTCGAAGCCATTGCAAGAGATGGTATCGGATTTGGTGGTGTCGCCCCAGACGTACGATAGCGCCTCGAACTGGGTGCTGGTCGGAGACGCCATCACCTGCATTTCGCAGACGATGGGAGTATTCTTGCCCGGAGCAAGCAACAATGTGCGGATCTCATCGCCCTGGAGGGGACTGTACACATCCCGCGCTGTGGCATGCTCGTCGAGAACGAACCCGCGGTCGTCCATGGATGGGGTTCCAGTACCCCTAGAGCGGGACGTTCAATGGGCGGCGATCTGGCGACAGTTCCCAGGTATGTATCCTCTCCTTCACCGAGAGTGTTTATCAACGAACCATAGAGGTTGCTGTTCAAGCAGAACACTTGCGATTTGACATGTTACGTACATAGGTGTCAATCGAGCTGAAAGGTCGCTGCCCTGTCCTCGGCGTGCCGTCGGAGAGTCCTCGCCCCCAATTCTCGGGGGAAGTGCAATCGGAAATTTGACTCTGGCTTGTCGTGCAGGGATTGCGGACATGTTCGCTCAATGTCTCGGACGCAACATCCAAGCTGCAGAGCAAAAGATACAACTAAAGCTAGTTCCAGAGGGAAACGGAAGAGTACGAAGCGTGACATGGAAGACTGAGGAAGATCCAAGAGGCAACGATAAATGCTTCTGCCTCGGTGAGCATCCGACGTCGACGGCAACAGGTATGTACCAGTGATTATGCAGACACGATTTTGGCACGCATGCATCCTTCCTATTTCCCGTTAATAGACATCCTTTTGCTGACTTTTAATCTATAACTCCACAACTCGTTGTGCCCAACCCTTGTATACCCCCATGACGCCTCTCGTTGATGCCAACTTCAATAAACTACTTTCAATTTCCACCCTGCGCCGACAATCCTCGCCGCGCTCAACATAATGCAACTAGCCGCGTAGCTGCAACTCGTGAATACGATCAGACCCCAATATTCCCCGTTACAGGCGGTGACGAGCTGACCAGCGATTGGAATGCCCGTCATGCTTCCAAAGCTCACGAGTGTGTAGCAGGTCGCATAGTAACGCCCGTAATTCTCGACTCTGCAGAGTTGTCCCACGCAGACAGGCGTCAACGAGATACCCGACCCTGACGCGAAACCGAAGACCAGGGCATAGACAATGATCAACGGGACCCTTCCCTCGGCAGGGAGCCAGAATGCCAAAGTCGACACGAGGCAGAGAGCTATCGTTACAACCATGGCGTTGAAACGGCCGACCTTGTCCGCAATGAATCCGGGGAAGTAACGCCCGAAGCAAGACCCGACGTTCAAGATGGCGATGAGCTGGTAGGAAAAGGCTGTTGACACGCCGTTGCGCAGGGCGTAGCTGCTGAGGTAGGTGAGTGGCACGAAAAGCCCCCATTCGACGAAGAAGACGCCCGCCGTGGTAAGTGCGAAGACTGGATCCCTGAAGATGCGGAAGTCAGGCAGGATGTTCTCCTTCGTGGCCTTTCGAGGCGGAAGCCTCGATCGAATGAACAAATTTGCAATAATGAGCAGGACCAAGTTGATCAAGGCACAGACGCGTGTCGACCATGCCCACCCAATCTTGGGGAAAAGGGCCTGAAGAGTCAGAGGAAAGACAATTCCGCCCATCGAGCCACCAGCGGCAGCTAGGCCAGTCGCCTGGCCGCGTTTGCGCAGAAAGAAATGGCCGATGGAGGCAATGGCAGGCGTAAAGACCAACGATGTACCCGTTCCGCCAACTACCCCAATGACAATCAGGAAGTGCCAGTATTCGGTACAAATACCTACAATGAGGTATGAGGCGAGCATGAGGACCGATCCGGCAAGGACAAGCCACCGTGGCCCTTTCGCATCGAAGATTGGACCGATCTGTATACCGAAGAAGAAAGAGAGGAACGCATAGATGCCAAAGATCCAGCCAACCGTGCTCTCGCTTTCGGACTGAAGCTGATGAGTCGAGAGGTAGGCTTGAAATGTCCCCAGCGTGTTCATCATGCCCAATGCAGCCATCAGCCCGCAGAACGAGCCGAATACACAAAGCCATGCCTGCTTTCCCCCTTCTGGGTAGGTGTTTCCATAGGCATCGGTTGAGACTCTGCTGGCCGTGGCTAGATTGCTCGGGACTTGGTTCAACGTCGGCACTGAGCTTGAAGACGAGGAAGATCTTGGTCGAGACGCGCAGATCTCCTTGTCGTTGCCTCCATGATTATGGTGGCTCTGTGGCCGTTCAAGGTCACAACAGTCAGGGCCGGTGAAGGGTGCAGCAGCTATGGATGGAGCGGCGGATGCCCCCCTTCGCGACCCAAGACTTGGACGCCTCAGCTGGGAAACTTCTTCGACGTCATTTGACTGCCTTCCTGCAATGACCACAGGCCCCTTCTCGTTGTCTTCTCCTTCCATGCTAGAATCAGTGAAGGCATCGAGCGTTTGTTCACTGTCCTTCCACGAAAGTTTCTCTGGCCCCCCTTCACTGCTTGCCTGCAGTATGGCTGGAGAAGAGCGTGTCGTGTTGGAGTGCCACCATGAGGGACCAAGGTAGCTGTCGTGAGTGAAGGCCGGCCCTGAAGGACAATGCTGTGGTGAGTGCCCTTGACCTTGGGCTGGACGGCTTACGTCCTGGGCCACGCCAGGCTGACCCAGGGGAGTTCCGTAGTCTTGCTGTTGTCTCGCTGGGTGAGAGGTCATGGACAAGTAGGATACAAACAATGTGGGATTGGCGGAAACCTAAACCGAGGTGACTTGTCCTCCGGAATATGGTGAGTATGATTGCAGAAGGACTCTGTAGCGAACGCTCGAGCCAGAACTCGATATATATCAAGTCTTGCGCTCCCTGGCTGGAGAATCAGCACAGCCCGCCCAGCACAGCAGGTGACCAGCAAGAAACAAATTTGAGAAGAGAAGGCGACCGCCATCGTACCAACCCCCCAGAAACTTCACCGTCTTTGAATCGGGCATGTCCGTCCAGACACCCTCTAAACGGGCAGGTACGGGGTACTAAGCGACAGGGAACGCGCCATTTGGGCGAGCGAAACGAAGATGAGGGGCAATGCGATGGGGAAGAAAACCAAGAGATGATGTCGTATCTCGTACAACGCTTCGTACATGATGCACGGGCGGAAATTTCATTGCCACGTGACCTGCGATCGGCCACGCAGCGAAGGTCTGTTGGAGCTGCAAGGACAGGCGGAGACGACGTCAATGGCCGGTCAATTGCAGAGGCTGTCGAGACTGAGGCAGCTTGGATTTCATCATTCATTTCTAGACATCGTTACGCTGGGTGCATCTCTTGCGCAATCCTTGTTTCTAGCCTATGGCCTTCCACGCACAAGAGAAATTCTGATTATCGACAGTTCGCTCGCATCATACTTTGCTCTCTTCATCCAGCAACCCGAGAATTGCATGCCCAAGGCATCCGACAAAGCTAAGTATGCTCAAGTCTGGCATTCCCATGATTTTGCCTCCGCATCACCCCGTGCTACCCGTGTCTCATCGAGCACTGATCTCCTCTCTCAGCTTTGACGGTTCATTCGGGTTCACTGCGCCTATCTTGTTTCTTCTGCCCAAGAGTGTCGAGTTGTCCAAGCTGAGCTCGAACGGTTGCTTGTTCCGTCGTCCGACGCTCTGTTTGGCCGCGGCCGCAACAGCCGCGCTATGCTGTCCGTAACCTTTCTGTTCTTGCTGACTTGCGTGGTGCTGGCTTCTAGCCGGAGCCGCTGCCGCTCTCGCCTGTGCTGCCGCCGATAGTTGTGGTCCCAGGTTGGTCGAACGCATCTTCGCCTCCATACTCGAAACATCAGTTGGCTGCTGACTCTTGGGCACTTTACTCGAGACCTCTTCCTCGTCTTCTTCGTCATCGTCGTCTTCGTTGAGAGGATTCAGACCACCTGGTATACCGGCTCCTCGATAACCTTGCTTGAAATTCTTTCTTCTCTTGGCTTCCTCTTCTTGTCTGTGCACGGCATAACCAACGTCAAACACTTCACGCAGGTTGACAGCACCTGGAGACCTGAAGTCTGCTCGCCTACCTCCGGGGGTGACGGCGACCGGAAATTCTGCAGGGAGATTCGCTGCTTGGGCCTGTTCTTTCTGCCGGACGTACAACGGGGTGGCCAAAGGCGGGGCATCTGCAGCGGCGTACGTAGGTTCAGCCGTATTTCGAATCCAAGGATGATTCAAGAATTCTTCAATGGTATAGCGCCTGTCAGGGTTGACAGTCAGGAGATGAGAGACCAGATCTTGCGCCGACTTTGAGATATCGTCCCACCATGGGGACAGGAAAGTGTATTGACCACGGGCGACCTTTTCAGTCAACACTTGGATCGATTCGTCGTAGAAAGGGGGAAATCCGCAGAGAAGTGTGTAGAGGACACAGCCCAGAGCCCACATGTCGACTGACTTGCTGTATCGCTCATCCTTGACAATCTCGGGAGCCGTGTAACCCACCGTCCCGCAGGGCGTCATGGTTTGGGAATCCCAGATGACTTTGGACAGACCAAAATCGGCAATCTTGATCTGACCAATGCCGCCAGCACCAACGCCTGGGATAAACTCTCCCTCATCTGCTTTGTCTTCGTCGTCTGGTCCTCTCGGTTTGGGATTGCGCGCCGGCACGAAGGGGATGGGATAGAACAGAAGGTTTTCGGGTTTGATGTCGCTGGGGTCAAATCAGTTCCGCTCCCATAACACGTCTCCAATTCGACACACTTACCGATGAACAACGCCCGTCTCTTCGTGCAAGTAAAGAAGTGCCTGTGCGACTTGGGTGATGACGTGGCGGCTGAGATCTTCGCTGAAGTATGTCAGGCGGACGATTTGGTGGAACAGTTCACCACCAGGACAAAGTTCGAGAACAATGTAGTAGTACTGTCGTGACTCGGAAAAGTCAATGAGCTTGACAATGTTGGGATGATCCAGCTGACGCATGATCTGGACTTCTTTCAGGATATTGGCTCGCTATCAAAACTCGTCAGTCTACGTCCAGCCAAGCATGGGGTGGCTAGATATGTTGATCGGATAAAATGGATGCGGTCAACCAAGGATCGCTTAGAAAGGATGTGCGCACCTCCACGCCTTTGGGTTGTTTTTTGAAGTTCGGATGAAGGTGTGCGTCGCCCTAGGTTAGAAGAGGTTGGTTTTGAAGCTGCCTAGAGGAGGGGGGCTTGAAGAGAAGATGGGAGTAGTGGTGGTATGCTAGAGAGGCGCGAGGCCAAGGCAGGGGAGCGTAGGGCAAGGGCAAGGGCGGGCTGGGAATGAGAGATCCAAGCACATGACAGTGTCCCATGGCTCCGGCATACCTGATTCGAGTTCATTTCGAACTTGCGGACGACCTTGATGGCGACTTCATCTCCGGTTTGGGTGTCCCGAGCTTTGTAGACGTTGCTGAAAGCGCCGTCGCCCATCTTTTCTACCAGTATGAATCGTTCGAGTCCCGGGTACCTCGGCATCTTGCTGGCCTTCTCTCTCTCCTCGGCGACAATGGCTTGGATGTCGGCCTGGTTGATCTTCTGGTTCTTGCCTGCGGCATGGGCAGCAGCACCGCCTGCCTGAGCCGCAACATTGCGATTGTCAGCGGCCGCGACGGAATACTGTCCGGGTTGAGGCTGGACGTCCTGCTGCAGGTGTCGCTGGTTGTGGCCTAGCGGATCGCTGACTGCATGGTGGTACTTCTGTTGTTGAGCGTGGACCGGGGAGACGTTGGTGGTGGGATGGTCGCGGGGAGGGTCGGCAACCCGGGCTTGCTTGCCATGACGTATGAAGTTCTTGAGATTCTGAATCGTGCTCATTTTAGCAGTGGTACAGAGTGCGTAAGGTGCAAGACGAGGAAGGTAAGTGAGAAGGGCAGCGTCAAAAGAGGTCGAGATGCCACTCTGGTGACAAATAAGGGCGAGGTTGAGATGGAAGAAAAGTTAACGGGGTTTGCGTGGCAGTCGCGGCAGGATCCAGCGGGTGAAAGGGTCCTGGCCCAGATCTCGTATTGCAGGACGAATGCGGTGGATGATTCAGCAAGCAGCACGAGTAAGCTAAGCGTAAGAGGTGCAGGGCCAATTGCCAGTCGGGGTTAGAGATGCAGATGCAGTGCAGGCCATGCAGCGGAGATGAAGGATAGATGATTTCGGTTGGACGAGATTGAGAGAGAGAGAGAGAGAGAGAGGGATAGAGACTCTCGAAGATGAAAGACGGGGTTATCTCGAACGTCAAGCTTTGGGCACAGTGACGCCCTTGGGGAAGGAAAATAGTGACGAGGCCATGGACGCAAGCCAGCAACGAGCAATTGTGGAGGGGCACGGGGGGGGCCCTTAGAGGCCAATGATATCATAGGGGATCGCCGGCAACTTACAGGTGGGTTCGGCTGGGTTTCCAAGCCTAAAGATGCGGCTGCTGATGAAGCGTTCGGGGCTCTGCGGGTTTCTGCCCTGCTCGCTCTTTGGCCGTCTCCCCGACTTCGAGCTTCATCTGCTGTCGCTGCCGAAGTTGTCGTCCAAAACATCGAGGTCGCTTGTTGCTGGTGCTGCTGATCGGCGCGGGCTATCTGCAGGGCTCTGCGAGCGCCAGATCTCGTTGTTTCACCTTGGCTCCCCCGCCACTCAGGTGCCACGCAAGGCTGTGCCAGGGCATTCGCGTTTGCCATCTCGACAACCTGCATCCCTTCGTCGACGTCATCAGGCCTTCTCCTGACTGGCGTCCGCCGACGATCACTTCGCATCTGGTGGATTTGGTGCACGGTTTGTCCTGGCGCATGGGGACGGCCTACTGGGCTCCGTCGGTTCGACACGACGATCGCATGCCGTTTGCTTGCGGCATTGGTACCGTTCAATCTCCCAAACGCTTTGGGAGAGCACCGGGCTTGATAGTCTCGGTAATGATGGTCGAGCTCCCAGTCAAGGTGGTCCAATTCCAAGGCATGATCCAGGTCATATTTTGCGCTCAGGAGGCGGTCGGGATGGTAGAGCTCGTCGTCGACAATAATGGGCTCGATGATTGCTGGTGCAGGTACGTCGTGATCCTCCACGCTCCAAGAGTCGAAGTATGACTCCCAGCTATCAGTTGGAGTGGCCGTCTTGGTTGACGATGCTATGGATGAGTTCCGCTGATGGTAGGCCATGATTGGCACGTGTTGCTGACTGGGCAAGTATAGGTAGCCAAGAGCCTCGACACTATGGTGGTGTATTGCCCTCGGATTAATGGACGCTTATCGTCGAGCGGTGCCTGTAGACGTAGAGATATTGTTCGGAAGAGGATACTCGTAGCAAGAACCATGAAGCAAGCGTGAAGTGTGCAAAAGATTCCAGTCGCACAGGGATGGGGGTCTATCATTCTTTTGTGATCACCCGCCTGTTCCCGTCCGAGTATTCGGTCAGCCTCCATCATGCTGTCTGATGGTTCGATGTTCCGCAATCACCGATGGCCATCAGCTTACAATACCTGACCCTTCCCCCTCCCCCCACAGCCCTTCCAAGGCATGCTACCCGCTCAGACTATCTGTTCACGGAAATGGAAGTTAGCCCAGGATTGCAGAAACAGACCTCGCGTGATGGTGTAACCCCTGAGCGAGAGGCAGGTCATGCATGCTCGCTCAACCGGCTTCGGCATGCCAATGCAAGGGGAAGAGGGCTCGAATGAGCCCGCCCACACGAGGACCAACTTTTTGCCAGGCGCTAGCACCACCCAAGCTCTCCACTATTTGCTTCTCGTAAGGCTCAAACACGTCACCATCAGAGCTTTGTCGTGCCTGGCTCGCGGTGATTCGATCATCCCCCTGCGCTGGGCGCGGCTAGAGGACAAGGCCACAAGCCCTATCAGCCATATACGCACTATAACGCCCGGGGCCTCTCGATCTCCTTTGTTGGATCACCGATGCTTTCCAGCACCGAGCCGCGCAGTCTTGCTGAATTACTCGTACATTGACATCATGCGAAGAGATAACAAGGGTCTACACAAAGCGAGTCGCGTTCAACGCGTCGAAGGCCATCCTATCTGTTGGGAAAAGGGGGTCAGGAAGTAAACCTGCTCATAATCGCTTCCGCACTCCCATCGACACTACCTACTCTGGTATGGCTCGTGACTATTGGGGTCGGCAGAATAATTTCGTTTTGGCGGTCTCATGACACCTTCAGATTTGCTCCTTGAAGCAGGCTAGAATCTACCGTATTGCTGGCCCTCGTACTCAATACACGTAGCAGATCTTTGTCGCATGACTGATCCTCTACCTGTTTCCTGCGCTTGTGGCGGCGGTTCTTGCTCCAACCTCAACGTGGTTACACTGGCAACGGCGGCTTAGTCGAAATCCCGGAGATTTGACTGTCGTCGCGGACGTGCCCTTGCACTTGTTCGATCTGTAGGCTGCTTTCGGTTCTTACACTTTCGTACACGTGCTCCGTACCTTGCATAAGTGCGCTTCGGCATGCGCAACGGTTGGGACTAAGCGGAACAACAATCCGGAAATACGAGAACATCCCACACGAGTCCCTCGTAAACACACGGACAGCGACCGGTCTCGACCTGCAACCCGGCTGTCAAATAGTTTCTTTGGGCTGGGTGGCGCTTGAGCGCAGACCTCATTTTCGTCAACTGGAATGCTTCCAGTCCTTCAGTCCTTTCACCATTTCGGGAAAGAAGATCTACATCGCGACACCGTGGGGAGTCTGAATGCTGCCGATCATGGTTTCCAGAATCCGTCAGAAGAACTTTCCTTCCCGTCAAAAGCTCAATTGCGACCGTTTTACAGCAGAAGACAGAACAATTGCAAGCATCGTTGTCGCTCTCTACACAGAAGAAGGCTAAAGGTGGGCTGGGCAGGCTGCAGTCGGCGCTTGCTGTGATAGATTCCTGAAATGTGTCGCTATGACACCTCCACCATGACCTTGAGGGAACATTCCCAGACCAGCTCATGATAGGGCCAAGGGAACCCGGAAGCTGTTCGTAAGCAAATGTTGCTCGTGAGCACAGGTACAGCCTCCCTTCGTCCTGTCGCCTGCTGTCGCGGGTCTCCCTCAGCAAGATTACGCAGACAATCGAAATGCGAACGGTGGTTCGTGCCCAGTGTAATACTCATCGAAGGTGGCATTGGCCATTTCCTGAGCCGCGCGCAGTCAGATCAAATACGAGCACATCGTACACTACTCGAAATCTCGAGTTTCATCTCCAGCACAGACAGCATAATCCACCTTCGTAAAAGTCATCTAGGGTGAGATAGCCGCGAGGATAACAGGTGCTCTACTCGTACGGAGCCATGATCCGGAAGGGGGCAGGGGAAAGGGGAATCGAATGGCAAATGATTTTGTGGTTTCGGTATTGATCTCCGGAAGGTCGCAGAGAAGGAATGCTTCGACAGCATCGGCCGAGACGGAGGTCTACTACTTGCTTCCATACGAAAGGTTTGAGAATGAGCAGGGGGGTCGAGTTACTCTGCTTGAAGAGATTTGCCTCGCACAGGTTCAGTGCAAGAACCAACGTGTGACTCTGGTTAAACTTCTCCGAGCCAATCCGAGCCAATGACTGAAGGCAGATCTATTGTTGCAAAGCTGTTCTGTGACTTTTCGGCACCTGTGCTATCCTATCTGTCCTCTCTTTCCAACAGGACCGTAGCCTTGCCCGAGCATGCATTTGCTGCAAGTCATCACCTGGCCATGTTGTCCGCAATATGCATATGTTTCCGGTAGCGTCGTCACTCATTCATTATAAAATTTCTTCATAATCAAATGCAGGAACAAGTTGACGTTAACCCTCAGCGCTCCTTCGAAAAACTCCATGAACTGCGTATTGTTGAACTGTGCCTGCAGCAGGTCGTCCAATGGAATCTGTGCATTCGCACCCGGGATCATCATGTTGCCTGAGCTGCCGTCGATGGTGAATACACCTACTGCGTTGGAGGAGATGGTGAGGTCCACGCGATCCCATTGTCGCTCATTATAACCGCGCCACTGGACCAGGACGCCCTTGTCGGCAAGGGTGCGGGCTGAGTACTTGAAGGAGCCGAATTTGAAAGAGCGACCGGAGCGTTGGAGTTCGCGTTCGTGTTCCCACTGCTTGCTAAAGGGCATGACAAAGCGCTTCTTGCCTTTCTTGTTTTGGAGAGTTACCATGGCCTGCTCGATGTAGTCGTTGTAGGTCTTCAGTTGCTGCTCCAGGTACACCGCTTGCTCATTAAGCCGTTCCAATGTGGTCTTGACGTTCTCCAGTTCGCGTTGACGTTGAAGTCTGCGGCGGTGCTTTGTCCGGATGTCCACCGCAATTGCGTTGAGAAGGTCTTGGTATTGATTTGCCCTGGTCAAGCGACCGATGGATTCGAGCTGCAGAATGTTTTCCAGGGCGATACGCTTGAGATCGGGATATGAGAGGGAGAGGATGTCGAGGTGGTTGCTAGCATCAGCATATGCACCACGTCGCCCGCTGCCAGATTGAAGCTCCTCAGTGACCAAGGCTTCCCACTTCTCTTCATCTTCTGGGTTGATGGGCTTCACTAGAATCTCGAGCAGGCTAGTACCTGATTGGATTCGGATAATGTATAGAACACATCGCTTGGTCTCGGTCAATAAGGCCTTGACATCTGCATCAGGATCCTCTGAGTTCAGCAACTTGGGATTCAAGGTGAGACTGATTTCACTGGAGCTGACTCCCCTAAGTTCACTTTCGTTGCTCTGGACGCTACCCAGTTCTCTCAAGATGTCACGGAGCACATCGTCTTGGCTCGGACAGATGGCGCTGATCTCTTGAGACAGCAATTTGTGGATGGAGAAGATATCGGCCATTTTGATGTACAGCGTTGGTTTCGTTTTGGCATACAGGTCGTTGAATTCATCGATATCGTAGTGCTCCTCAGCTGGCGGGATGGAGATGACTGTACACTGTTAGTCAGGGGCTATTTCAATGGGTAGTATGGCGCTCACCATGACTCCAGATGACCGCAAACCGTTCAATTGACTCCCGTACGTAATTGTTGAGCGGCTGAAGGTAGACATTATCGCCTCCGAATTCGCGTCCCGTAGCAGCTTGGTTCAGGACCTTTGCGATCTCACCCAGATTGCGTTTCTGCTCTTGTGTCATCGCCCGATCAGCAACACCGAACTTCTCCGGTTCCAGAAGGGCTGGCTGAAGGTAGTGTCGCCATAGCCACTGGCCCACTAGCTGAAGAACGAAATCCGCTTCCTCTCCTGGGAATCGTGCCACGAGATGTTCATACGTCTGCTGGACGACAAATCGGACACCAAAAGGCATTCTGTGCAAGCAGTCCTCCAGGCAAAGGAAGAATTGATCGGTGATATCGCGAAGGTCCTGCATATGTGCGATGAACGTTGCTCTCGTCTCTGGATCTCGAATGGCTACTTCTCTGGGCACGTTAGGATCTCTCTGACTACGCCGGCCGGTCCGCAATTCTTCGTTGTTAATTGCCGATACGTAGATTTGAAGAGGGTCGCTCTCGAGATCAAGCGTCATATTGTCGATGATGTTCTCTTTGACAACTGGACCAAGGATATCTCTCAAGAATTTCCGGTCTCGGGGTGACTTGCTGTACGCCGCGAAGAGCTTGTTTGAGAAAGAATTTGTCCGGAGATAGTCCTGGAATGATATCGCGCAGTCAACCTCCTCCTTGATCGAACGTGCAATCAGCTTGACGAGGTAGTATTCTTCTCTTCGCTTTTGAGCATAGCCAAAAATCCCCATAACTAGATGCTTGATTCGATCGCATTCCTTCTCAGCCGTAGCTTGTTCCCGGATGCGCCTGAGCAGCCTGGAAAGGTACTGTGGCTGTGTCTGAAGCAAGAAGAAAAGCTCTTGGTAATGTTCCAGTTTCCGACGCGAGGTCTTGTTGAGCGCCTTCAGGTCGAATGGGTCCTTCGAAGCAATGTCAGAATTTGGCAGGAGAGTACCAACGTGGCCACCAAAGTGTCTCTGGTGCTTGACGACTTCATCCAGCGTGATCTTGTTCTTCACCAACAATGCGATCTTGATGTCTAGCTGGGTAATGTACTGGTCGGCAAGCTCGTTCTGTCGCACATGCTGCACCACGGTTTTTCGAAGCCGCTCAAATTCCACTTCCTCCTCGAAGTCAAAATCACTGTCGTTCAAGAGGTGGACGAACCCTTTCAAAGTCCCAACAGGCGGGTTCTTGCCTGCGGTCAGGCTCTTGTATGCCTTGCCCTGAATCTTGGCTCGTACCACACTCTGAATCTTGACGACCTTTTCCATGTTCTCCTTGTAGTGGCGCTGCTTCTCAGCGAAGTGAGCTCGAACTGCAGTTGCTCTCATGATTGCCTGCAGTTCGGTAATCGATTCCTCGTGTACTTCTAATTCGCTCAACAAGTCACCGACACGGGCGCGGCAGAGCATGGCTCGCGACAGAGCTTGTAGTTGGATTACCCCCTCTTGAACGTCGTCAAGTTTGCCCAGTAGCTCTGCAGTCCGGATACGGAGGAGGGCACCTCTTCCCAGTGCTTGCAGTTGACTGATGCGTTGGATGTGTCTGTCCAGCAATTGTCGTTCCCTCCGCAGTTTATGTCTCAGAGTGTACCCGCGGATGACAGCTTGTAGAGGAATGGCGGAAGATGACTGTCGGAGCAGGGCAAGCCTGAGCGAGCTGTACCTTTCCCTCACGTTAGCTCCCCTTACAGCTGCTTGAAATTTGTCGACAGAGGACGAATGCGACCTCAGGGACTGTTTCAGCCGCCCAATTCCAGCACGCACTTGACCAGCTCGAGCAGCGGCTTGGAGGCTGATCCATTTTGGCGCAAATTTCCGAAGAGCGTCGTGCAGTCTGCCATGAGCGGCCCTGGCAACCAAAGCTCGCGCCGCAGCCTGGAGTTGAATAACGGACCGAGAATGTGATTCTAGAAGCGCATGATCATTTTGCAGCTGACATCGTGCCAGCATACCACGAATGTTGGCTTGAAGGGTGAGAACTTCTTTTTCCGCTGTCCTGGTCTCTTCGTACTGATCGAAAGCATCTCGCCTAGAGAGTGCTCCTCGGATGGCTGCTTGTAGGTTCCGAATGCCAGGGTCGTGTTTCCGGAATTGAGACTTCAAGGTGCGAGTTTCTGCGCGGACTCTGTCTGCCCTGAAGAGACTCTGGAGTTTGAGAACCTTATCTTCTGTCGATTTCCATGTTTGCTTTGTTTTGAGTTCTCTCTGCCTCGCCAGAAACCCGCGAGTGGCAGCTTGGAGGCTTGTAGCAAAACGCTGCATATCAAGCCTGTATCCCGCAATCTGCCTTGACCAGTCACCACGGATATGAGATTGAAGATCGACAATAACGCCCTCAGCGTCCCAGAGCTGCTGCATGATGTCGCCCAGCCGCAACCGGACCAGGGCACCCCTGACTTGGTTTTGGAAGTCCACAATGACAACTTCTTGCTCATGCAGCTCTCGCTCTATCCGCTCATCCTCGGTCTCCACTGGTTCAGGCTCAGGTTCAGGCTCCGGCTCGCCGAAGCTTGCACCCATGCCTGAGAAACTTGGCATACTGACGCCAGCTTTGTCCAGTCCTCGCTGAGTCTGCTCTAGTTCATGATGCTCGAATTCGAGTTGGCCAACCAAATTTCCAATACGAAAGTCCACCATGCCCTTGCGATAGAGGAGCCATGACAGGGCATGAATGCAGTATATGACTTTGGGAATGTTCTTCTTCTCGTACAGGTCGATCAGCTCGAATCGGAAGAGATCAGGCAGACCCACATCTTCCAAAAAGCGGAAGAACAGGACGATGTTGTCGGAGTGCTTGAACTGGAGCTTTGGGTTGCGGAAGATTCTCAGCTTTTGATCGGGATGAAAGGCCTGAACAATCTCCGCCAAAGTTACGCCGTCACGAAGCGCCTCCTCCAGCTGCACGATAGGCGGGATTTGTTTGTCGATGATATCTTCGATCCACTCCTTCGCCTCGCCAATGTGGCAGAGATATTCGTACGCCTGTAAGAATTGTCGCTGTTTGTCCATCCAGTTTCTGTCACCCCAGCCATAGTTCTTAGTCGCTTGACGCCCACCGAATGAGACCGAGTCCGTACGCTTCAGTTGTCTTCGATTGTGCAGCCCAACAACAGAATGACCAGGTCGGGACAATCCAAATTCTTCTGCCTCGCCATTTTGTGCGAATCTAGATAGAGTTTTCAGATAGCCCGTAGAAGACTTTTGCAGGTCCTGGAGATCGGGAGCTTTAAATGTGTTGCTGTGCGGGCTCGTCATACTATGATGAAGGTGTGGTCTTGCTTTGTGAGAGTCCTGATGATGCTCAAGCAGGTGTTGCTTGTCAACGAACAAGTCTTCGGAATACGTCTGAGGGAAGTGGTCGATAGTTTGGGCTCGGGCATGGTAAGGACTGGAACGTCTTCCGCTAGACTTCGCGGTCGGTGAAGGAGCTTGAGGCAGGGGTCGCAGTGATTGACGGATATTGCGGTATACATGGTCGGGACTGTTCTCGATACTGCTGCTTCCAGCGTAAGCCTTCGTAGGTGTCATTTCCTCGATCGTGGTGTTGGAACGTTTATGCCCAGGAGAGCCTCTTGAGTAAATGCTGGAGTTGGTCGAGGTCACAGTGCTCGTTCGGCTCGGCAAAAAGGCGCTGGATGCAGCAGAATAGGCTGAAGAGGCAGTAGATGCCACCGAGGTTTGTCGGTGAGGTAGGCTGTACTGGTTGTCCGTCTGTGCGCGGCGGAGAGCGTAGTGCGACATCCCGGGGAGATGCTAGAGGCTAGGTGTTCGTGTGAAGAAGTCGAGTGAGATCGTAGTCGAGGCTTACGGCGCATCCTCAATTGCTTGTGCTCGGTATCATCCAGGTCGTCAATGCGGCCGCATCAGCTTGTTGCACATGCGGGTCGAGCCAACAGAAAGAAAGAGTTCAAAAATGCTCTGGTTCTCCAAGGGTTGAGCAGAGCGGTCAAAGTGCCTTTCTAGGTATCCGCTGAGTTGAAAAAGTAGATATCATCTGTGAAGTCTTCACTCGCGGAAAACTTGGAGTTGACGATGAAGTTGTCCGCATCGGGCAAAACGAAAACAATGGATTCTTAGCCCCACCTTGATCGTGTCACAGCGACTCATGGTGCTAAGTACCAAGTACGGCGGAGCAATGCGGCAATCAAGCGTCAGCTAATCAGTGTGCTGATTGGCAAGAGCCGCCCACCAATGACAAAAGATGTGAGCCGGAGCTTGGCAAACCGCCAGGACCCACTTTCTCTCCGCCTTTTCTTTGTGAATTCTCGCGGCACAAGGAATTTTTCCCCTTTCCTTTGGAAAGGCCCGCGCTGACCCCCAGCAGACGTTTTTCTGAGTCTGCTGAAAACCTTACTTGTCCAAATCCTCAAGATGCCTATTGCCAATGGAGATATTGCCAACGGCAGCTCTATCAGCCGCAAGGTTGAGGTGCTGGACTACCGCAAGGCACTGCACGTCCTCGAGTCCTACGAGTCTCGCGATGGCCTTGACATCACAAGCCTTGTCAACTCGAAGGAGAACGGGGCATTGACATACAACGACTTCCTTGTTTTGCCTGGCTATATCGGTACTTGAGATCCATCATGCCCGTCGCGAAGTCGCGTGTCTAACCCACATGCACAGGCTTCGCCGCGTCCGAAGTCGCTCTCGATTCTCCAGTAACGAAGCGAATCTCCCTCAAGACGCCCCTCCTTTCATCACCCATGGATACCGTCACGGAAGAGTCCATGGCCATCCACATGGCTCTGCTGGGTGGTCTGGGCGTCATCCACCACAACTGCTCGGCTGATGAACAAGCCGATATGGTCAGAAAAGTCAAGAGATATGAAAACGGCTTTATTTCAGACCCCATCGTCCTGTCTCCCAAGACTACTGTAGGTGAAGCCAAAGAGCTCAAAGAGAAGTGGGGTTTTGGTGGTTTTCCTGTCACAGGTACGTGAACAATCCCGCCGCCGTGTCTCTCTTTTAAATGATGTCCAAACACATTTACCCTTTTAAACTTTCGTTCATCCGCAGCATGAACTTGCAATGGGGACATATGGAGATTTCTGTCTGAAAACCCTCGCAATTCGCTATTTCTAGCCGTCACTGCGCCAAATTGTGCAGCAGCTGACAAACTTGCAGAGAGCGGTCAGCTTCACTCGAAGCTGATTGGTATCATCACCACCAGAGACATACAGTTCCACCCAAATTCAGAGGACTTGGTTACCGAGGTCATGTCGAAAGACTTGATCACGGCCCCATCTGGCACTACCCTCGCAGAGGCTAACGACGTGCTCCGAAAGTCCCGAAAGGGCAAATTGCCCATCGTCGACTCGGCGGGCAACCTGGTTTCTCTTCTCTCACGCTCCGATCTCCTCAAGAACCTCAACTTCCCCCTTGCTTCTAAATTGCCACACTCCAAACAGCTTATTGCAGCTGCCGCGATTGGTACCAGACCGGATGACAGGAATCGACTGCAGAAGCTGGTCGATGCCGGCTTGGACATTGTAATTCTGGACAGCAGCCAAGGCAACAGCATGTACCAGATCGACATGGTCAAATACATCAAGGAGAAGTACCCGCAACTCGACGTCATCGCTGGAAATGTGGTGACTCGGGAACAAGCTGCGAACCTGATTGCTGCTGGCGCTGACGGCCTGAGAATTGGCATGGGTAGCGGCAGTGCTTGCATCACACAAGAGGTCATGGCTGTAGGTCGTCCCCAGGCCACTGCTGTGCATGCTGTGGCATCATTTGCTGCAAGGTTCGGCGTCCCCTGCATCGCCGACGGGGGTATCCAGAACGTTGGGCACATCGTTAAGGGCATTGCAATGGGTGCCTCCACGGTCATGATGGGTGGTCTCCTAGCCGGTACCACTGAGTCGCCAGGCCAATCATACATCAACCGCGAAGGTAAGCTTGTCAAGGCTTATCGTGGCATGGGCAGCATCGACGCAATGGAGGACAAGAAAGCCGGTGGTGGAGTCAAGAACTCCAAGGCCAACGCAGGAACAGCACGTTACTTCTCGGAAGGTGACCGACTGCTGGTCGCTCAGGGTGTTTCTGGGTCGGTCCTGGATCGCGGTTCTGTCACCAAATTCGTACCTTACCTGTTGGCCGGTCTCCAGCATTCTATGCAAGACATCGGCGTCAAGAGCCTGGTTGAGTTTCGAGACGAGGTAAACAGCGGCAAAGTGCGATTTGAATTGCGGACTGTCAGTGCTCAAGCAGAGGGTAACGTCCATGGACTGGACAGCTTCGAGAAGAAGCTCTACTCTTGAGCAGAGACATGCGTAATTCTGAAGTGTCAGGTCAGCACCGGCATGGGCGTTTCGATGGCGGCAGGGCGTCGAAGACAGCGGGAGTTTCGATACCAGTGGTTAAGATGGCGTACGAATTGGATGATTGTCTCCGAACACAATGTTACGATACTCTGTGCATAGAATCAAACATACTCTCACGATGCTCATCAATCGGAGGGAACTAAACTGTCCGCGATGCAAAGAATGGACCTCGGCCCGCTCGCGTCTCCCCACGCCGTGTGGAGAATCTGCTCCTCGACCAACATCTTACAGCCGAACGAGCGAATGCTGCTCCATCACTCTCTGTCTTACCACCAGTCGCTCTCTTTGTTCAGCCTCGGTCACTCTGACTGTTTCCCGTCTGGGAGTATCTCGATGCGCATATTGTCCTCCATATCCCCATATAGGTCATCTCCCGCCTCGGTCTCAACTTTCTCTCCTTACCTTGTCGCAGTAAGAGGCTTAAGTTCGATCGCCCACGTCTCGATAACAGGTTCATGTACACAGAAACAAGACTATAGACCATCCTCATCAACTAGACGATTCAGCCAGCTGCTCTGGTCCAGACAAGGATCTTTGCCTAGATCCCCTACGCGGCTCCACGCCCGCACACACCTGACACTCTTTAGTCCCGCCAGGCCTACAATCCTCGCCATGTCCAAACCTTCCTCGAAGCCCAAGTTCGAAGTGCGTGGCTACTCGGACCATAAAACTCCCGCTCCTGCCTCCCCGTCCGCCAGTATCATCCTCGTCTCGCCGTCCAACGAAATCCTGCTTCTTCACCGCGTCCAAACCTCCAGCGCATTCCCGTCGGCGCACGTCTTCCCCGGCGGAAACCTCGAGGCCTCTGATGGTGAAGTCCCCTCCGACCCAAAGGATGTGAACCGACATAAGGATTCGCTCGCCTACCGCACCGGCGCCATCCGCGAACTCTTCGAGGAAACGGGGATCCTCCTTGCTCGGTCGTCCAGCTCGGCGAAATCCCTCCTGCGGATCTCGCGCGAGACGCGAAAGGCCGGCAGACAAGCTGTCCACGGCAACAAGTTACAATTCAAGGAATGGCTTGCCCAAATCTCCGGGCCGGATGCCGTGCTAGACACAGACCGTCTGCTACCGTTCACGCACTGGGTCACTCCGCCCAACGTGCCCAAGCGGTTCACGACCCAGATGTACATATACTTTGTGGACCCGTCCGAGCAGGGCAACCCGAGTGTTCATGCCACGGCGGACCGGATTGAGACGATGGCGCCGGAGTGGAGGAGGGCGAGGGATTGGTTGAGTATGGCGCGGAGTGGGCAGGTCATCCTGTTTCCGCCACAATTTCTGCTGTTGTACCTCGTGTCTGAAACATTAGATGGGCCGGGGGAGGGCAAGGAGGACGTGCTCAGGAAAAGGGAGGTTTTGAAGAAGAGGATTGAAACAGAGGGTCATCCTGTGCCCTGGAAGGACAAGTTCATCAGTCCCATCGGGATGAGCTTCGGGGAGGACGGACGGTCCGTTCTGGCGCTGGACAAACCCGGCCCGGAGTTGAAAGGCAGCGGACTGAAGGGTGACGAGGAGTATGTTGTGCTTGTGAAGTTCAACAAGGAGGGGCCAAGAGATGTAGAGGTTGGGTTGAGAAAAGAGGTTCTGAAGGAGAGGAGGGAGAAGGGCGTTGACAAGGGGAGCAAATTGTAGAATCCGATAGAGTTAAGGACACAATAGAGATGTGCATTAGAGCAATCGAACTGACATATCCTATTGCCATCAGTCATGTTCAACTCCGCCAGCGCCGTCGCTAAATCGAGCAACAATCGTCCCTCATCAGTTCTAACTGTGGTTGCTCCTAGCGTTAAAACCACGACAGCGTCCACAAAGCCGGCAGATTTGGCCACCGCTCCTGCCACCGAGCCAGGATCTCGGGTACCTTCTCATCGAAGCTCATTCTCGCAGCTCCTGTGCCATTCTCCCAACCTTGGGCACCGCCAATCTTCCGCTCCTGGATCGCTGCTTCATTCAAGCTGTCAGCCAACTCCAAGATCGCCCCCCCTCCCACTAGCGCTTCTTCGTGATTGTCTTTGATGTCGATGTTGAATACATGCACCGGCCTGTTCAAGGGCGCCCCGCGATCCAAGAGGTTGTCCACCACAGCATCCCAGCATCGTTCCTCGCATGTGAAAATCACATCCACCACACCGCCTTCGGCGCCCATGGCGCCTTTGTCGCCGCGATTGAGGGCTTCCATCCTCGGGTTCCCGACGACCCAATCATGAAACCGTTCCGGACCCCACTTGATCTTGCGATTCCGATCCAACATATTTAAGATGCCGTTGTTCCTATACAGCCGCGCATCCTGCGCATTGAGTTCCTCGTACATCTTGGTATAACTTGTTGTGTTGAAGTTATATACCTGCGGCTGCGAAATGCTAGGCCCAGGGAGGCGGACGTAGGATCCCGTGCCGAAGGATATTACTGGGTAGGCGTGGGAGGACGTGGACAGGCGAAGGTGTGCTTCCATGGAGCGGTTGTTGTTGGAGGCGCACACGGTGCAGAATTTCAATTTGAAGCCATCGTCGGCAGAGGAAGGGGCTTCGGAGGGAGCGGGTGCTGATGCTGATGCTGTTGTAGTAGTTCTTGGGGGGGAATCGACATTGCCGTCGAGAAATGGCGACGTTGTTGGTCCTGGCTGTACTGGCGGTTCAACTGGGACAGGCGTCGCAGCTACGGCGGGAGCGGCAGGAGGTTGTGATATCGATGCAGCGGGTTGAGGGGTTTGTGTGCGTGCCTGGAGGCGGGCACGTCGAGGGTCGACAGACATGATAAATAGACGCTGTTATTGCGGTACGGTGATCATATTCGTTGCTGTTCGTGTTTGTCAGTACGACGTCCTAGAGTTGTTCAAGTCACAGATGAAGTTAAAGATGAGGCAGTTCAGATGTTTTAAGTTGCGTATTGTGGATGTCCGCAGCATGAACTAGGACAGCTCCAATATGGTAATCATCACGTTATGAAAGTGGCACATCATGCAGTGAGTGGGAAGTGACTTGCCATCAAAAATGTGTTAGAAGATTGGAAACTGGCGCATCTGAATTCCAAGAACGATGTCGCTTCGATCGTCTAGTGAGCTGTTCAAAATTTCGGCTCAAGGTTGTGTTGCTATTCCGTGATGTCGGACTTCTCGGTCGACGGGCAAAAGAGATGTGCTATTTCTCGAAAACGTAGCTGGGCTCCTCTGTTGATGGCTTGTGGAAAGTCGATGTCGGTGGTGTGTGAAATTCGTCCCGATATGCGAGCTAACCAACTCCATGGAATGTGAAACTCGTCTTTTCCTATGCCGAACTCGGCCACCTGAAACACTTGTGGGGAGCCGTCAGCGGCTTGTGGTTGGACTCAGGCTGCCAGCCTTAACCGGTGGGCTACTCTACCAATTCGACTTCCCATCCATGGTGGCTTCCCACAGCAACCGGCTTGACTCGATGAATTCCATCAATTCTGGTGACTCCCTATTCACTGCGCAGCTCGACAGCTTCTCTTCATACCGCCGTCCCCTAGCTGCGCTGACCATCTGGAGACAACGCGCCATTGCATGACTTGGGTGCTCTTCTAATCTTCCCTCTGGGGCATGGGGCTATATTTAGATCCGGCGTATTTCTTGCAGTCTCGCCTTTCTCGCCTCGCCTAATTGCTCGTCTGGGGAGAACCGTCCTCGTTCTTCTTTCTACAATTCCTAATCAACATCATCTTCAGCGCCTGCAGCTAGCTTCTTCACGGGTCTGCGACTTCCATCCTTTCATTCCGCCTTCTTTCCTCATAAGCGCGCGCTGTTGTCCGATTATCCAGATTCACCGCCGCCATTGGTACTTTTGACACTCAATTAGCCGCCCGCCTTTCGAAGCCCCTCGCGCTGCCGTCGTGGCAGTAGACGCGCCTCGACCGCCAAATTCAGTCCTTCTATTCTTCTTGCTCGGGCTTCTCTCTTCTCGCCCTCGACATCTGGCGACGGGTCTACCTCTCCTTCGGTCAGCATGGCCACAATCACAGCCTCACCTCCCACGATGTCTCCTCCTTTGGCAGCGCAAACCACCTCTCCTCCTCAGCTCCCTCCTCTGATCACTACCACCTCGACTCCGCGGCGGACGAGTGCACAAAGACCAACATCATACGCTGACAGGCGGATGTCGTCCTTCTCCACAAACTCCAAGGCTTCGCATCAGCCGCAGTCTCGGCCAGCGTCGCATGTCTTTCCTGCCTTCCACTCGAGTCTACCCTATACTGTCGTGCGAGACTTTGCATACTTTACCACACATCCTCTACACTACGGGCCTCCTCCTAACTCATCGGGCCTGTCAACGCCGGCCAGCGAGTCAAGGAGATTATCGGATCCTGCAGTATCGACATGGGAGGATTCGAGAGGACCGTGGTCTGCACCTCTTCCATGGATCACAGAAACGAACTTTGGTGGGTTTAGTAGGGACCGGTTACCCGCAATGAGCTTCAAAGACGATGGGCCGCCTTATAGCGAAGACGAGGACATCCAGTCTCCCATTGTGACTACCAGCCGACATAAAAAGCGTAAATCCAACGAGCGCGGGAGATCCCCTGGAGCAGCAGGTCCCACTCGCGGGTTCATGGTCAGTGGCTCCGTTCATCCCGAAGATGGACCTGGCGAAGCCGTTGAGACACTCAACAACAATGCGCTGCGCTTCCCTTATGGACCACAACATCGCGATTCGAATTTTGCCAAACCGTTACAACGGAATGCACCTCAATACGCCCCAGAAGAGCATGTGTCGGAAGATGAATCTTCAGACGCTGATGACGATGCGCGGTTCTCAAAGGACTACTCCTTCACCATCGCCAGCCCCGATGAGGAAATGCATGGCAAGGCTGTTGCACTGTTTGATTTCGAGAGCGAGCACCAAAATGAGTTACCGCTCAAAGAAGGGCAGATAATCTTAGTGTCTTATCGACATGGTCAGGGCTGGCTGGTGGCTGAAGACCCTCGGACAGGCGAAAGCGGACTTGTACCAGAAGAGTTTGTGCGCCTGGTTAGGGATATTGAGGGCGGCTTGCATGGCTTGAACTCCGTAACGCTCGAGGGTGATGGAAATATAAACGAAATTGTCAGCCCCGTCTCGACCGAACCGAGTTCGATGAACACGCCAGTACCGAACAATCACGAATTCCCTCCGCAACAGACCAAGTCTAGCAACGGTGAAAAGCATCCTCCGGTGCAGTCAAGCTTTTCTACCAGCAGTCGCGATTTCAGTCCATACCCTTTACCCGGCAAAGGCGAGGATGGTGCTGTTAGGGAGAGAGAAAGGGATAAGGATAGACAGGTAGATGCGAGCTGACGCCTCCGCAAATTTCAGGGGGTTGGCAACTATCTCGATGAATGGATCAGGATCAGGCTCGTTCATCGACCGAGGCACCAAACACTGGGGATCTGGAACGAATCAGTCTGTCTTGTCCGGGGGATGACAACAGCTATGATAAACTTTATTCGATAATGTGTTGTATGATATGATATCCCATCGATGTCAACAAGATGACGGCAGCCTCCCGAAACGAGAGCTATCGAGTTGGTATCAAACACGCCCTTGGGCGACGTTGAGAATAACCCCTGGGGTGGAGGAGGATGCGTAAATGAGAGCACTGACGCGCTAGAGTGCGCCAGGACCAATGTGAAGACCATGGCCCTTACTGAACTGGAGACCTACATCCTACATCTACATGTTGTCTACCAGGGCGGTTTTTCTTTCCCTTGCTTCTACTCACGAAACTTCCACTCCTCCTTTGCGGGACGTCTTCCAAGCACATTATAGCACAGTGGCTTCCTGTCCCGTAAAGCCAGCAGCTAGACCTATAGAGATCCGGGTATCCCAAGAATTGTTCAATACCACAAGGGACTTTACACAGCGGGGCTTGTTCCGACACCTCAAACAATGGTGGCTAGCTACTGTACTTCCAGCCTTGTTGTGACACGACATGACGGTCAAATTAAATGTACCGTCATTCAAGGCTTCGTGATCCCCGCACTGCGCGGCCACCTCCACCGCCGACTTTTTTTTTGGCTCAATCCAGTCCGTTCAGTTCGTAGTACTCCGTACCTCTTCTTTCAACACCCACTACTTCTTGCAATGGTTAAACCACCTCGCGAAGTAGCCGGCTTCATTGCCCTGCCCCTGCATCTACCGAAGACGGAGGCCTTTCCCCGAGACACAACGCACTACCTCTACCTGAAGCCGCACGACCCCAAAGTACCCGAAGAAGAAGCGCCGCGGTCTTTGTTCCTCGTTAACATCCCCGTCTCCACGACTGAACCTTTACTGAAAGATCTATTCACCGTAAAACTGGAAGGAGGACGAATTGAGAGGGTCCACTTCTCAGATACCACGTTGGGGAAGAGTCATGCACCAGCCACGAAAAGTCGCAAGCGGAAGAGAATGACGGTGGAAGAAATAGAGGCAGGACTGGACACATATTCCCTGCCGAAGTTGTTTGACATGGAGATCCACGAGAGCGGTGCCGCAGCTGTCGTCGTCTTCGTGGACCGACCGAGCATGGAGCTCAGTTTGAAAACTGCCCGTCGAGCCGCGAAACAAGGCACACCGATCTTGTGGGACGCGGGACCCGATGCCCCATCCCTGGGTCTGGCACGGTATGAACGGCACAAACAGCAGCAATTCCCATCGCGAAGAGATCTCCTCAGGTCAGTCAACGCATACATGACTGCGTACTCAGCTCTCGAGGAGGTGCGCTCCCGTGAGAGCGCACGGAAACGTGCCGAACCAGATGAAGATGGTTTTGTGACAGTCACGCGCGGTTCGAGGGGTAGCGTGCGCATGGATGAGGCGAGGGAGGTCGCAGAGCGGCAGAAGGAGAAATCTAAAGGATTGGAGGACTTCTATCGCTTCCAGACAAGAGAACGGAGGAAGTCGATGCAGGAGGATATGGTCAAGAGGTTCAACGAGGATAAGATGAAGGTGGAAGAGATGAGGAAACGGAGGAGGAGTGTGGGGGAAAGTTGAGGTTCGCGTCGCCGGTCTTTCGAGTGAGAGGTCTACCGTGGGAATCTCGACGACCATCTTGGGTTTTCCCAATGCTGTCATGTGGTGAGTGTTACCTTCCTCCTTCATCTTCTGTTGCATGACGAGGCAGCTGGGGCCAGATTAGCGTTCCTGTCCAGTGGTCGGAGGTCATTCTTCAACCCTGGCCTCCCCGGATGCAATGCCTAAAACAACCAGCCAATCCAACTTCTCAACCATATCTGATGTCTCAATTTACACTTCTATGACCAAGGTTGCACAGGGTACAAATATCATACTGACTTGTCCATTCTTAGTTATATACACGTTCAGAAGAGTTTAACTCACACATTGGTTAGTACATGCATGACTCGAGGAACCCTGTACACAGCCGCCATGTCGCAAATATCCTAGATTCTGAAACGAACTGGCACCGAGCTCATAACGAGGATCATATCAACACCGTCGACTCCAAGTCCCGCCCGAACCGATACGGGTCACCATGCATCAAACCATGTACATATGCCTCCCCCACAAGACGATGTTGCCTTCCAGGCCTCGTCCCACTTCCCTCCACTTCCTTGACCGGCTGAAGAATATATGGCACCTTTCCACCACCGAGGACCCAGACCTCGTCACCGACGCGGAGAGCTTTCGGCCCGGTACCGAGGAGCATCATCCCATTTGTTCGAAACACGCGCCGCATTCTACCCGAGCCGTTCTCGATGTCATAGTGCAATTGGGCGAGATCAATCGGCGTGTACGAATTCGAGGACAGCATATTCTCCACCAATGCCGTCAGACGCTTTCGGTAGAAGGAGATATTGTACGGCGAGTCACCCGGCTCCGACTCTATCAAGCTGCGCCAGTCTGGGTTTGTGAGCACTGAGAGTGGAGTCGAGTGCGGTTGAAACTCCGAATCTTCAGAAGACCATGGCCGCAGACGATGTCGGATTTGCAAGTTGAGAATGTAGTCGAAGAAAAGAGGGCCACATTCAGGAGGAGCGGGATGTTGACGGGCATATGTGTTTGTTGTCAGCGTCCGCCAGAGCACATCGATGCGTGATATCGGAACGCCTTTGATTGAGGGAAGAGGATATGGACTTGGTAGATGCGACACCATGTTCACAATGCTGGCCCACGGCTCCCCTGCATCGGTGGCTTCGTGTGGCATGATGGCTGTTTCAGCAATTGTATCAATCTGAAACCCCTGGACTGGCAGGTGGCCATGGTCCAGCGTCATCACGTCCTTAGGTGGCATCCACTTCATGTTCCCACACGCGGACCAGTTGCAGTTGCCCCGGAAGTCGAGAGGGTATGGCAGGAGCGGTACCGAGTAATCCGGGACCCAGGATGGCAAGCCTTTGATCTTTGTCAGGGACCGATCTTGCACGTGCGAGAGGAGATACAGGTTTCGATAGGTTCGGAGCAAAGAGCAGGCAGCGTCGATGTAGACCTGTCGAGTCGAAGTCTCATAATTGGGCTCGATTTGGTTTGTGGACGAAGATGTCCTGCTCGCCAGGCCGAGAAACGCATACACTTTATCTCTGGGGTCAGTTGCATTGGTATGCCGGTGCGTATCAACCAAGAGTCGCAAAGAAGGCGCTCCTTTGTTCCCTCCTTTCTCGTATGCCTGGAGGGCACTCCGTGTGCTGTTCAGATAGACCGGCTCCAGGCCAAACTTGGTATTGCTGGCCAGAAACTTCTTGTACACGCCCGGCCGTCGATTTAACTCGCGGAGATGTCGCATCTTTTCGGTCGAAAGATGGTGGTACCACCTTGTTGCGCGGATAAACTCGATCGTTCTCGCCAGCTTTTCCCAAAGCAACACTCGGGTGCCGCAGACAACTCTCACCTTCTGCGCCAGTGCTAGTTCCTGGACCACCCAGGATCGGCTGAACCAGGGCCGGTTCGTGAAAGCAATGAATCCCAACCAGTTGTGGTGAGTCAATGGCTCGACACCGACGCCGCGATAGCAAGATCCTTCGGGGTCAAAGAAGCCTGTGTAGGGCATACTCGCCCACTTCGATCTAGGGATGCTCGCAATCCTCTCAATCACGGTGAAGGCGTCTGGCATAAACTCATCTTCTTCTCCAAGCCACACAGTGACTCCTTGGGCGGCCCGAAAGATGTCCGACATCAACGAAACTTGAGTGTTCCTCTCTGCAAGGGATGATTGATCAATACATCTGCGAAACGCGTCAGTCGGCATGGACTTAGATGGCGCTGAATCCTAGGCAACAAGAGGTAGGATCCCGAAGGTTTGTCCAAGGATGATAGGGTGCTCGTGGTCTCATATGAGGATAATTAGACGACTCATGCCGGGGAAGCCACCGCCATTGGCAATGGACTACTTCGCACCATAAGTGGAAGACAGCTGGCCGCTGAATGGCGACAAATGCTTCTAAAAGCGACTTGTGATAGACGACTCTTCAGTAGTGCCGCATTTGCTCTGACGAGTGATGTCTCGAGATTCTCCCATTCATCCATGGAATACCTAAGGGGATTGCGTCCACATGTGCAGGAACAGGGTTGGGCACATGCACCGCCAAATATATGCGAAGGCAAGGGGCACTCACAGCGCATCGACCCAATAGAAGTTCCTCTGCCTCGGAAACTCAGCGTGCAGAGGTTGATGGGTGCGCGCTAGCATGGCGAGCGCATCGTGCAGATTGGCAGTAACGCGGAGATTCCTCCCATCGCACTTGACGGGGAAGCATGGCATGTTCTGCGTGAGTTTGATACGCAGCAGCGATGACAGGCCTGTGGATGATGAGCCGGCCGACAAAGGCGCACTGCTCCCGGTACCAGTACCGGATCCCGCTCGGCCGTCATTCTCCAGCAAAGTTCGAGCCTGCACGCGCTGCAGAAATGCTAGACGACGCCAGGTGCCGCTCCTTGACGGCCTCGACTCGGGGATGAGCGGGTAACCCCACGTGTAAGACAGCGCTTGAAATGGAGGAGCATCGTCGACAGAGTGTGTGCTCAAGGAGATTGCGATCTTCCCGCCACTATCAGGAGAGGACGAAGCAGGACGGACTTCGAGCAAGCGGATGGATCTGGGTGATGGGAGAGGCCGATACTGATATATCCGCGATTCCGAGGTGAAGGACGAGAGCAGTTCTCTGGCGTTGAACCCGCGACGGACTCTCATCACAATGTGTTGGCGATAGCTCCATTCCTCGTCAACTCGGATACTGTGACACTTTCTAGAATAGCAGGTTGGTCGGAGATGAGGTTGACCTTAGTCACTCGAGTCAGTGGCGAGTCCGTTCTTGGGACGCGACTGACCTAGGTTTCATGTCAGAGCTATTCTGGGGAAGGCGAAGGGGCCATAATTATGGGTTTAGCAGGACGCCTGACGAGGCTGTTAGAAACCCCGGTGGCGCCGGCGAAGTCTGATGATTATTTTACAAACTACCACTTCCACACAGTTATAAGATTAGCGAGAATGTCAGACTGTCGGCTATAGACGCCATACAGATTATATTCACTACTCCGTTCTCTTGACGTGTGCGTCGATGGAGGTCAACATTCGGTAGCCTTGCGTCCGTGCAATTACTGGCTCCCCACTTCGCTCAGCTTAACCACGGCTCACTCCGTAAAGCCACCGGATGCTCGCCATCCTCCGAGACCGTCAACAATATTGTCGACGAGTTGACTCGTCATCTGCAGGCCAGGATCGTGATCAGGATTTACCTCTGCAATACTGAGGCCAACAACTTTGCCACTTCCCAAAAAGGTTTTCAATGCCGCCATGGTGGCCTCGAAACTCAGACCCGTCCAGTTTGGTACATTACCCAAGGGATATAGCCCGGGGTCTATCACGTCCACATCTAAGTGGACGAAGGTGTAGTCGACATTGTCTTCCATCCATTCCAGTGCTGTCTTTGCTTCCTTTACTGGGTCACTCTGAACGGACTGAGAGGTAGTGACACGGAAACCCTGGTCGAACAAGAAACCCAAGTGCTCTCGCTTGTTGGCAGGTGCGTCAATGTTCAAGCCAAACAAAAGGATGTTGGTGTTATCCACAACTCCAGCCCCATCGGGTCGACAGAATGCTCTCATACTTTCTAATGCACCCTCGCGCAGGGTCAGATGTGTGAGTGTCATTCCGGCGATATTTCCGGATGAGCTGGGCTCTCTTGGCGTGTACAAGTCGCAGTCAGCGTCAATATAGACGATACCAATGCGCTTCATCGTTCCTTTGAGATGTTCCCAGTAGGCCGACAGTATGGCCGGACAGTACAGACATTCGCCAGCGAGAATCAGCTGGAATGGTGGCGGGTGTCCGCTTCCAGTTTCGCTGGCCGCCAGAGCATTACCAACGGCTTCTCGAACCTGGTTACAAGCCTTGACAGTCTCTGCTTCATTGCGCGCTCCGTTAGGCTGACGTGTGCTAGACGTCCATCCCACTGGCCCCTGTGGTAATGCGGTTGACGATGTCGTTTGCCAGCCCGCAGCTCCAAGCTTGTCCTGGAGGCCGGCGGTTTCGAATGCCGCCGGGGCTCGAGACTTGCCTGCATAGACCGACCCAACGTCGGATGGCACGCTGATGATGTTGATAGACCGTGAAGCCATTCGTGCCGGGGTTCGATTCCTTATTACGTTTGACAATGTCTGAATATTTGGTGGATTCAGCGGGAAGGAAAATGAAGCACACGGCTTTATACCAGCTCTTGGACCCCTTCCTGAACCAGAGACATCAAACACAAAGTTAGTTTACCTTTCAAACTACTATGGACCCTGAGTTGGTCAGCCTTGACAAGAGTAACCTCGAAGGGCGTGATACGCCCTTTCGCGGGAACTTCATTGGCCCAGCAACATCTACCCGTTCTGGATTCTAGATCTTGATAGCTACTTTGTCAGGACGCTCTTTAGCACGCGCAGAAGCTGGTATCTGACATCTGGCAACCGATGTCACCGTTGCCTCATTTGACTTCGATTGAGAACCCTGTAGGCGTCGCCGGTGTGGTGCCGTTGCCATGGAAGGAAGCAGAGAGATTCGTGACAAAGATCCCATTAAATAAGTGGCCGGAGATATCCGTCTCGGCGTTTTTAACTCCGAAACAACTTTCATCTCGTCAACATTACCGAAGAGTTCATTGCTTCCAACCCGCTGTCCTCTACCACACTACAGACTCAAGATGCGTACATCATCTAGCAGGGCAGTGTCGATAGCTGCTTTGCTTTTGAAATCGCAAGCATCGCGCGGAAAGCTGGCCGCCCCTGCGGTCCGATCGATCTCCTCGACGACCTCGCGATGCGCCACTGCCCTTCCCATCACAGCCACCGGACCACCTCCAAGCGCGCCTGTCCCAACGTCCCCACAATACGGAGATCGCGTTGAAGAGAGACGGCGAAAAGCAGAAATGCTCAAACAAGGGAAAGAGCTGCGCGCGGCATCCCAACCGGGGAGCAAATCAAAGCCATTGCAGAAAAGATTCTGGAAGGAAGTGCACGTCACAGAGGTCCAGGAGGGATATCAAGTCCTACTAGACAAGAGACCAGTCAGGACGCCATCAAAGTCAATCCTCACCATCCCTCGGACGAAGCCGCACCTTGCACATGCTATCGCCATCGAATGGGACATGCTCGAGTCGGCGCAACAAGCGTTGAAGAACCATAACATACCTATGACTTCAATAGCTGCGCGGGCGCAAGATATCATCGAAGAAGAGGCGCGGGGCGATCGTAGGGTACGAGATGAGATCATTACGACCATGTTGCGGTACTTAGACACGGACACCTTGTTGTGCTGGGCACCTGAATCGAATTCAACATCATCTCTGGAAATGCAGACCGATCGACCAAAGTCATTAAGAGATGTTCAAATCCAGACGGCAAAACCGATAATAAGCTACCTGACTACTTCAGTCTGGCCCGGTGTGGACATCAAGCCCGTGCTGGATGAAAACACCATCATGCCAAACAAGCAGGATGAGTCCACGAGGAGTGTGATCAAGGGTTGGATCGCCGGCCTTCCTGCATACGAGTTGGCGGCGCTAGAACGGGCAGTACTGGCAGGAAAGAGCCTCCTAGTTGGCGCGCGGTTGTTGATCGAATGGAGCGAGGAATTTCGGGACATCCAAGACAACACCAGTGAGCGCCGGTTTGGTATTCACGAGGCTGCCGAAGCGACAAATCTCGAGGTGAGATGGCAGACGGACTTGTGGGGGGAAGTGGAGGACACGCATGATGTGAATAACGAGGACCTCCGGCGGCAGCTTGGAAGCGCGATCCTGCTCGTGAGTGGCAGCCGATAAATGCTGCAAGATCTCTGCGCGTAGAGCACATTGCCAATGTACAAAAGACCATATCTTCAAGGTACTACGGAGCTAACACGAAAGAGTGAGTACCCGTCTTGCTCGGTATGCCATACCAGGCGGTGCACAAGGTTCCTCCATTGCTTATTTGATCTCCAAATCTCTGTCAATTCCGCTGGAGTGCTGTCACCTAGAAGTCTGCAGGATGAACAATAGGCTGAGCAGATCTCCTTTCTGGCGCCACATCTGTGGCTGTCGGACACTCGCTGATTGGTAGGTGGTTGGAGTGCACCCGAAATAATGACGTCAAGGGCCGCTAGGCTGACTGACTACCGAGTCTATTCACTCTGGCGATCACGACGCTCAACGGCCCTACTGCCATGTTTTTCTTGGTGAACGTGCATACTCCCGAGAAAATTGTCCTGGCTGGTCAAGCAGCTGTAGTCCCTGCGTGGAAGGTAAGCTAAAGCATGTGCACCGCCACAATCTGAAGGGTAAGGAGAAAATACATATGACGATGCAAGCTGCCCGGACGACATTCTCATTCCCATTCCATGTCGAACAATGCAGTGGTTGATTTGACCGTCAGCTGCTAGCTTCTACTGATCCATCACTGCAAGTTTGGAAGCTTTGTCGCAACCACCAGAGCTGCCATAAGTTGAGCTGGTCGGCGTCGCCTGGTTGTTGTGCCCGAGTTATTATTCTGGAGCGGGACACACGGTCGAGGCTCGTCAGGGTGTCACAGAAAACACCCTCCAGCAGCAGTATCCTACCACGCCAGAATGAGGATACCACTCTTCAAACGCCTTCTCATAGCGATGCTCAACATCCTCTTCCCCCCACTCGCCGTTATGATGATCACCGGTCCGAACGAGGACTTCATCTTTAATTGTGTCATGTTCATCCTGGCCGTTATTCCCTCCCATATTCATGGCTTCTACATCTCACTCACTTACTTCAACCGCAAGCGGAAAGTCCGCAAGGACGTCTACCCGGGCAAACCGAAGCATTTGATCTGGAGCGACAAAGTGAACAATGGCGGAGCCAGCCGAAGGGAAATTGAGAGGTTGAGATATGGGACGGAGCAAGGCAAACCCAGCAGACGAGCTATCAGACAACGTTCTGAGTTTCCGGAACGCAGTAGCTCGAGGAGACGGGTCCAGGAGTGGGATGATGGATACAAGGAGTTTGCGTTGTCCCCACAGTCAACCAGAGCTGGGACAGGTAGGAGTGGCCGAAACGCCAGGTGACAAAGCGAGAAGAGTTGCTCCTTTGATGGCGCAGACGATGTGGTCAATTTGGGCTAAAGGTCTTCCGCCGATTTACGCCATCTGCCTTGGGCATTTAACAGAGACTGCGTCAACCAAGATATGTAGAAGCGGTGGTCAAAAGCTCTTCCGCATAAGATTCTGTTATATTCATTCATCATAAGGATTGTATGTAGGGTGCGTGTCTGCTGTCTTCGAAGAACTGACTTGTCCTCCTGGCATCAATCATTGCCCATATTACTCGACAATGCAGTCAACAATGCACAATGTCAGTGCTTTTCGGAAACATCCAAGGAATGTGATCGTTTCGCGTATTACTTCTCCTCTCAATCATGATTTTAGAGCCACGGTTCTCCTAGTTCATCCATCATTCTGCGGCTGTACTGTGCGACTCTCACGGTGCTTTCACCATCCCCCATAGCTGCTGTAGCTGCTTGTGTATGCCGAAGTATAGACTGGATACACGGAACTGTACGTAGATGTGTAGGCCGGGGTGTAATAAGTGCTCGTGTAGTATGTCGAAGTGCTTCAGAAATCAGTCAGTTTGCACTCATCAGGACGCCACATGCACGGATAACCGAGGAAGGTGTGTGCTTTCCCAGGAATGCTTACGGGTAAACAGTGCTATAGACAGTGCTGTAGACGGTACTATACACGGTGCTGTAGGCTGTGCTGTATGCTGTGCTGTAGAGGGTGCTGTAGAGGGTGCTGTACACAGTGCTGTAGTCTGTAACGGTGGAATAGTCCGTAATGGTAGAGTAGTCGGTGACGGTGGAGTAATCTGTGACAGTGGCGTAGTCCGTCACGGTAGCGTAATCTGTGATTGTCGAGTAGACTGTCACGGTCGGGGTCGGGTAGTAGGTGGAATAGGTCGTTGTTGGGTAGTACGTGGTTGTAGGATAAGTGGTATAGGCCGGATCTGCCTATCGATTAGCCCGTCCGAATGTGATAGGACCGTGACATTGCCTCCTTTCCAAGGGGCCATCCTTCGGTGGAAAAGAAGACTCACAAACGGAAGTAGCATAGGTAGAGCTGTAAGGGTAGGTTGAGGTGTAGTAGCCTCTCTTCTCAGCGTCAGCCTCTGGATGCGGCAGACCCAGAGCGAGGCCTGCGAGGGCTGCTAGGATCAACGAGCGTGAACCGAGCATTTTCGAAGTTGTTATGGGAACCGTCCGTGTGGTTCAGGTAAATTGAACTTGGAAGGGCCTGAGAAAGAAGGAGCTCGAAGTGGACAACGAATGTTTGCTGGTTCCTCGTGCTACAGGAAGATGAAGACAATGCGACGAAGACCCTTGGGAGAAGATACTTATACCTTGTACTTACCAGTTTCCTCATCGAAGGATGAGACATCGCTGACCATCGATGGTGAAATTGCGGAAAGACTGAGGTGTGTATGAAGGCTCGAACAGTTCCGACTCAAAGAGAGAAACGAACATGGTGCTGTGAACGGGATATCAGCGTTGGTAAGATCCAATACATTTCGAGGAAAGGAGTGCAGAAGCAAGACGAGATGGAGAATGACCGCAAAGTCTGCGAAAGTGGGTGAGAGCTTCGAGCTCGCCATTCAAGCAAAGGCTTCGGATCGATGCTCGATGCTCGACAACCACTCCCTTATTAGGCACATCCCTTCAATGCATAGTCAAGGCTCCATTAAACGAGTTGCAGACTGCAAGATGTCAATCTGTCACGCTTAACAAGAGCTGAGTTATTCCAACCTCACAGTTCATTTGGATTTGCAAAGAGGAGTGACGGTCGCGATGAAAACACTGCGAATCTAAAACATCCTTCTACCCCGGTGCTAACCACCTGCACCGACTAACGGTTCTCGATCCGAGTTGACGCCATTCAGGGCTAGGCTAGATTTGTTTAGCACGGTTATTTTTAGCGCTAATCGGTATCTGCACCTCGACTTAACCTGGTCGCCTTTCTGACATCTCTTTCGCTTCACACAACCGTTGTACCATTTCCAATCCAAGTCCTTGCTTCTCGATCCGCCCGTCTGGTGCCGGTTGTCGAGGCAAGCAGCTGCTTAACCCCACCTCATGTCATCATCCTCCACACGAAACAAACACCCGTCAAAGATTTGGTTATGCGGATGTCTACCACAGCTTCGACCGTCGCTCAAATTCCGCTCGAGCCTGGCCTGTTTGTGTCAGAAGGAAAGATGCCGTGTCTAGGCATATGGAAACGCATCAAGAGACATTAATGAGGACCAGATCACCAAGGCTGACCCTCTCGTGTACACGTAAGAAGCTACTTCAGTCAAGATTAGTAGCTCTCCTGCACCAAAAGCTGCCTGAAGCAATAACAGGACACGAACAGCGGTTTGGAACGATGTGTACATGGGGAGAAAGCCGCGTCATTGCACGCCCTCTACTGTGAAGTCTACTCCACGTCCGCTACTTTCCACTTTCAAGATGGTCGCTTCAGTCATCAAGAATCGTCTAATGCACTCCACTCGAAGCGGGTCATAGATCGAGGATACTGACCCAATAGTTAGACAAACATTTGAGTTCACAAAAAGATCTCGTAACCCGTGTCCTAGAATAGATTCGAGGGACAAGAGCCCATCGACTGGATAGACAGCTCTCGATGTGCAAGGTGCGCCAATGAGAAGCTCTTGTGTAAATCGAAAAGCCGCGGCCTATTACCGAAGGATCCCATAAATGTAGCTCAGCTCGTATCTCCCTCTAGCAGCATGAATGATTCCCTGCGGGAATCGTTTTGTCCATCGCTGAAAGACACAACATGTCTTGGTGAAAGTGCTTCATAGGTGGGAAATGGGTCGGCGTGGTGAACTGGGAAGGACACGATATCTGAGACATCAGAATGCCGCTGGTTTCTATTTCCAATCGTTCTTGATGCAATGTCCATCTCGGACTCGGTAACTGCTTGCATCTCTTCCCCTCGCCGTCGCTGCACGCTCATTTCGATGGTGGAGGTGATGGAGACATGAACCTGATCCGCCCATCGGACGGATTTCGGACTGGGCGTTGATATTGTACTTGTGCGTGTCCGTCGTGAACCGAAAATGTAGGGTTGGGCGTTTGAAGGGCGATCTGAAAATGGTGGAGATTTGGACATGGCGGATCGGAGTGGCGTCGATGGAGACCGAGTAGGAGTTGAGAATCTCGTCTTTGAGGGTGAGGAAGGTGACATAACGACTGCAGCTCGCCTTGGCGAGGCGTGAATGTTGATCTTTGTGACTGGCGTTGACGGATTGGCTATGATATACCTCGAATTGCGGCTTTGCTTTTGACCTTGGAGGTTGTATGGCCGACACTCGTCGACAACACTGGGTCGCCGGCAGATTGCTTCCTCTCGCGCTTCCTTACCACCGTCGTTGCAGGAGTGAGTCTCTTCGTACGTCTCCCACAATTTGGCATCATGATGGTGGAGATAGACCGCCAGCGCCCGAAGTGTGCAAACGAGGAGACATACCAGACAGCAGAGTATGAAGAGGGAGGCCGCAATGCCTCGAATGAAGCCCAGTTCCAGGATCCGGAGGAATGTCTTCTGAGCTAGTTCTGCGAAGGAGAGGGTGTCGGCTTCAGGCGGGAAGATCTCTGGGACGGGTGATGCCAGTGCCCGGTGGAACACGAGCCCGAGTGGAAAGACGTAGTCCACCAATTTCGCGCTTGTTTGCAAGGACATCGTTTCGATTCACAGCTCTGCAACTGACGACGTTAGGATACCCGCGTCAACGAGAGCACATCTAAGAGCAGCACTCCCAAAGACCAAGAAGATCAACCTAGGTGTTTGATGAGAAGACGATCAGTAGGTGCTTATGATGTGACATCGGGCTGTGTACTCGTAACCAGCGCCTCAAACATGGTGCGTGATACAGTATGGGAGGACTCCGGCTTTTAGTTACTCGTACTTTGGCCCCTACTGAGGCTGAAGCTGAGTGCTGAGCAAGGAATGGAATGTGGCGACAAAGATAGACGGAATGCGAATCAGATCACTTAGCACTCATGGCGTACTTGGCCTTGCTCATCCAGGGGGGGACTTCAACTGGTATTGTGTTCTGTTCGCATTCGTGGGTGATGGCCCCGTTAGATGGAGAGCAGTTAGGGGATTACCTGTTGTGTTGACGAACTCGTCAAGGAAAGACCTGGCTGACACAGCCCAACCACGGTCGCTTGTCGATATTTCATACTGTGATATGGGCATGTACTTAGAGAGCAAAGCTACATTCCTGAGGGCACGACCTGATTAGAAAATGCGTGGAAGGGTCGCGAGAGGAACGTGTCAGGGCGCGACCCGGCTGAGTTGCCTCTTGTGCCAGCGTCTCGGTAGTCGCCCAAGCTGGGCTCCTTAATCCTGCCTCTTACTTCACATCGCTGTTGAACTGCACTATTCGGCACTCCATTTCGCATCCTGATATTCTGTGATCTGTGTCCTGCCTTTACGGCTCGAAGCTGCCGCTGGCCTGTCATCGGTCGTCTCATTTTCATGGTCGAGGCGACGTGGAATCGAGCTCGGAAGCCATCACCGCGTGGCGCTTGTTAACAGACCCCAGCCATCTCTTCAGCAGCGTACTCGACCTTACCGCCTTGAATCGGTCACTAGGCCCGCCTGCAACCGGCCTCAAATCGCGAAACCCTCTGTCGATATCCTTAAGTGTCGGCTGTCGTTTGAAGATCTGACCCTCTCCAAGGCCGACGGCGATCGATCCCCTCCCACTGCGGACAACGAGCTACGGAAAGTTTTTGAGCCTGTTACACGTCGCGTCACTCATCCAACCGTTTCCTGCGCTTTGCGGACCCCATACACCTTGACACCGCTCGCTAGGGCTCCTCAACCCTTCCTTCGAGCCAACTGGGCACGCTCGATGTCCTGAGACACAGGCCCCCACACTCACATTCTCCCATGGTTATTTGTCGCAATGAAGAGGAGGCACCAGTGAATGATATCGATGGCCTGAAGTGAGGCTGTAATGGGCAGGACCACCGAATATACCATCATGGGCCCTCCCAGGGATCCTTCAAGTCAATCACCGCCGTCCTCGTCCAAATCTTTACCTTATCGCGACAGCTCAAGACACGCTTCGTCCAATCTTCGGAAGCTTTATCGCATATCCGCTCAAGGCGTTGGTGACCGTCGTCTCGAAGAGGACTCTTATCATTCTGTTTCGACAGTCTTGCCTACGTCGCCACATCTTCCCCCTACGCCGCCTGCAGGGAACATTGAGAGCGACACCCCAGCTCCAGCGGAAACTGCCCCAACGATCGACGCAACTGTCTATAGATCAAGCTTGGTGACGCCCATTAACCAGAATAGCCCACCGACACCTGATAATACCCCTCCACGCGAACCCAATGCCTCGTTCATCCGCCCGTTCTTGGGCACCCACTCGTCCATGGCTTCCACCCGGACGGAATCATTTACGACCGCACGGGAAGATCTCACCTCAGATGTCGACTCCGATGGCAATGCGCAACGCCAGGAATATGGCTTCCAGTGGCCGTTGAGCTCTGTTGACAAATTCGGTGCGGCGGCGCATCGCTTGAGGCACAGTACCTTGCCTCGGTCGCGCTTGGTCAATTTAAATGGCGAAGCACCCGTTGTTAGTCGATCCCCAGAGTCATTCGTCGGCAAAGCTCGCTTTCTTAGCAGCGAAAGCGATCAAATACTTCAGCCGGGAGCAGAACAGCAGACCTCAAGTCCAAGCCCAGAGGCGGTCCCAAGTGGCGAGCTTGTCCATATCCATCTCGAGACGGCTGCAGCTGTTCCGTTGGAAAGCATCGACTCACCGTATCAAGGGCGCTACAGTCTCGGTCAACAAGACTTGAAGAGAGGCAAGAGTCTGCGTGAAAGGCTTTTGGAAGCGCAAAGTCAAGACCCGTCTGCTTCGACCGAGAAATTTGCGGATATAATTGGCTGGAATCGTTCTGTGCCAATTGGTGATGAGCCAGTTGAAGATCGACGCTCGCACGTCGAAGACAATCGACGTTTCTCGGGCATCTCAACAACATCAACTGTTGAAGCATATGTCGTGGAACAAGCCCCTCTACCCCGGCGTAAAACAACGTTGCGCCATGTTAACAAGCATGAATCTTTGCGTTCTGTCAGCTCACCTCTGCCAGCCTCGAACAGAAATTCGGTGCTTTCCAATTCCGACTCTCCGCACCGCCTCGTTCACAAAAAGGCACGGCTAAGCAATCAAAATCGCTGGAGCTTCGGTTCAGAGGTCTCCAGGTCATACAGTTTGGCTTCAAGTACAGTCCTTCCCAAGACTGAAGTGATCCGCGTGGCAGTCATTCCGGAGAGAAATTCCTCCTTGAATTCCTCCGCACACAGCAGCCAGCGGCAGTCGCTGTCAAATAGTTCTGGGCGTACTCATTCTCATAAAGGCTCGGACAATCCCCCATCATCATGGCATCATAAAAGGGCATTTTCGGAATCTATTGAACGGGGTAGGGACCAACTTGAAGCACCTGTGGTACCTGCGCGGAATTCCTCACTGTCTGCACCTACTTCCAGGGCTACATCGAGGGCCAATTCAATCACTTCTGAGCACCTTCAGGTTCAGAGGAAGCAGGCTGAGAAAGACCTGCGTAAAACTCTGGACAGGATGGAATCCGAACGGCTGCTCAACAGCTTGCGAGGTTCGGACCTCGTAGACCAGGCTCATGACACAGACGATACGGTTCTGAGCCGTCCACGTCGCAGATCTTCTGGACCAGGGATCATCCGATCTCCGGCCGTGGCTCCCACGAACCTAACTGTTGTCTCTGGAGATGGAGAAAGAGACTTGAATGCGCTTGGCTTGGTGGTGCCCGGATCGCAGGAATGGGCAGCTCTTCGCCCAGCTTCAATATTTGACACGCCTTTCTCACAACCCTCTTTTCAATCAGCTTCTCCTGAAATCAACGAGGCAAAGGCGATCAACTACTTCGCTCACAACAATCATTCCCTTCAGTTGATTGAGCCCTTCTCAGTTGCAGAATCAAGGGCTGTTCATGAAGTTCAGAAGCAAAAGCTGCCAGAAATGGAAGTGGAATCTCCTTTGCGCAATCCGAGACAACCTCCTGAACCCCCACAGTTTAAAGTGATCCCGCCCACACCCGGCGACGAGAATGCCGACCGTCAACTCGGAGTTGGCAGGGTAAGCTCTGTGAAGCGTCCTGGCGGATCGCGGCGTCGGTCAGAATCCTTCATGAGCTCTATTTCTCGCAATTTGAGCTTGAAGAACGCTCGCAACCTCAAGGCGGACCAAGACCTTGACAACAATCTCCATCCGATGTGGCGTCCTCGCGCTTTCTGGGATGACATCGACAATGCTCGCCCAGGAGGGGAGCAGCAGGAGCGCTCACTTGATGAAGGAATAGTTAACAATACCTTAGGTCTCCCCCAGGAGAGGATTGTCATTACGGGGCCAGTGTCTCTGATCCGGCGGATCTCCGAACGCCGCAAGCAGAACCGAGGGATCGTGAAGAAATCGAGTCATTCAAGTATGGCAAGGATTCGAGCATCCCGCAAACTGCACCGATCTTCAGGGCCGGGTTTGCGGTTCCACTTCCCTCTTATTGGAGTCAAGGCCGTCCAAGACAGGATATTGCATGCCAAACAGCGGAAAGAGGACGTACGCAGAGAAAGACGGAGAGCTGAACTTCGACGCAGCATTGGAGCAAATGTCGTCTCCCAGGGTGACTCCAGGTTTCCAGCCAGCAATACCAGCCTCGCAAGAGATATATGAGGTGCTCCGACCCACACCCAAATCGACGTCGCAGCCCGTTTTACGACATTTCAGGATATACGAGACGATGTTTACCATATACTATCACGGCCCTGGTGGCTTTGGATCTCCCTTTTGCTTGGCGCTCGTGGGGCTATTTCGGCAGCGTTGTGATCTGTTTGTTGGTATTTGGGTATCGAGCGGAAGAGTTACGCACGATCTGACGTCTTCATGATTGATGATTAAAATGAACTAATGAGCATGTATCATCAGAGCACGGCCAACCCAGATTAAATGGTTTTCTAGCGAGGAGTTAAATACAATTGATTGCTATCCTTTGGTGCCCGATGTTTCTGCTGTCCCGTCCATCTGTTGCCTCTTCCTCAGATTCTCAAGGCCGACCGAGTCAAGAAATGGTTCGAATGTGATGCTGGAGTCGAAAACGGTTACTGTATTTTCTCTTATTAGCTCTCCATTCGCTAGAAAAAAATGACTCACGTTGTTCTCACCGCGCTGATCTTGGGGTTGTGGTTGGGTGAAATGGACATTACTCTTCGACGCGACCGCCTTGTCACACGTCGGTGCTTTCTTCAATGGACCTTTCAAGAGCTCTCTCTTCACTTCGGAGCTCGCCATTGGCAATCCACAATACGTTCGCTCAGTTCAGGTGTTGGAATAATGATGGGAGAGTTGCTCCGACGTGAGGTCATTGATCTACTGGCCAATTAAGGCGAAATACAAGGTGCTTCCCCTCAATTGGTGCCAGGAAACAGCTGTCGACCTATGTTCCTTTGTCCACCAGATCTTATCTTATCTCTTAGCAACAGACTCAGACCGGCCTGTGAGCCTGCGATATCGGATGGCGCACGCAAGTTGGACAATCCCAATTCAGACCCTCATCGGCCTTGAAATTGGCGACGATTTCAATCTGGCTTCTATATCCGCCGCAAGCCCAGGCGATGGCCCTGGTACCGCGCTTGCCAGTCCTACCCAGAGCCACAAAAGAAACGCCTCCGTGGCGGGTTTCGACAGCTCGCCAGCGAGCCTTGAGTCACCGGATCTCAATGGTGATGACAACGGGCGCGATGGTAGGCGCAGGCCGGTGAAAAGAGCTTGCAATGAATGTCGACAGCAGAAGGTGAGCCATCACACATTCACTTCGTATAATACATTGGGATCGCTGCATAGATCACGCTGTCGTTGACCTGCAGCTACCTACCCGTTTGCCCGCCAGTGGACTTCTGCGTTGATTCGAGCCACTTTCTTCCCTATCGCCTTGTGTGCTGATGCTAACGATCATCATGGCAGCTGCGATGCGATGTTGTGCAAGAACCCTTCCAGATGTGCACTCGTTGCAAGCGCCTCAACCTTGGCTGCAAGATCGAAGACAACTTCAAGCGTGTTGGCAAGAGATCGCGAAATGCAGAGATGGAGCGCGAGATCATCGAGCTGCGCAAACAGGTGGCTGCACAACAGAAAATTGCAGGCGTAGCCAAGGGCGCTCATACCAATGGCAAAGCTCCTCTGCAACCATCGCCCACTGGAGACGGGACATTTACATCGGATGCTGCCGCCGCAGGATTGCTTGATCTGCGCGGCGGCGGAACAGGAAGACCAGTATTCAAGCGGCTGGAAGACGTGACCCTGACACAAGATCGAGCGCAAGATCTCTTCCAACGGTTCTTCACATTCCATCATCCATTCCTGCCGTTTCTCAACCCCGACAGGACGCCGGAGGATTACTTCGCCAGATCGCCCCTGCTGTTTTGGACCATCATCTCCGTAGGTGCTCGGCATTACACTCCGGAGCCTGAGCTCTTCAATACCCTTACTGGACCCCTAATGAGGCTGGTGTGGTCAACTGTCGCCGAGGTACCCCAAAACCACCATATGATCAAGGCTCTCATCTTAATGTGTGCGTGGCCTTTGCCTACGAGCAGTACTTCTACAGATCCAACATTCATGCTGTGCGGGTTGATGATGCAGATAGCCATGCAGATTGGTATGCATCGTCCAACACATGCACAAGATTTCAGTAAGTTCAGGGTCGAGCTAAGAGAGGTGGAGTTGCAAGATCGGGTCGTGGTTTGGAGCGTGTGCAATATTGTCGCCCAGAGGATATGCACGGCGTATGGGCAACCACCTCTCAGTATCTACGACTGGACCTTGGGACCGAAGCCTCTAGAGACCAACCCAAGCTACGAACTACCGGCTCCAATATTCAATCGACTGCTGATAGAAAAGTTCGTTGACAAAGTGTCGAGGACGCTTTACATGAATCCGTACGATCCTGTCGGTCTTGCATCGGATACGGAGCGGCCTACTTACGTGTCATTCCTCGCACACGAACTGGACGAGCTTGAAGATAGGCTTCGGAAGGACACTTCGCCTATCACGAAAATATACCTCAAAGCGGCCAAGCTCCATATGAGACTGAGCGCCTTCTTCTCGCCGCCTTCATTACCGTCATACCGGACAGACATGTTGAAGCTCTACTATGCTACTACTGAGTTCCTCGAGACGTGTCTGAGTCTGGAATCGAACATCAGCGTCAGTTTGCCATCAAGCTATTCTCATGGCCTCTCCTTGTCACATGCCACGAATTATATCTTCTTCACGATGCTGGGGGCAGGTTTCTCACTCCTCAAACTCATGCATCACTTCCTCGGCGAGCATGAGCTGGATGCAAAGGGTGCATCCGAGCTTTTATCCAGGACGGTCTGGGCGCTGAGAAGTATGAGCGTGATGGAAAACGACCTGGCAGAGCGCCTGTCTGAGGTGCTGGCCCAGGTCTGGAAAAGCGGAAGAGTGCGTGCTGAACCGAACCGTAACAACATTGGCGAAGGCGCTGCCGACGATAGTCTCCAGCTCAAGGTCAAGTGTCGGATGTCCATGTCTGTGGTCTTCGACTCCGTTTGGCAGTGGCGACAGAATTTCCACTTCCGAGGCGGAAGGCCTGCTGATGGTAAGAATGGCCACTTTTGTTATTTGGGAGACTTACTGAACAGATATCAGTTAGGGAACAAAATCCGCAACTTCAGCAGCCTGATAACAAAATCGGCCTTGCTGCGTCGAACACAGACTCGGTCTCGGCGATAAATGAGCCTATGTTGTCAGGCTCCGCCATTCCTAGGGCAGCTGATACTCTTACCATGGAATATGGCCAACCCGATTATGATGTGTTCGACCCCCTGAACTGGATATTAGACGGCATAGTGGATTTCCCCTACAACTTCAACAGTTTGCGCGGCGACGAGCTTACAGATTTGGACGCCTTGGGAGGAGGAATCTGATTTCAAAGCGAAGCACCGAGACAAAAGCAAGTCCTGTGCCACAGCATTGGCTCTATCGTTTTGGGATGGTTTCCTCAGTCGCGGTGGTCTGTTGAATCCTTTCGCCCTTGCACACACCTAGATATCCAACATGCTTCAGGAGCTCGGCTGCCTTAACCTCCAGCAGCTTGACAGATGTGAGAATAAACTATTTGATGATATAGTACGAGGATGGATCTCAGAACTTGGAGTCGCGCAACAAATATTGTACAGAGTGCGCTTCAGAACATTGACCATCGTACCAACTGATTCTGTATTTGGCCGGCTCCGACCATCCTCCAGCACGGTTCAGCCGTATGCTCAGCAGCTGAGGGACCCTGGGATTGGTCCTATCCAAGGCATGGGCCATTCTTTACGTCAAACCAAGTCGCCCAATTCAATCCTCCTTCAAGTACGTAGCAGCGTACACAGTATAGAGAGAAGTCGGCAAGCGAGCGATCAGCCCTAAGCCGCGGACGAGAAGAGATCGAAGTTCTTCCAGAGCTCCAACCCCGAAAGATAGCGTTCGGCAAGTGGCGAAGACCAATGAACAATTAGCAACGAGCATTACTTGTCCTGCATCGAATTGGGCAGGCTGATGCTTCTTATCTCCAGCTTACCTACGCCAAGCCCGATCCTGGCAGTTCGTAGCCAATCTTCTCAGCTTTCCATCCACTCACACCAAAGCTCCAGCTTCAAGCTTCCTCAAGCTTGTGCAGGCCATGCTTCTTTCGCTTGATCTCCGTTGCCAGCTCGCGTGGCCGGCCAGACGCCCATCTTCGAGCCAGACCAAACCCGGACACCATGGCAGCGTGGTGGCCGGTACAAATGGTTCTGAAGTTGCAGGTGCAAACAAAGGCGAACTCCGACTTGCGAGCAACCTGAAGATACCACACGTAGCCAAAAAAAAAAACAATCATGCAGCCAGAAGTGACCGATCGCAGGCGTTGAGACAGTCTGCGGTGCGTTTCGAAAGAGGATCTTGATGTGCCCAGAGGCGAATGACATCAAGTTTGATGAGGAGATGTACGAGTACGGCTGCGACCGATTCGGCCAGGTTGAATCGCTCTTAGATTCCCTACCGACTGGGCACTAAGATCCTTATCTCGAAGATCCAAGAAGCGCCGTTCAGGGCCCAGATGGATCGCACCGCTAGAGCGACGGCGGATCCCTCCACGACCCATTATCACGTCCATCACTTCCTGCTATATTACTCTTTTGTTCCCACCGTGTTCCAAGTGCAGGTTGTCAGGGACTTCCTTCTCTTGTGCTGTCGTTTCATCCGTGAGACGACATCCATAACTCTTATCATTTTACGAAGCCCTTCTAGGTTCATCGCCCGGCAAGATGGCTTCCTACGAGAAAAGTGGCCACGAAAAGAACATCTACGATGTCGAGTACCAACAGCCCGCAGTATACGAGAGACACCATTCGGTCGTCGTACCTGATGCTTCTGGCGCCGTGCATGGGGAGTCGTTTACTATTGGCGACTCGACGTATGCCAAACTACAACGTCTTGCTGGGCGCTTTCATGTTGAACAACGCGGCATTGAACGTGTTCCTGAAGATGAGCGGACGGATAAGAGCACCTTCAAAGTTGGCACGATGGTAAGTTTCCAAAGCTCTTTGTTAAAGGCGAAGATGTGAGTACTGACACCCTCAATAGTGGCTCGCAGCCAACATGGTCGTCTCTTCCTTTGCCATCGGTGTCCTCGCAGTCCCGGTATTTGCACTGGGCTTCGTTGATTCCGTCCTGACCATCTTCTTCATCAATTTTCTCGGAATATTGCCGGTCTGCTTTTTCTCGACATTCGGCCCCCGGTTCGGCATGCGTCAAATGATTCTCAGCCGCTTCTTTTTCGGCTACTACGGGGTCAAGATCAGTATGTCGGCCTTATTTCCTTTTCTTTATCCTCGCTGACGATTTTCTAGTTGCTATTTTCAATTGTCTTGCTTGCCTCGGATGGTCATCTGTCAATGTGATTGTGGGCGCTCAACTCATTCATGCCGTCAATCCAGACGTCCCAGACTGGGCAGCGATCATAACCATCGCAGCTGGCAGTTTCCTCGTCACCCTTTTTGGCTATAAAGTCGTGCATTACTACGAAATGATCGCGTGGATCCCATGCTTCATCATCTTCCTCGTCGTCCTCGGAGAGTTTGCGCATCGTGGCGATTTCGTCAATATCCCCATGGGCAGCGGTGAAGGCGAAGCTGCGTCGATCTTGTCCTTCGCGGCGTCCGTGTTTGGGTTCGCGACCGGTTGGGCTTCCTATGCCAGCGACTACACTTGCTATCAACCTGTCAACACTTCTCGGACAAAGATATTCTTCTATGTCTTTGTCGGACTGATGTTCCCACTCTGTTTCACACAGATGCTGGGTGTGGCTATCGCGACCGCTATTCCGACGAACCAGGCATACGCAGATGCTTACGTAAGCGATGCTGTTGGTGGCCTTTTGCACGAAGTCCTTGTCCCACCCCTGGGAGGCTTTGGCAAATTCTGTGTCGTTATTCTGGCTCTCTCGATTGTTGGCAACAACCTCCCAAACACCTACTCGATATGTTTCTCCGTGCAGGTCCTCACGCACTATGCGCAGAAAGTTCCCCGTTTCCTCTGGACGCTGGTGGCCACAGTCGTCTACTGCGCCATTGCAATCCCAGGCGCACACGTAAGTTCTACCCTCTTCTGCTTCTGCCAGCTGTATTGCACGGCTCACTAACCTGAATTAGCATTTCGAATCTGTCCTTGAAAACTTCATGCTAGTAATCGGGTACTGGCTGGCCATTTACGAAGGGATCTCTCTGCCGGAACATTTCGTCTTCAAGCGCGGTATGAGCGGCTACGCGCCCGAAATCTACGATCAACCCAAGCTCCTCCCACCAGGCATCGCCGCGGCAGCAGCCTTTTGCTTTGGCATCCTAGGCGCGACAATGGGTATGGCTCAGGTTTGGTACATCGGGCCCATTGGGGCACTGATCGGTGTCGGTTACGGTGGGGATATTGGGTTCGAATTGGCCTTTGCGTTCACGGTGATCACGTACGTGCCTTTCAGGTATCTTGAGAGGAGGTATTTCCACCGATGAGCGGGATATAGATGTCAGGAACAGCAGCGCCGCTGTCCAGGCAGGCATATAAGCTAAGAGGTCCAAGTCCTAGGCACGAATTGCCAGGACAGTCAGTCTTTTTGGGCGATCACCAAGGGGCTGTAGACCTCTCCCTGACAATAGATGACAACTGCAATTCACGTTGTCAATGGTCACGTGGTAATGTCACGTGAACAATTCTTAGCAAAGTGTTACTTACCCGGAGGTCTGTACGAGTAAAGGCGCTGCCAAGGCGTCACGGGCCGTATACGCGTCTGGGACCTACACATAACGGAACGTATGCGAACACCACACTTGACACCACATTCAGCAGACACCAACCTCAGCACAAGGTTCTTACAGGTAAAATACATGCAGCCCACACGTCGTGCAGATCTATCCTTTCCTAGGTTTGCATAGAGGAAGTCGGTAGGCGACCGACCAGCATGGAGAAACTTGACTTTGTACGAGGTACGATTACAGTAACCCCTTGTATCTGTACTGGGTTGTGTGTGGCTGGGGATTGTTTGACTGCATTCTCGCAATCAGCAGAAGCGCCGCTTTTGCCAGCGACCTCGGGTAATGTTCGCACTTCAGCTTCTGCATACGACAGTTAAACAGAGCCACCATTCAAATTACTAATGATACCGTTCTTGTGCTGTGACCATCATCCGTTACTGACTTTCTCGCATAGTCTTGGCTGGGTCGCTGCTGTCGGCTAATGGCCGGTGGGCCAATTTCCATGGCGCTAATAGCGGAGACTTTGGCTGATCACGACGGTTCACTTCCAGGAGTCGCCAAGGAAGTATGCTGTGGAAGTCTCTTCCAACAACCTCACGATCTGTATTCTCAGTTCCTGAAGGTTCTCCATCTACGCAGTCTCTAGCAATGTATCGATATGGAGAATGCATTGGGCGGGTGCTGGCCCTCAGAAGCAAAGAGTTCTCTCTTGCCAGAATGTGTGCAACAGTGATCTGTGCGTCGGACTCATATTGCTGGGATGTGTCAATCTGGTCCCATTGCATACTACCAACGGTAAGACTTAGGTATCGCTCAGCAAGATGAAGCAGGTAAATGTTTGAGGATTTTCGCTTCAGCGGTGTCACACCATGGTGCTTGCGCTTGGGGAAATGGGCTGAAAAGTCCCATTGAAGGGCAATGCTTGTCGAGGACATAGGTCCGCATGAGCGTTCATCATGATATTCGGTTGCAAAATCCAAGAACTCGAGTGCTCTCAATCAAGGTTTGCAAGCTAAAAGTAGGGTTCTTGGGCTGTCTTTGGCTGCGTTAGGTAAGTATAGTTGCGCTCAATGCTTCCTCATTTCACTTGCTGCTCAGTTTTGTTCGACACCCAAGATGGCAAGAAGGTGGGTATTATGAGGCTCAGCAGACTCATGCTTCTGCTCATATGCTGACGGAATCAGGGAAATATATTGACAAAGCAGTGAGGTGGCTTGGGCTTAGTGGGATTCAAGAGGAGGATTTGTTGCCCGCCCGAGTTGAGATGGAAGAAGTGCTTCCCAGTAAGTATCGACATTTTCATTGAACTGCAGTTATACTCATGGGCATAGCACCTCCTCTTTCGCCATGCCCTCCTCCTGTCGGCCTCCCTGAGTGGGACTGCCCGCCGCCTTCGCCCACGCCGCCACGGCTCATTCCCCTGATTGCAACTTTTGATACTGTTTTGAGAGTTTCGCCGTCGACTCTAGCATCCTCCTCCGCCTCCGTCTCCGCCTCCGCCACCTCCATCGCCTCTCCCGTCACCAATCCCACCCCGCTGGCGAGGGCCACCATCCCCTCCGCCAAAAAAGGAAAGCCTAAAGTAAAGGCTAAGTCCGCGCCGCGGCCGTCCTCTGGACGCAAGAGAAAACTGGACGACGACGAAGACGACGACGACTACCTTCCTTCGGATGGAAATACCACCAAAAGAAATTCGAAACCAAAATCAAAAAAAAAGAGCAATGTGGCTGGCACCAAGTATGTCTGCGTTATCATCCATGTATGCTAACGGCGCTGACAACCACATGTAGGAAAGTGATTTCTGTTGACTCCGTGGCGTTTGGCGTTGGCGTTGGCGTTGGCGTTCGGTGTTCGGTGTTCGGTGTTCGGCGTTTGGATTTCTGGTATGTAATGGACCCATCACTGCGGACTGAGACTGACCCTTCGGGACAATAAGGTTTCGGCGGGCTGTTCGACACTCGTCGCCGGCGAGCTGTTCGACACTTATTAACGCGGGCTGTTCGATACTCATTAACGCGGGCTATTTGACACTCATCCCTGGCGGGCTGTTCAACACTCATCACCGGCGGGCTGTTTAATATTTATCAACGCGGGCTATTCAACACTCATTAACGCGGGCTGTTCGATATACATCAACGGCGGGCTGTTCAACACTTATTAACGGCCGGCGAGCTGTTCGATATTCATCAACGGCGGGCTAGCTGTTCGACACTCATCATCGGCGGGCTAGCTGTTCGACACTCATCGTCGGCGGGCTGTTCCGACACTCACACTCGATCTCCTAGCCGCACTTCGACACATTCGGAATCTTTCGAGCTTGTTGGCATGCCGACTACCGATCTTCGCCATTACACCCACATTTGATCTATGGAGGCACTGTAAGTGTACGGCAAGTATGAGTCTCTCCTTATATTCTTGTTTCTTCTTTAATGCTTCTCAAATAGTCTCGCCACAGACCTCTTTCTTTACCTTCGATTTATTTCCGACCTTTTTATATCGGACCATTTTCTCAAAGCATTTTTCTCGAAGCTACTTTCTCGAAGCTATTTTCTCTATCTCTTTCTCAAACTATCTTCTCGAAGCATGGAAAGCAATCCGTAATCTCTGACACCACTTCGTCGAGACATCAATCCGCGGCAAACCAAGATTAATACGACAACAAACGGGCTTAGCTGCAACCTCTACTCTGTCAACGCCACATCCTTTGCAATTGTACTTGGACCCACACTTGGACATCTACTTGGACACATACTTGGACACGAGATGATAGACTATTCCTCCGTGGACGGTGCAGCACTCTCTCCGGAGCACGATTCTTCCTGACTTTCCAGCCTTGTGGGGATGTGGAGCGGTCCAGGCCTGGATCTGGTGCTGGACAAATGTGGAAAGTTGGCCGTCTACAACAGGTCGGAACATTACTAGTCATGAATCAAGCGGCCTTCAGGTCTTTCAGGGGGCATCGGATCCCCCCCAGAACGGATGGCACTGGGGCGGATGCTTGCAAAGTTCCTCAGGTCAATCTATTGCTATGACCAATGCGGTCGTATAGCGAAGACGTAATGAATTGAGTATCCTATTCAGGGAAAGACTTGAAAGGGAGTAATGACACCGATCAGAAGTGGCCCGCTTGCTAGCACCACACCAAGTCCAGGTTGTTATACACAATGGGTGTGCGTTAACGCCAATGACTTTGAAATAATGCTTGCGTTCTGGGGAGACCTTTTGGTCTGAGGATCCCTGCTAGGATGTTGTGAACCCATCTTATTGGTATCAGAATAAGTAGTACGCGTATAGAGACGGCAATTAACCTTAAATATGTAGAAGGTTGCCCTCCTTGTTGACGGCACTCTATCTCGCCAAGAGGAGGTAAATCTACGCCCTGCGCACCCCCAATCAGGACGAAGGGTGATGCCGCCCTGTGCTTAACCCCGTCGCACCGGCGCCGGGGCAAGGCAGGGGAGCCGGTGCGGATGGTCACCCGTGTCTCACCCAATGTGGCGGCCGGGACGGCAGTGAAGCTCCACGGCAAGGGAAGGTGTGCAACTCTGCAGCCTGACCCCATGTTCATATTGAAACATGGTAGGCAGAGCAGACAGAGCCAGCCGCAAAGTCCGGAACCTGTACGAGGTAACTGTAGATATTTGCAACTCGTTGCATAGTCAACTGAAACTTCTACCAGCCACCGGGACTTGAATGATTGCCTGCACCCTCTAGACAAACCATGTTTGATCGAATGCGCCTTTTGGCCCTCGAGCCTGGTCTTTTTGGCTGCCTTCTGCATGATCCTAAACGCCAGTCCCAGCGCTTAGCACGTTTTGCCTACCATTACCACCCCGGCCAACAAGCGGCGCACGCAGCCGCTGATGTCGACTTCTGAGGCAGTGCATGCTTCATTGGTAGGCTGGACCTGCAGAGTGGCTTTTGGCACCCCAGACGTGGAGGCATTGGAGGCTACAAGTAGTCACGACTATCACCACAGTCCTTCCAGCCTTATTGCGTTTATCTTTCAACCTGAACTTTCTGGCTTGCGCTTCCGAGGGAACTAGCTTTGTCGGCGAGCAGCACCCAGAAGATTCCTAGATATATCCGGAATTTTCGCGCCAATCCATACGACCAAATGCCTTCGCGGAGGATGATTTGGAGCTTCAATCCCTTGGAGTGAGATAGTTTGGCGTTACAAACTGTACGCTGGCTCGTCATCACTCAGCGTTCTTGCTTCCACAAGGCGAGATCGGAGCCACCAACGAAAGACGCCTGATGCGAAAAACATGCCATCGATGATTCAAAGTGAGCCAACGGATCATGTCTCCACAATCAAATCAGTACACACGCAATTCGCAGAAGGCTGGATCAACCAGCCCAACGGTCGCGGAACGTGGGACATCATCCAAACGTGTGTTGTCACATTGATCCTCTGCAGCTGGTCATCGCTCGTCTTGAACGTCTATCCCGGGAAGGGCCGAGTCTCTTTCATGAAGAAGAAAATGAAGTGGATGCTCTTTACCCTCTTCTGGCCAGAGGTCACAGTGGGTGTAGCATTCGAGCAGTGGGAATCCGCTTGCCAGTGCGTGGAGGATTTTTCGAAAACGTGGAAAAAGGGCTATGAGAAGTGGACGCTGCGGCATGCTTTCTTTGCAGAGATGGGCGGTTTCCTGCTTCAGGCCCCAGACTTTCCAGCCTTTCCAGTGGACGGCCAACAGCTCCTCTATCTCATCGAAAAGAAGTACATACCATATCCGACCGTCGACAGCGAGACCATCTGGGACAAAAACAAGGCCGACGGATTCGCTAGGGCGATCACGCTGATCCAGATTACGTGGTTCAGCATCCAATGCATCGCACGCGGCGTGCAAGGCCTGTCCTTGTCAACACTGGAGCTTTTGACCATCAACATGATCTTCTGCACTGTATTTACCTTCTACTTCTGGAACCACAAGCCATTGGACATACGAACTCCTATCGTCCTGCGCACTGACACCCCCATTGCCAAGATCCTCCACGAAGCCGGAGATTCAGCCCGAGAGCCCTACACACTGACGCCTCTGGATTTCATCGCTGCGCGGCCAACGCCTGCAAACTTCGTCGCTGCTTGGTGGTGGGGCTTGATCCTCTGCTTCGACGGCTACCTTTTCCAGATCAACGAGAAACAACGGCCCGTATCAACATTCTCCGACTCGAGAGCCATACCACCTCGAGGCTATTCCTTGTTGTCCTGTCTCTTGAGGATAATGCTATCAATGGGATATTTCGCGCTGCATTTCGCAGGGTGGAACTTCCACCTTCCCACCGCGATCGAGCGGCACCTCTGGCGTGGTGCAATCATCTACTTTCTCGCTCTCTATTCGGTCTACTTGGTCGTGTTCAGCGTGGTGACCCTCTTCAGCGCGTCGATTGCAAGGAAATGGTTCCGCAAGGAAGCAAGCACTTTTATTGAAATTGCTTCGATGTTCCCCAGGTCGTTTCAGCTTTGTAGTTTAATACCTATCTACGGGTCATATGGGCTTGTGCGGTTGTACATTGTCGTCGAGGGCTTCATCAGCTTGCGAAGATTGCCTGTCGATGCCTATGAAACTGTGAATTGGACTAACTTCATAGTCCATTTCTAGACAACCCTTTGGACCCATGTCCAATCTTTCCACCAGCGGTTTAGGTATCAAAACCTCGTTAAGTACCTCGTATCCTCACCTGAATTGCTGCACATCGAGCCCTTGTTGGCGACGATTGACCAAGGAACTCCGATCGGATGAGATGCTGCCGAATGCGAATCACCCAGCAAGAGAGTAGATGGCTGGTATCGTTACCGTCTCGTAGCAAGCCTTCTAGACACTCCGTCTATGATAGCTCCACTCTAGTGTAATTGGATTCTTGTTCATCTGCCGTCCATCGTCATCGTCTTCTCAATTCATCCGACCTTGAAACTTCCACCAGTGGCTTCTTGGCTTTGACCATCAGATACCGAACGTCGTCACTATGACGCCACAACTCAACCGCAGCCATTGCGTTGACAAAATGTGCCTCTAAACCGAGTAGCTGGATGAGCAGGTAGGGGAGATAGGCCAAGAGGAAGAAGAAGCGCATCATTGGAGCAATGTTTTGGGAAAGATCCTGGACCTCGACCTCTTCGAAACCGACTTTTTCAAGTTTTTGCTGAATAGAGCCCAGCGAGAATTGCTCAAAGGCAGGCATGTGTGCGTAGGTGTTGATTCTGCGCAGGGCTGTGCGTCCGACGGGATTGTGTTTGTTGTCCATATCATGCTCGTATTCGACGTGTGTGACCACTCCGCCGGGTTTCAGAACGCGGTAAAACTCTCTCATGGCTTGGTCGGGGTCGCTGGCGTGCACCAAGGTCTCCATCGTGTATGCGCCATCGAAAGTCTCATCGTCGAAGCCCAGCTTCTCGTAGTTGCCATTTGACACCTGCAGCTTGTCCTCCAAATGATTGCGCTTGACGTTATGTCGAGCCCGTTGCACATGCTTGTCCAGAAGATCGATGGCTTGTACTCTTAGGCCTCGTTTTGCCATGTATATCGCCACGTCTCCGTTGCCCGTTCCCGCATCTAGGACTAACGAGTTGTCCTTCAGCCCAAGTGTCACGTACAGGCGATCTTCCATCCGTCGCAAGGCAGCTCCGATTGGGAAGGGCCATATTGTCCCCTCCTCGTAATATCCAAAGTGCCTCGTGCCTCCTAGAACAAGCCTGTACCCAATTCGGGACTCTATTGTGTGGTAGTAGTCGGATACGGTGGTAGGCATGACTGCTGTGGGAAGATCGAGCCGCAGAGTTGGAGCTGTTTCGCTCTGATGTTAGACAGGGAGCAGAACTAGTTGCCCATACTGAATAGCGCAGGGGAAAACAAAGGTAGATGGTTCGCTGACTGCAGCTTTAGAATGGTGCAGAGGAGCGAGATATTGTCACAACTGTCACCAACAAACTGCAGCGACAACTTCAAGTTCCGCAGCCTGCACAGCCGCGCGAAGATGTCACAGCCTCGTGAGCGGGTCAAGCCTTCACCTGATTGGTTAGCTGCAGCTCAACCATATTTACATAATCATTTTCGTCCACGCATATTTCTTCGCCTGATCATAGCTTTCGGAAGTGTGCAATAGCCGTGTTTGAAAGCAGCGACGTCCGCGCGAGGCCAACCATTGCAGGCGAGCAGGGAAACTACCATTCCGATACCCTGTAAATACCCTGTAAATACCTACGCTGCCAACGCGTCACAGACCGTATGCGTGTTTGGGACCCGCTGGGAATATTACTACATCCAGAAGGCCTTCCAGGCCTTCGTTCCCACTAGGTAAGTACCTAATATAGCCATGCGTCGCCTCGGACCCCTTCGAATCCACCATATCTTCCCAATTCAGAGATTCGGACGGACTTGATCTGAAATCACATATGGAAAGCAGCAGGGAACGATCCGATCAGTAGGGCAACGTAGCAAGCAAATTGATCATTCCAAAGTAGTCAAACAATTCTTTTTTTTTTTTTGGTATGTAGTTGAGCCCGATAATATGGCTCTGGATACATATGAAATCATCTATTCAGTACATTTTTTGGGGTAGGATTTCTGTTGAACCGAGCATAAGATCAGCCTGCTTGATGACCGGCCGACGCTATAGTTGATGGGAAGTGGCACTCTCCTAGTCTTGTAGATCACCCTATTATCGCAGTCTTCCCGGCCGATTTACCTAAGCTGAGTTGCACTGGTCATCTTCTCATGAGGCTCAAATACTAAGAGTTCGTGAACTTTACGTAGTTGACGAGCCTCGACTCGCCAGCCGAAACAACAGCTTCCCCTTCCGGTAGAAATCCCGTTACCATCATCCCTGATCAATTCCGTTGCCGCTCTGCATCTCCCCTACTCGTCTGCACCGTTCACAATCTATCCCTCAGCCAGATTCGACCGGCTGCGATGACGAGACTGCCCATCAGTCAGTCGTCACTTCTCAAAATTGCTTTAGGAAAATCCCCTGGTCGTCACTGATTACCTCTCCCTGGTCCGGCCTTTCAAAGGAGAATAGAAATGGTCGTGAGTCTTACTTATGCCTAACGAATTCACCATGAGCCTTAGATTTGAAATGATGACCATAGTCAAATCGGGTACACATATTCTGGAGAACAGAACCGTGTTTTGCATATTCTGTTGGTCACGACGTGTCGGATCAAGCTTGGAAGTTATTTCAGCCACTGAAAATCTCGTTGTGGTTCCTCTCACTACAGGACAGTCGTCGTTCCAGCAATGCCAGGGCTTCTCCATCATCTGCCGCTGGTACGTGGCAGTCCATCCTTATGGTCTCCGGTTGGGGAGCTAGCTATGCAAACGCTTCCAGTAGAGATTCCCGTTCACAGCTACTGGTATGTTCTCCCGAGTCTCTCGCGTCAGGACTCTACGGCAGCTGTGGGCTGTCCGCTGGGAGCTGCCAAGGGGCTACGGCGGCTAGCAGGGGGTGTGGTTCGTCACCATGGTTGTCGAAGTCTTGCGGGTGCGTTCCGTCCTCAGATACCATTTCGCGTCGGATATCGTCAACTTCCTCCAGCCGCTCCCGAATTGTCTTCGTAGTCATATCCACATATTCAAGACCCCTCAGAAACTGTGGTAAGTCCATTCTCAAAATATTTGCTCGGCGGATCTCTTCCGGGTACTCGAGGCTGAATCGGGACCATTCTATCATGTTGTTGATTTGTTCCCAGTGCCGTAAGGGAATGCCTCTGAGGAATGGGGCTGGAGTGTACTTCCGATTCCGTCTCAGGCGGTATGGGGCAAGTAAGTCCTTCGCCTCCTGCCTATACTCGGCCTCCGTGAGAGTAGGCATCCCGTTCTGCCGATCAAAGGAGGCTAATTCGTCCATCTTGGCCTTGATGTCTTGATTTTGGAGTCCGTTAAGTACTTCCAGCTCATCGGAATCTCGAGCCTTGTGAAACATTTCGCTGAAATATCTTTCTTTGACCTGCTCATCGTGCTCACTAACGGCCTTCCAATGACGCTCCCGGGCGAGATCTATACACCGCATCTCAGGGGTTTTCGGGGTTCTGCCGTCCCAGTCATAAACTTGCATGGCGAGCTGAGATTCGGTGGTCTTATCATTTCCGTCGAGTTCATGCCACTTTTCGTAATAGGATGGACATAAGTCCTTGGACGAAACTGGTGGGGCATTCAAGTCTCGGTGTTGTGCAAATTTTGCCAGTTGATCCGGCGTGTATTCCCGACCATTAGAGTCCCATATGTCCGAGAATGGGTCAAGCTCCTTGCGTCTAACTTCGCCCCTAGAGCCTCCGCAGTATCCCATGACTTCACAAGCTTCCACATGTCGAGCAAGGAAATGCTTAGAAATAATGTTGTCCTGGCGTGGCTGCCCGTTGGTGTCAACCCCTTGGTAGTACTGGGGACCGCAGTAGAATTCTTGGATATCTTGGAGCGCAGTGGTTGTCAGCTGGAGGCGAGCCATAGCTTTTAGATGATCTGCAATCATGCCTCCATCGTCCGTTACCGCTCTCATCCTCTCGTAAGAACTTTCCGCGTCGTAGTAGTTCGGTTCCGGCGTAGCATCTCGCATTGGTGTGTCTCCATCAGGGTCGACAGTTTGTTGATTCGAGCACTCTTTGCACTGACATTTATGAAGAGGCGCGCCTGTAAGTTCTTTCACCATTCAGGTCGTGGCTGGCAGTGGTTTTCCAGGATTTCTATTATAGAATGCTAATTGGCTCCTCCACTCGTCGATCCCGTTCACTGTGACATGAAAAACCTCTCCCAATTTGGTCTTTGCATTATCGGCGGCCATCTTCAGCGCAACCAGACGTCGTCGAGCGTCTTCTGTTACGTCGTCAAGGTGATCATTCAGATGCTGGCTCCATCGGACATGGTCGTCTCGCGTGTAGTTCAGGATTCTTTCCGATTGACATACTCCAGCCAGGCCGGGGGGGGATACCTGCCATCTCCCCCGCCTGCTCTCGTTGTTGCTGAGTTAAAGCCGTCTGCTTCCGCGTCAGAGTTGCTTGCATACTTCGGGCCATAGAATCATAGGCTTTGCGCATCTCTTCGGCCGCCTCGGCAAGCTCTTTATAGGATGACCGCCGGTCGGTTATCATCTTCAGCAGCTTCTGGTCATCCAAGGTTTCCTGGAGGAGCTTGCGACCCTGTGGGGAGTCACGGGAAACTGGATGGCCGTGCTCATTCCGGAGTGGTTGGTTCCGAACCGGAGGTTTCTGTTTCAGGAGGCCGTCTCGATTCGTGAGGTTAGGATAAAGCTTCCCGTTAGTCTTCAGGTTCATTGCAGCCTCAAATGCTTCAAGGAAATCAGGAGACTCGACCCAGGCGTTGTACTTTGTGACCACAGTTTGGACTCGGTTCTCTAAACCATCAACCACATCATGGATCGAGACAGCGTCGCTAGATGATATCTTGCTGCTCAAACTGTAAGATCTCCCGTTTTCGACGTCATGCACAACCCATGAATCTTTCTCCTCTGAGTGGTAATTGTCCGGGTGTTCTGGACATTCTAGAAAGTTGATCCAAAGTTTTCCGATTCTCGCAAGCAGGGGTTGGGCAGTCGCCGAGATTTAACGGTGATAACCCAGGTTCTCGGGGGGTTGGCCGTGGTTGCACGGCAAGTCCTGGGATAGTGGGTAAACTTCCTTCGACATCACCCTCTGTCGCTAAGATAGGTGTGGAGTAGGAAGCTTCATCTGATTTCCCAAGTTGACTGACCTCTTGAAATATCCGCTCTTGAGCGCTGCTGGCCTGGTCAGGTTGAACAGCTTTGAACAGGAAGGAATATTCCTGCTCTTCGGAATATTTCCCATACATCTTAGCGTCGTTAATGCCGCGATATTCTCTGTTGAACTGGTAGACAGCCTCGGGCGTAGGGTTTTGTGGTAGGATCTGATCTTGCGGCCAGCTAATCCGTCGATCCCATGCCAGGGAGCCAGAAACTGCAGTAGGATATTGGGCGGCGACCTTAGGAAGCAGCCAGATAAGTAACGGTGACACAATCACTAGCTCTTCAGAGGAGATTCCGGCGTCCCTCAGAGCCTCTTCTTCCTGTGTCACTGTGCATGCGGCAAGTCTTGGTAGTCCTTTGTCAATGAGTTCTTGCATCCGGTTATTTCTTTGGAGCGTCTTCTTGCAATACCGAAAGCACTCAGCTCGGTGTTGTCGTAGGTATTCTTGGAGTGCTGTGCCACCGATGAGTAGGTCCTCTTTCTTGTGAGCATCGAAAATCAAAGAACATGGGTCCTATATATGGAATCAACATCTCGTCGGTTAGTTGCGAGTAATCGAGGACACCTTCTTCTGGTCCACGATAGTAATCCTCAATCCTCAAACACTCCTTCGGCAGATGACCATATGGTACATTACGCCAGAGGCCAGGGATTAGGTCTTCCGGGCGGATTGGCTCCGAATAGAAGGTCATTTGTCGTTCGGCAGCTCCTGGGGCAGATTCTAGTGACCCATAGGCTTTGAGAACTCCATTGTTGACAAATCACTGACCGGGCTCCTTTCATCGCGATTGCATCCTCGAAGATGTCTGCGAATGTGATCACCCGGTTTGGAAACTTCTTTAGTTTCGCTTCAATAGTCACTTCCTTCCCTGGCGGCGGAAGGTGGACAGTCCGGTCGATTCTGGAGACCGATTCAAGAAGGTGTCGCATAATATCTCGATTTCTAGGGTCATTGGCAGATGCGTACACGCTTGCTCCCAGAAGTCCCAATCCTTGAATTTGTTCATGGTCAAAGACTTGCGATAAGGGGGCCGCTGCATCCCCGGCAGGTTTCGGCAGATGTAGGCTTTGGGGGACCTTCGATTTTTGTTGTTGCTTGGCAGCATAATTGTCAGGTTGGCTCCCCCCTGGCTTCAGTGATGGCGGTTCGTCCGTAAGGTCAATAGGCTCCCCCAATTCCAAGTTCAAAAGATGGGCAGGGCCATTGAAATGGCCATATGTACGGTTGTACACTAGATCTCGTGCCTCCACCTGTTTACCTTCATTGAACAACTTTGTGATATGTCGACGAAAGTCTGCCTCACTTCGAAATGTTGGTTCGCTGCTCTCCATCTTAGATACTTCAATTCACCCAGTCGACTTTGTCGCAACAGTCTGAGCAGGGTAGGATGTCGCTGTTCCGCTTCAACGTGGACACTGTAGATTTCTCTCCCACGAGGGTAGGAACTGCTCCGGGGTGACTGCGCTTTGCGTTCCACTACTTCGTAGGCGGTGTCGTTTCAATCGCTAGGACAAGTGATATCAAATGTTGCCTGATCGGATGCGGAAAGTTTGAGACGTTTAAAGGTAAGGATCAGGGTGATTGTGTTCTGAGGTTGAGCGTATTCTGATCGCTTTGGGTTGAATTAGCGGCAGGGGTCAGCGCGAGTGAGAAGGCTGTGAGGGAATCGAAAGGATATTCACCCGGGAGTCTCAGACTGCTGCCAGCCGCCGGATAGGACAGCCTCACTTTCGTGAGATGAAGATATCTGCGCAAGCAGCGATGGCGAGATGCTGAACGCGGGGAGTGAACAGGAGCACGAGGATGTGTATGGGAGGTAGAGCAAGAGCGCGAGTGAGTGTAAGGTGAGAGTACTGGGGGCTCATATCCAGAGATCGGCTGATTTGCTGAGGGAATAAATGGACAGAGGCGCTGGTTGTTAACTTCTACCAACATCCATCTACTAGTCTGCAGATTTCGAGATGGGGGTGAATAGCAAGTCCTGGTATAAGGCTTCAGGCGAAGGATCTTCTACATTTAATCCGAATGATTTTCTCGGCTTGACAGGAGGATACCCGGGAGACTGGGTGATTGGCAAGTCAAAGGTCTTCCAAGGAACCAACTATCTGAAGGGATAATCCCTAAACATCGTAGCAGACGAAACATCAACCGCTACACCAGAAACCGAGATCATAGAAGAAAATTTCCCCGCCCGAAATAGCTGATAACGGTGAACTATCCGGATATACCGGTGGAAGCCAAGCCAACCCCTTGGACACTGAGCAACAAGCTTTCCTCAACAACCTCCGAATGGGTATCCAGAACACCCTCATCGAAACTATACGACCAGAATCTCTCGAGCCGGACGAGACGGGGCGGGGGACCGACACCGAAACCTAACCCCCGAACTGGCCCCTGAATAACCAGGTTATTCGGTTCCAGTAACAAGATCGGACTCCAACGGGTTGGACCTTTTCGGATATATAAGCGAATAGGTCGGAACGCATACGAGCTCCAGACAGGGGACGAACAGGGCCAGCTTCCACTCGACTGACGTATACAGCCTATTGTAACGGTGAGCAGCTCGAGCCAGCCCGTACCGAAGACGACGGACACAGAGGATAATACTAACAAACCCGCTATAGGTATAGAATAACGAATACGGAATCGAGCGCATCATCAAGGAATGAACCCGAAATGGCAGACCGGTTACTAAGTCAGACAGAAAGGATTCGGACCGGAACACGACCGCTGGTACCGGCTGTACCTACTGCTCAACGTTATGTATCTGGCTGAGAACTTCGAAAAACACTTGCGGCGTCAGACGTGATGGCAGCCCATTAAGTGTAACAGCAACTGAAACGTATACCCTCTCGGAAGGCACGCGAATCCAGATTGAATTGACTACTCGGAGGAACAACGAGCTGAAGAAGAACGCGACAAAGTTTGGAAGAATAGAAATAAAGGTGAAGTGAAGTTGAATATAATTCACTGCCGTAGGCGCCAGTGACATGAGGCTTCGCAAAACCCCCTCTCGCCTTACTCTTTCATTTTATTTTACAACCTCTCCCTTGACTCACTCTCTCATCTCGTTTACCGACATCGTACACTACCACCCGCCTGAAGACGCTAAATTGGCAACCTACATCACGATGCCACGCATTGGCGGTATGACCATACACCTAGCCAAGCGCCGAGTACGCGAGGGATTCAAGCAACATAGGACCTTGAACGAGAAAGATGTCAACTTCTTGCACCAGCGGGATGAATGGGAAGATGTCTATGCGAAAGAATCCGACGCTTTCAGAGCCGCCGCGGACAAGATCAAGAAGAAGAAGACCCCCTGGATCCCGGCGGATGACGAAGACAGAACCGAAACACCCGAAACTAGTACGCCAGTAGCAGCTAAGACGAAGCGAACCGGCAAAAGAACGAAGACTCAGGATCACCAAAAAGAAAAGGCTATACCGACCCCGGATATCGGCCAAGACGAACAGGAAGACGATACGAGAGCGAGGAAGAGAACTAGAGTTATTAAGGCCTCAAACTCGCAATGGAAAGCGAACTTCAGCCACCTTCTCAATAAACCGGAACCAGAGCCGGAACCGGAGGTCGAAATTGACGTCGTAGAAATCCCAGTCGGTACATTTCCCGGAGACCCAGAACCCGAAAGACTCATCACGGCGACTCTCGATCACCGCGGCTTTCGCTGGTGCATCAGGAACTTAACGGGGGACGGAAACATGATCATCCCTGGAGACGAATACAATACACCCGGAAACAGCCCATTCCACACTGCATTCGAAAAAATCGAAGTGAACTGGCTGCCTTCAGTAGTCGAACATACATCGTCATGGCAAACATTCACAAACTTCCTATGGAAGGAAATGAACAAGAAAGAAGTCGAAATGCCATGGAGAAGCCCAGTGGACTGGGTCGACTACAAATGGACAGGACTGGTTTACCATTTCCTCTCCCTTCCGATGGCCGAGATGACCAATTTCGTTCGGGACACTGGGACCTCCACCGCGGAGCTGGCAGCTAGAGTGATGCAAGCTGCCAGACACACAGCGGAAGCCGCAAACGAAGCTCAGCAACGAGCCGAAGCCATCCTTAGGCTGACCGAAAACAACATAGTTGAACCGGAACTGAGATCTGTTGTGCTCTCCGCCTACATCCGCCAATGGACCGCATCCACAAACGCTATGAAGGAGCTATTCGATGGGAGGCGAAAGCCGCTAGGCAAGCTACAAGGACCCGATGCAGCTGTTTTTCAAGGCATACAGAAGGCTGAATCCCGCAGTCAAAGCACCGCTAAAGCATACCTCGACCGGAATTTCGAAACCTCAAATGATCTTCAGAAATTTCTCGAAGGATTGAGACAGGGTACCGAATCCGAACAGAATTGGGCAACGTGGATGATGAAGCAGGAGAAATTCCAGCAGTTGAGGAGCACACCGGATGAGACGGACGACAGGATGGAGGCGGGCAACAGGAGGCAACAGGATGAAGGCGGGCAACAGGATGAAGGCGGGCAACAGGATGAAGGCGGGCAACAGGATGAAGGCGGGCAACAGGAGCTATGGTACTGGCGGAGCAGACATCAATAACACGGTAAGGGTACCGAGCTTTTTTGAACGGGGGACATCGTTATGGAGGCCCGAGCGTCAAATGTGCTGTTCCATAGGATATCCTAGCCGCAGAGAACAACATTACTATGCATGAATCTCCTCACACTCCATGACTATGTACTTCCGAGCCTTGAGCACCCTAGTTTAGATTAGCTTGGAGCTCTCCTTGCATGAGAATTCCGGATCCCATGTCGACGGGGAGAATGTAATATCCATGTTGAGACTACTGGCACCAAATGTTCCTTCGGCTGCCGTGGCAGCTTACCAGATGCCTTGGGACAGACACCGGTAGCGAATGATAGGGTCAAACCCGATTTAGATAAAAAGAATCGAACCATACAGCTCACCTTGAATGGATAAAGCTGGACCTCAAGCTGTTGCGGACAATTGACCAGTATCCTGGTTGAATTTCTTACTTAACTCGGGGACTTTGACCTCCCGAAGATCGGTCTACCAGCACGCAAAGTAGGAATCTTCAAGCAGCTAATGTCCCCGATCCTGCCGTTGAAGGCTGATTACCAGGTCGACAATATATCGGTAGCAGACGATATTGGATTCGGGAAAGCCCAAACCGAGCTGAGTTGATCTGGGGGACCCGGCCACGAATTATAGCTGGCCAGAGCACCGGGCACCTCAGCGACGGCAGCTTCCGGGATTCGGTGGTGAAGACGATGATTTTTGTAATCTAACAGTCATTGATTGTGACACTATCTCTCGAGATAGTCTCAGGCTATGTGTATATGTACAGAAGCTTTTTTTTGGCATTTCCTTTTGTTGTGCACCAGCAGATCGCTTTTGGAAGAAATAGGAAAACCCGCGTACTCCCTCGACACGGACAGCTCTAGTCCCCCTTGCCCTCATTCGCATGCATCGCAAGGGCTTCGTCCTGCCTAATCAATCCTGCTGACCCGATCGTCCCCCGCCATCGACTAGTTCCATTACCTCTGGAGCCTCATCCTGAATCACACTGAAATTGCTTACAAAAAAAAGGTGTATTAGTTCAGTTGTACGTCGTTTGTCACAAGCCTGAAATGATGTTAACAAGACACAGGCGTGCTTTCAATTTGGCGTTCAGTGTTTGTACTTTGGTGTTGGGCGTTTCGGAGTTCTGGTAGGGACTGCTCTCACCAATTCGGAACGAAACTGACAACTTTAGACGACATTTGCTTTCGGTTCGTGCTGCTCGACTCTCACATTCGGCTCGTGCTGCTCGACTCTCACGCTCCGCCGTGCTGCTCGACTCTCAGGGTCCCGCCGTGCTGCTCGACTCTCACGCTTCCCCCTTTCCGAGCGGGCCGATTTTCTTCGAAAGCCAATTTCCAGACTCTGGTTCGGCAGGTTCTGCAGATTTGCTGCATGAGCATTGGCGTGAGAAGCTCTTCTCCATATATCCATGCTTCGCTCGGCGCACCACAGCGAGCGTGAATGTGGCAAAGATCCACATTCAACACGGACATCTGCCAGCTATTACAAACACAGCATCTTCTTGCCTAAGCTTTTGGCAACGAAGTTCATCTCATAGAAGTCCACCGCAATGATTTCTGAAAGCACCATCTGAAAACAACCATCTGAAAGCAACCATCTGAAAGCAATATTAACAGCTCACCGACGATCTATTTGGAATGAAGACAGCTTTGAACAATTTGCAGAAATGTTGCATGATATTGTACTGGTCGTGGACTGCTGTGCAGACCCTGAACGCCGAGATCTCCTGAAACATCAGCCTTGTTAGTTAGTTCACGGAGGCCGACGGACATTGACGGACGAACTCGCAAGCATCCACATCTGGGCATCTGGGTCGCCAAAGGTAGTGGGTAATTCCCAATTTACCCGAAATCTCCAAAACAACCGTTAGGCCAGTGCGCTGGAAATGATAGCTACAGGCATGATTTTGTCTGGGAATGCCGAGGGCCGGGCAATAACAATCAAATATATTGCCTCTGTTGGATTCTTGTATTTCCAGCGGGACCTGCAGCGGAACCTAGTCTTCGACTGCGACGATCGGAAGACCACCAACCGCGGAATGATGGTAGTAGGAGCGCAGTTGTACCTCGTAGAAAGGAGCCATTACGTGAATCTCATGCAAGGTGCTCGCGCTGCTGGTGGGATACAGTAGGAGAGTGACAGGGACGAGAGGTGGCTTGGTGCAGGTTGCGCAGGGCCACGGCACGACCAGTTTCGGAGAAAGTCGATGATTCCGCCAATCAGATTTTGCTCACAATAACCGCATTTCTCTCTACGAGGAATTTCCTACATTTTACACAGCACGCGCCCCATTCACCCATATGAAAGCTAGGTATTCGCCAGTGCTCCATTGCCCCAGGCCTCACTTACTCGCTACTTCTCCGTAATCTCATATTCCGTCGGGATGCCGCTCGACACCCTTTCAACATACTCCCAGACGTTGCTGCGGCAAGACGGACGAAGATGGAACGAACTGCGCCGCATCACCGCTTCAATCTCGACACAGCCCTCTAGCGATGGTTCAAGCTTGCTGACACTGGGGAACACGGTGGTACTATGCACGGTGACCGGTCCAAGAGAAGGGTATGCTTGAGCTCTACAATGTCTTCCCTACTTCGCAGAGGGGGCTAACCATCGACCTCCACCCCCGCAGTCGTGGCCAGAGAGACAACAAAAACGCCCTCGTTGAGACCGACATCAACATCGCTCCTTTTGCAACAATGGACCGCCGCCGCCGTGTTCGCGCAGATAAGCGAATTCAAGAACTTCAATCTACGATTTCCTCCGCCTTCCAATCGCACCTGTTCACACACCTGTACCCGCGCTCTACCATTTCAATTTCCCTACACGTGCTCAGTCTTGATGGAGGACTTCTAGTCGCTTGCCTCAACGCAGCCAGTCTCGCACTCGTCGACGCCGGTGTGCCCATGCCGAGTATTCTCTCCGCCGTGAGCTGCGGCGTCATCGTCCCGTCCGAGGACTCGAAGGCGACACCGGAACCATTGTTGGACCTGAACACTGCAGAGGAGCAAGAATTGGCATATCTCTCCATCGCGACAGTATCTGGCGGCGAAGGTGCGGAAGACAAAGTGTCAGTGTTGGTGATGGAGTCAAGAGTGGAGATTGCGACGGGTAGTGGGAAGGTCGAAGCTATGCTGGCGACAGGTGTGGACGGGTGTCGGGAGGTGAGGAGGAAAATGGAGGATGTGATTAGGAAGCATGGAGCGAAGGTTATGATGAGTCTGCGGTGACTGGACCGGAACGATATACCGCGAATGCGGTGATAGACCGAATTTCCAGCACTCAACCCTATCGACGGGACGAATGATTAAGAGTGTCTACGGGCTCGAAGTGCGACCCTCGACTGGAGAAGGAGAACGACTCGACGACAAAACCACGCGTCGACAGCATCATGAGCATAATCCGTCAATGAATCCAGTTGCTCGACCCATGGATTGTCATTTTGGCAGCTGATCGCGCTCCACTCTGCCACTGCAGCCTCTCTCGATCGAAGCTACAACACATCAATGCTGTTGACACTCAGGTACCATGATGGATATTTCTGTTCAAGCCCAGAAATGGATTGATATTCCCCCCCCTCAATCCTCAATGCGCTTGCGACGCCCTGACGACATCATCCGACGACTGGTATACTAGGCGGATACCACCTTGCCTCCAACACCTATGCCTACACTGACGACTGTTCCCGCCTACCTTCCCACTTTTCGATGATATCGACTAAGGTATCTGTCGCCGTATCCATCATCTGCTTCACTTCGTCCGACAGCTCTTCGCCTTCATGTCCTCGGCCCTGTATATGTTGCTTCACCCTCTCCATCGCCTGCTTCAGCCGTTGATACTCCGCGTTGTTCTTGAGCCTTGGCGGTGTGGTGGGCACAATAGGTGCGAACTGGGATGCCTGCGTATAGGTCTCGAGTTTGGAGTCAGTCAGGAACATTTCAAACTTGGCATGGATTGCTTGTCTAACCTCGGATCTGCTTGGCCTGAAGACGCTGGACGGCTGGTTGTTGGCGTTGCCATCACCATTGGCAATGTCCTTGATATAGGCAACGCCCGCCTTGACCACCTTGGTCATCGGGTTGTCTTTGGGCTCGCACTCCGGCACATCGTCGATATATCGTTGTGGGACGAGGAGTTGTAATTCCTCGCGGGCGCTATTCTCGGCGTCGCGACGGAGCTGAGCATACCTCGCTGGATTCGAAGACATCTCGGCCGTGGTCCAGGAAGATGGTGATGTTGTTCAAGTGGTCTCGCGGTTTGTCAAAGCTCGTGCTTGAAAGCGCGATCTGCTGAATTCCAGCTAGAGTCGTTCGATTCCTTGTCCACTCTGACTGCAGGTGGGTTCATACTTATATATACTTGTGGAGGTCTTGAGCCGATCTGAAAGGCAATTCCTGCGGCCTTTGCGTGACTTCACGCATTCAATGCATCTGGAGTTGGTGTCACTGAGCCCAAAGCTCTTTGTCACGAGGCAGTGCAAAAACAGGGGACTGGGCCTTGTCTTCACGATTTTTTCGAGCAATGAAGAGTGACATGCTCACTGAACAGCCTTTTCGTCCAGTTGCTGCTTGGCAGCCTCCTTTGTCGTGACAATTGGTCGCGCCTTCACTGACCGGGCTGGCAGTAAGGTCGGTCACTGGGAAGCACCGGGTTGTTGACACACCAGAGTGATATAGGCAAAGAGGATTCATCGTGACAATCTGCTGAAGGAGAGAGGAGAATATTGGTGGAAGACGAGGCCAGACAGGATTGTGCAGGATGGTTATATTTATATGTATTCGCAAACCTACTGTTGGTATCCGCGCAGGCACTGTCGCCTTTGTCCTTTCACGATGTTTGTGACGCTTGCTCAAGCTCTCAACATACAAACTCGGAATCACAATCACAAGCACAAGCACAGCCAATGCTCTGAGCTTGTTTGGCAATTCAAATTTCCGAACAAACGCGTTTGGCCCAGGCAAGCTGGCCCGCAAGAGTCGTTCACCCCCTACCGGCAGAAGTAAGTCCTCCGCCCAGATCGGACCGCCCTCGGAGCACTGCAAGACCCAGTCGGGCACATACTCATATGCCAGCCTATCCTTGGTTTGTTGCCATTGCGATGCGTCCTAGCATGCACTGGTCTCGCTTCTTCGTGCGTCTTGAGCTTGATCTTGAGCTTGACCTTGGTCCGGCCACTCCCCGTTTTTTCCCACTAGAGTCCACCGCGCGTTTGCCATCCCTGGAATCAGGCTATTATCACTCGAGACTTGTCGAGATTCACACGAGGTATGATTCGTGGTACATCAGGGCGTCTCGGAACAGGGGGTTTGTGCGCCTTGGAACGCAAATTGCGAAAATGGCATCGGTCGGGCCATCCCGGGATATAGCAGGCTATCGAGCAATTCGTACCGTTCAATACTTCTTTCGTTGGTGTAATGGTGATCTCCTTGTCTTCTAGGTACATGTGTCACACTACTTGACTTCCTCAACGTGCTCTCTCTCAATGATCTCAACTGCGCCCTTTTTGTCCTCTGCGCCCTCAGCATCCTCTTCGCCAATATTCGTCTCCATCTTCTGCAGAATGTCGTTCTTCACGGCATGCTTGCCGTCAAAGATGACGGACACTTCTTCGAGTGTGATCTTGCTGGTCTCCGGATACGTGAAGTAGACGACCGCTATGGTGATGATGATTATAATGTTGATTACCAAGTAGTATTTCCAGCCGATGTTTTTGAGCGCAACGGGATTCTGGCGACATCTGTTAGAATTGGAGAGCATTTGTAACGGAGAAGGTACTTGCCAGGTAGTTGAAGCCTGTGATGGTCGCTTGCACGAGCAGGTTCTGCGTGCAGATGAGCTTCGGCCGAATGTCGTAGCTCATGACCTCGACAGTATACCCCGTCAAGATCCCGTTCCATGTTGTGGCGTAAAATCTGCGGATGTCGGTTAGTTTGTGCTACTGGTCACCTCTTCAAGAATGAAGCCATCTGTCGGGGACAAGGGAGAACTCACGCGTTGAAGATGAATATGAACGCAATCACGGCGGGACCGGCGTTCTTGACTCCATCGGAAACGTACAACGCACTGCAGATTGTCCATGGTAGGAAACCGAGGAAGAGCATGCCAGTGAGGGAGGTCAAAAGCATCGGCCGACGACCAAACTTGTCGATTACGTAGGCTCCCCAAAACGCCCATCCCATGTTCCTGAAACTGTCAGTGATCAAAGTTCGGAACACTCGAGACGGTCGTCACTTACCACATCGTGAGACAACCATTGATAATTGATTGATGCCGAGGATTGGTGATGCCGATACCACTCAAAATCAACACCAGATAGTATCCGATGATTGTCTGACCGGTAGCTTGACTGAGGATGGAGCAAGTAACAACGATCCACGTGCGATGACGGTTACCAGGGGTACGAACAAGGTCGAGCCAACTTCGGCTACCGTGCTCCTTCTCGTAGGCGAGGGTTTGCACGATCTCGTTGTATTCGAAGGTCGCAAGAGGATCCGTTTCGTTGCCGCCGCAGTGCCAGTCGACGAGAGTCTTGAACGCTTCTTCGTTTCGGCCTCGAGAGCAGAGCCATCTTGGTGATTCCGGGACCCACCACGTGAGTGCAACTGAGATTAAAGACGGGAACATCTGAATCAGGGACACGCTGCGCCAACTCCAGTCGCTTTTGATTGAAAGCGTCCCGAGCGTGATCCAAGCTGCAAGAGTGGCGCCGAAGTAATACAAGGTGTTGAGGAGTGTTGATAGCTGAGCTCGATGAGTCGGGTGTGCCAGCTCAGAGACAAGCATTGGGGCAGCTGTATATTCGAAACTCAGTCCCAGGCCGATAACGCAACGGGCAACTGCGAACATAGCTATCCCTTGGGCAAAGGACTGCAGGAAGACACCGATTATGATGATGACCGCCCCGGCTATAATGGTCAGCTTGCGGCCGATCCTCTCGACGAGCCACCACAAGAAGAACTGTGATATGACGCCGCCGAGACCTTGAGTGCCATTGAAGATTCCAAGCTGGGCACCTGTCGGATGATGAAAGTAGGATTGCTCGTCGATCGTCAGCATCGTCGTGATAATGTGGCCCGGGGAAACTCACCCAATACGTCAACGTTTGCATTCCGTTCATAATCGAGCCGTCAAGGCCATTCGTGGCCTGCACGATGAGGACCACACATAGCCAGGCATATAGTTTCTTCAGGTGTTTGTACTTGTACCAGGGCCTGTCTAGCAGCTTTTGAACGTTGATGGTGGTGTCTCCTCGCTTCGTCCCTATGTGAATATGGTTCTCCTGCGGCGCCATCTTGCTTTTCTGGGAGCTTGGCTCAAGTGATCAGACGACGACTGAGAACTGAAAGTGGAATCTGTACAGACTCAGTAGAAGCACGTCTTCTTTTGTACACATGAGACATCTGGGCCTTTCAATAGACGATCTCTCCGCATTTCCAATTGCCGGCTCCGGAGAGTCTCCGCTGTAGCACGGGAGTATTTCCTCTGAGTAGTCCCTGACGCTTGCGAACAATATTTAGCCTAAAGCGCTTGACCGGCATGCTTGTTGATGTTGAAGGCAATACTCAAATGCTCGTAGGCTTTGAATGTAAAGGCGTGTCGGCGGTCCTGATCACTTCTGCACGGTGATGGACGGAGATGGCCCGAATGGCAGAACAGTCGAACTCATGGCGTTGCCAGCTATTGGCGTCCGGCAAAGTTTGGGTAAAGGCCAAGTGACGGCTGATGGTTAAATGGTTCGTCCTAAGACGAGAAGGCTTCCCTAGGAGGCTGAATGGTGCGTCTGTGACTCCAGCCATTGATGCTCGGTAGCTTCGACAATGTGAAAGATGCGGATAAAGACAAGCATTTGCAACCAGAGCTGCGGCTTCCCCAAACTGGGGAACCGGGGACAACGCGGCTTGGTCCACAGCAAGGCTTCCTCCGCAAAATCCAACCCCACAGGGAAATGGACGGCCGTCTCTCGGCATTCCGGGGAGCAACGACTATCATAAGGAAAGGGCGGTGCATTGTGTAGGATTGGGGAGACCCGGCGGAACTGTCAACGCTCGAATTTAGCCTGAAAGTAGAAGAGCTCAGACTTTGGTATCAGCTGTCGACAACGTCAATCATGGTCAGCCCACATCACTCGAAGCCCATAAAATGGTTGCAATCTTCCATGGCCAATCACGAAAGCGGCGGGTTGATCGAGTCGCGATACTGTTGCGAGTCGCCGAAGTTGTTGTCGAATGATGCCTTTCTGTAGCCGAGCAGCCGGACTCTGCAGTAGCACAAGCGACGCACACGTGGCGACAGGCACGGTTGTGCAATGCTCCATTTTGTCGGCATTGAGGGAATAGGCGTCCCTGCTAAGGACTCTCGCGCCTTTGTTTTGATCTTTTGCAAGTGTGTATTGCCAAAATGTGCTTGCTCAAGAAGGACAGCCCCGAAATGGCAGACCGGGACCCAGCTGCAATGTCTAACTCTGCTCACGTACTTCCCACTCTCTGATAGCGGACATAGTGGTCAAACTACACCGCAACACATCGGGAGGTCTGTGATGTGCATATTCCATTCTGAGAAACCAGAGTGCCTCCGCAGAGATGCGCCATCGAGCAACGTGGAGCGAAGATTGGCGAAGATTGTGCAGTCGTGTCAATTCGGCATCATCATGGAAAGGCCTTGATCAGTTGAGAATCCTTGCTAGTACATTCGTCCTGGTTCCTCTGCTGTCAGCCCGGTACGGTTGCATACAGGACACCTGAGGAGTCCATACTACTTGTGGATTACTCTTCGATTGTTCGGGGACTTCTTGCTTGCATCGTGTTAATCTAGTCCACCACTAAGTGAGACATTCATGACGGAGTGAGGCCTGTCCCCAAACCACAGAGTAGCCCCAAAAGTGAGAGAGTGACGCCAATGAGAGTGATGCCAAATTTTGCTGGACGCGAGAATATCAGTATCTATCTTAGATTGTGAGGTCAGCTTGCCATAGCGGTCATGCCTGATATGCTTCTTTCTCCCAGTCCCTGGAGCCGTTTCTCTCACCGGGACCGTGGGGGACAAGTAACAAACGGTGCAACAGCCCAGGGCTAATAGTAACACGGTCGACACACGGTCTCAAAGATGTTATTCGCGACAGTGGTAACATATAGGAAACTTTAGCCCCCACATTCGACGCCTGATGCCCCTTCCCGCGAAGTGGCAGGATGAGCGCGTTCCTCACGTCGCCAAGGAGTTGCGGCATAACAGTCAAGGACGAGAAGGCACAAGGCTTCTACATTGGCTGTTAGTTCCATGCACACTGGGAAGCCGCTTGGTCCTGTAAAGGTAGGGGAAATACTCCGAAAATATGCAGCAGATTGGAAACAGATTGGAAGCGGAAGAGGCTGAGTCCGCGTTCGGGACCTGAATTGAAGTTGGCTTTGATTGGCCGAGTCATCTTGAACCGCCAACTCGGCGCAGGACAGAAACCATCTCGACGAAGAAATTATCCATCTGTTCGCAGTGCTCTTCACGGCCACGCCGGTGTTACAGAGGCACACTCGATCTCTCGTTCCCTGATCTTCCCTTCCGATTCCGCCCCGTCTTTGCTCACGACATCGCCAACAAAATGGACTTTGAAAGCCTGAAAAGCCAGGTCAGCAACCTGACCCTCTACGACATCAAGGCCGGGGTCCGAAAGGTTCAGAATGGTATGTCAGTGCGGCAGGCGTTGAATACGATGCTGACATGTATATGAAGCCGTGATGAACCTGACCGAGATGGAGGCCAAGGTATGTTTGTGCATCTGAACACTTTCACCCACCATGTCCTCACCATCCGAACAGGTGCGAGAAGCCACGAATGGCGACCCATGGGGAGCGTCGGCAAGCCTCATGCAGGAAATTGCTCAAGGCACACATAACTAGTCGGTTCCCCGTCTTACCAGCACATTGCCTACCTGACTGTGCCAGCCAACAACTCAACGAAATTATGCCCTTGATCTACAAACGATTTACAGACAAAACAGCGGAGGAATGGAGACAGATTTACAAGGTACGGCTATCCTGTCATGTGCAGGACCACCTCAGCTCATACATGAACAGGCCTTGCAACTGCTCGAATTCCTCTGCAAGAATGGCTCGGAGCGAGTCATTGACGATGCGCGATCACACCTCTCCCTCCTTCGAATGCTTCGACAATTCCACTACATCGATCAGAACGGCAAGGATCAGGGCGTGAACGTGCGCAACAGATCTGCTGAGTTGGTCAAGCTATTGAGCGACGTCGATACCATCCGCCAAGAGAGGAAGAAGGCACGCACCAACAAAAACAAATATGGCGGTGTCGAAGGTGGTATGGGCCTGGGCGGTGGTTTCTCCAGCAGTAGCCGGTATGGTGGCTTTGGCAGCGAGACTGGCGGTTTTGGAGCCTACCAGGGCGAAGTGTATGGGGACGGCGGTGGCTTTGGCGGGCAGGAAACTGATTACTCAGGCACACAGCGGCGCGGCGACCAGTTTGAGGAGTATGATGAGGGTGATGATGTCGAACCCACGAGACCAACCAGAGCAACTACGACCACACGGCCAGCACCCACTACAACGGCCAAACGAGATCCCCCCAAACCGAAAGAGCCAGAGCAAGATCTTTTCGATTTTATAGACGAACCCCCGACCACCACCGCCTCTTCGTCCAGCGGACTGGCTAGTTTGGGAGCCACGCAAAGCAGTGCTGCGGCAGACGATGACGAGTTTGATGACTTCCAGTCTGCGACGACTCCCGCAGCACAGCCTGCAGCCAACCCTCTCGCAAGTCTGGTCCCGCCACCAACCACTTCCACTACGACATCGGCGACACAGTTCGCCGCTCCGAAACCTCTCGCCCCTGGGCAAGCGGCAGGTCTCAACAACATCTTCACGACCGCCTCTCCTGCTCCATCGGCTTCTTCCTCGATAATTTCACCGTCGACATCGACCTTTTCCCCGCCTCCCGTGCAGAAGCCTTCTCAGCCGATTCAGCCCACCGCCTACAGGCCGACCGGGCCAAACTATTTCACCTCCGTACCGGCATCCTCCGGTTCTCAACCGACGTTCTCGTCCACCGCTTCAACTCCCCTGAGTGGTGGCGCCACGCCTTCTTACGCGTCTTCAGCATCGATGGCGTCGTTGGGTAAACCAGCCCCCAAGCCCGCTTCCAGCTCTGGAGTCGATGCTTTTGGCAGTCTGTGGAGTACTGCCAGCACCAAGGCCGGGGTCAAGAATACGAGTGCTCCCCAAAAGGGACCGGATCTAGCGAGCATGGCCAAAGCGAAGAGTCAGGCAGGAATTTGGGGAGCAGCCTCAGCGGCGAGCTCGACTCCACGCGTCGGAGCAACAGCGCCCACACCTACAGCTGCGTCGAATCAGGCGAAGCCACTAGGGAACGGTCTGGATGACCTGCTTGGATAAATGAGTGTTATTGGCGTTGGATTCGACACTGAGCTGATGACCACTTACGCAGGAGATGTTTGAAACTATCTGTGGTCTCTCAAAGGAACTTGTTGTGTAGATTGTGCGGGACTTTCGAAGTCTGCTCCGCCATCCCGCTTTTGCGACAAGGGAATAGCCACTGACGTGAACGCGAGTAAGATTGCAGAGTTCCAGGGGTTTCTTAACTCGCCCAGGTTGCGGCACAAGGACGTTGTTCTTTTCAAATCGTCCGTAATTGTCGGGGTTGGTCTTGCCGCCGCTCGGAAACGCAGAATGCGGCTTGGGCATTTGTGTACACGGTAACCTCGAGGTGCTGACACGCTTGCCTATGGTAACGTGTACATCGCACACACTGCTTCAAACTTTTTGGCTATATCATCGTTTCATCTCCTCGTTACTGTCTCCTGATATTCTTAAAACATTTTTCCCTGGCCTCACATTCACCTCGCTCCCTAGAGCCCTAGGTACGCGTCTCCGTCCCTACAGATTACCCGGTCTGCACCGTTGGGAGCGCTGTTAGACTAAGTTCTTTTGGGAGACCGTTGTCCGTTCGTCATTGTGCATAGGCGGGACAGCTTGGTTGATCGTCCCTGTTGCAATCGATTGCTGGCGGCTTCCACGGTCACCAATCATCGCGAGGAATGGCGGGGTGAAGATGCCATCGCTCCCCCAGACTCGCAGAAAGCCATCAAGCAGTTCGGCTTCGCCCACCCATTTGGCAATGTAAGTGGCTGCGCGTTCTCCTCTCTATCATCTCTACTCACCTCTCGTCATCCATTCCCTATTCCCATTCATCAATGCTAACATGACCGAAAGACCTCCTCACAAGCGTTCCAAAAGTGCCAGAGTGCTCAACCTCCTCCGCAGCGACAATCTCCCCAAAGAAAGCGGCTCGGATACTGATCAGTCGCCGGTCACGACAACCACCTCCGCCACTGGGCCGCTCTCCGCCAACTCACCGTTGACTCCGGTTGACGGTCCTAGATTGAGTCCCTTGTCGCCCACCGTCACCAGAACCTCACAGCTGGCCATGGACCCTGGCGAATATGCCCGGGAAACGGACACATCGCAACAGGTACCGGTAGTCCCTTCAGGCATTCCTTCCGACCAGTCTGCCTCGATCGAAGATTCTGTTCGGACCTTTCGTGTGTTTGAAGTGCTTCGCGGCAAGGACACTGCGGCCATCGCCAAAGCAATCAAAGAATCCATACCCTCACCTACCAACCCTTATCCCATCCCCGGTACCACGATCCTCCACCTGGCTATACAATGCGCCGAACCGTCAGTGGTGGAACAGGTCTTGCGAGAAGGGAAGGGCCTGGATGTAAATGCGCAGGACAAGGAAGGAAACACCCCTCTGCATCTGGCTGCACAGCTTGGCCGGACCCCCGTTGTACGAGACCTGCTTGAGGTGGCTGATGTTAATGATGCCATCTCCAATAGGCAGGGAAAGCTACCGATTGATCTGGCCCGAACGCCAGAAATCTTCCAACAGCTGCAACTAGCCCGTTCGATATTCCTTGATGAGAAGATCAAGGAGATACACGCTGCTTTGGCGCAAAATGACTACAAGAAGTTTGAAGCCATTCTGGTCGAGCCTCGGGTTGAAGGAACTCTCGATGTTAATGCCCTCGAGCTGCCTACAGAGCCGGCTACTGTCCAGAGTGGAGGGACACTCCTACACGAGGCTGCACGCAAGAAAGATATCCAGCTGGCACAGCTGTTACTGCTGCATGGTGCAGACCCTTTCCGCAGGGACCGCAAAGGAAGACTCCCCCAGCACGTCACCCAAGATGATCGAACGAAGGCCATCTTGAAGAAGTCCCCGGCTGCTGCGGCAGCACAGCGCGGTATCCAGGAGAAGGCCATTCTCGGGAACAACCCTTCTCAAACCAGGATCGGGGCAGGTCCCGGCGACACGAGCAAAGACGCGCGAGAAATGAAGGGTTATCTCAAAAAATGGACCAACTATACGAGCGGGTATAAGTTGCGATGGTTCGTTCTCGAAGAAGGCGTCCTCAGCTACTACAAACACCAAGATGACGCCGGTTCGGCCTGCCGTGGTGCCATCAACATGCGCATCGCAAAGCTTCATATGGATCCCCAGGACAAGACCAGGTTCGAAATTCATGGAAAATCGTCCGTCAAGTACCATTTGAAGGCCAACCATGTCGTGGAAGCCAAGCGCTGGTTCTGGGCCCTCAATAATGCCATCCAGTTCACCAAAGACGAAGCAAAGGAAGAGGAAAAACGGCGTACACTTGACACGGAGAGCCTTCGCCATGCTAGGGGCGAGCCCTCAGATCAACTGAGCGCAACGAGCAGCAAACCAAAGCAATCTCTTCAGTCACTCGGAGTGGGAGGCACGTCCTCCAAGATCAGCTTCCGCTCCGATGCCGATGGAGGATCAGCCTACGACTCATACGATGCGAGCCTTCAAGGCGAAGAGCTTCAGAGGGTTCCGACGAATGCTGTAACTGACATTCCTGCTGAAGAAGATGCGGATGGCGACGACGCCAGCAGCGGTGAGGTCCACCAACCGGGAAGTAAAGATGCCTTCAACATCACCGCGCAATCCGCCAAGCTACAGCTTGACCTGATTGCACGTGTCTCGGATGCTTTGATCGCTCGCCAGTCATCTCAATCTGCCACACCCTTGTCTGATCCAGATGTAACCCAGGCGCTCCTAACCTATCAAACAGCGGTGAACAGCCTGAACGGGTTGGTGGCAGATCTGTTGAAGATTGCTCGGGACCGTGATGCATATTGGCAATATCGTCTCGACAGGGATGCCGATGCTCGGCGGATGTGGGAAGAGAGTATGGCAAAGATCGCTTACGAACACGAAGACCTCAAGAAATCGATCGCTGAATCCGAAGACAAGCGCAAGCGGACAAAACGTGCCTTGAAGGAAGCCCTCGAGGGCCAATCGGTACCGGCGAGCCGTCCGAGCTCAATGCTTCAGCCAGAATCGCCAGATCATATCCAGTTCGCCGAAGCAGTTGACGACCAAGTGCATCTTCGACCGGAAGCCAATATTCAAGCAAGGTCCCGGCGGAAATCAGTCACCAGAGATGGTAATAGGAGAAAATCTATTATTGCGCAGTACACGAATCTCTCGGATTCAGAGTCCGGAGACGACGAAGAGTTTTTTGACGCCATTGATGAAGGAAAGGTCGAGGTTGTCGAGCAGCTGCTCCTCAGCCCCCCGCCGGTGCACATACCGACAACTTTAGAACAAGAAAAGGAGCCGTTTGCGGATGAACGGGCTCTGAAACAGATGGAGATTGAGCCATCGTATGCAGGCTATGAGGCAGGCATCCGGACGAGACTGAAGATGGACGCCGACAACCGGCCCAAGATTTCACTCTGGGGCATTCTCAAGTCTATGATAGGCAAGGACATGACCAAGATGACTTTGCCAGTGTCTTTTAACGAGCCGACCTCGCTCCTACAACGTGTGGCGGAAGACATGGAATATGCGGACCTCCTTGACATTGCCGCCGATCGCCCCGATGCCACTGAGCGCCTGGTGTACGTGGCTGCATTCGCTGCGTCAGAATACGCCAGCACGATCGGCCGCGTCGCGAAACCGTTCAACCCTCTTTTGGGCGAGACATACGAGTATGTCCGTCCAGACAAAGGATATCGGTTCTTCATTGAACAAGTAAGCCATCATCCTCCGATCGGGGCAGCCTATGCCGAGTCTGCGCGCTGGGATTACTGGGGTGAATCGGCCGTAAGATCCAAGTTCTACGGCAAGTCATTTGATATAAACCCTCTGGGTACCTGGTTCCTGCGACTACGCCCCTCGAATGGCGGTCCCCCCGAACTGTATACCTGGAAGAAAGTCACGAGTTCCGTCGTCGGCATCATCACTGGCAACCCAACTGTCGACAACTATGGCACGATGGAGATCAAGAATTGGACCAGCGGTGAAGTTTGCGTGCTCGAGTTCAAACAGCGAGGTTGGAAGGCTAGTTCGGCCTACCAAGTGTTTGGAAAAGTGATGGGTGTGGATGGAGTCACGAAATGGAGCATCGGCGGTCGCTGGAACGACAAGATTTACGCTCGTTTCACCGAGGGATTCGAGGATGTAGCTGTTGGGCAAGGCGGAGTGCATAGTTCTGGAAAGGGAAGCCAAGACAAGCAACAGGCTTTCTTGGTCTGGGAAGCACACCAACGTCCGCAGGGCATCCCGTTCAACTTGACGCCCTTTGTGGTGACACTGAACGATGTCAATGACACACTGCGCCCTCATCTTCCGCCAACCGACACGCGACTTCGGCCGGACCAACGCGCCATGGAGGATGGCGCGTACGACCAAGCCGCGACAGAGAAAAACCGCGTGGAAGAGAAGCAGCGGGCCGCCCGCAGACAGAGAGAAGCAGCAGGCGAAGAGTGGAAGCCCAAGTGGTTCGAGAAGAAAGTCGAGCCTAATACGGGAGAGAGTTATTGGGAGCATAACGGATTGTACTGGAAGAAGAGGGCTGAGAAGAATTGGGACGTCTGCGATGATATCTTTTAGGTGAAGAGCGAAGAAGATCAGAGTGACAGGGCGATTGTCAGAGGCGAGGGAACCGAGGGTTGTGGAAAGTGCGAGCGAAAGCGGTGAAATGCTGACCCGGATCAGAGCTCTGACAAGGCAAGGCAAACAAGAGGAGGGTGGAAGAAACAAGCATCAACTGAGGTCAAGTCGGTCATACAGTATACCTTAAGAAGCAAGGAAGACGAGTCGGTATTTTTTGAGCGTGCTGCGTATGGAGGATGTTTCATGAGCCTCGTGATGCCGTTATATTTATCATGTTTTGGACCTGGGGAGCTTGCTGCCATAGGAGCTGATTATACGAAGCCGAAGAGACGCTTGAATGATTCGCCATGGTGGCCTTCGTGCTAGTCTCTGCCTGGGCAGCATTTATTCCAGCGTGTTCATGTCGAATTGGGACAACGGTATGTTTCATCCATTGGTGCGCCTGGTTACGGCCCCCAGCGTGCAGGATCATTTCTGCAGCTTTGGGCAGGTCTTTGCCCCTTGGTATCCACCGATTCCACCACTTCGATGAATACATAAGCGAAATCGCCCCGGACCGGTCCACCTGCTGTCGCAACCCCTTCCCCTCTGTCTTCTCGCTCCTCATCATGATTGCCGAAGACGATGTGCAGACGATCAAGAAGGAGCTGGCAGACGACAACAGAGATGTCGCCGATCTGTGGAACGATGCTCTTCGGAAGTACAAGGGCATCGTTGGCGAGGACTTGCAACCTAAGTTCACGAGCGTGGACGCCATGGTCCAATTCGGCACGCATGAAATGGAGAACTTCCACCAGTTTCGGCACAACCAGAAGAAGGTCGACAAGCTTCGCAGTCTGTTCATGACGAACCTGGATTACATCCAGCAAGGGGCGCAGCAGTTGATTGCTGCCGCCACGCCAGCCTTCCCGCCAGCGGCTGCCATTGGGACAGCTCTTACCTACATGCTCAGTGTTTGTGCTTGACACCGTCCATGTCGGCAACCGGCTCTTCTCCCTGACTTCGAAGATAGGCATGCAAGCAAGTTTCGGCGGACTACGATGTGGTCACGGCATTCTTTGAAGACATGAATGCCTTTCTCCAACGGATCACAATCCTCGAGTCACGGTTACCCAAATATCCGGCCTACCGAAACTGCCTGATGGATGTGTTCACTTCGGTGCTGGAGATGTGTGGCTTTGCCACCAAGTACATTGAGCTGGGTCGATTCAGTTAGTGTCCTGATGTCCAGAAATCGCCTGGGCTTTGTATCTGACTTGGCACCCTGCGCAGAGAAATGGATCTTGAATATGGTTCGAGGCGAGGATGGTGACTTGGGAGGCGCCCGGAAGAAGATGGACACGTCTCTTTCTCGCCTCCAGTCTGCGACCGAGTACGCCATCCTGGGTAACACCGAAGAGTTGCAACGGATGAACTCAGACCTCCAGCAAAACCAGGACATGCAGACCAAGATGATGGAAGACCAGACGAGGATGCTTGAGGTCGTGATGCAGAGCCAGGACAGTGTCCGTTCCGACCTTCGCAATATCCAGAAGCTCCTGGTCATGTTCGACGAGCGACGACGAGAGGACACGCCCAAACAGCGAGTGGCCACCAAAGCATCCGGCCAGAACAAGCAGCCGCCCACTTCGAATCAGGTCCGCAGTTTCTTCGAAGAGACCCTAAACCCGGCTCATGAATATCACAATATCAAGGAATCGTTTATCGCCGACACCTGCACCTGGATCTTCGAAGAGCCGCTGTGGCAGAGCTGGCTCGCCCAGGAGCAAGGCAAAGACGCTCCACGGGCACTTGCATTGCTCGGGCCAGCCGGCTCGGGCAAAAGTCATCTTGCGGTGAACATCTATGACCAGCTGCTCAACCTTGCCGAGAAGGACACCACGACCAACACGTGTGTTGCTCACTTCTACTTCCGCGAGACGACTAAGGACCTCAACGAATTGTACAAAGCCGTCAATTGGACTGTCATTCAAATAGCGGAACAGAATGCTGTTCTCTGCGAGAAGATCTGTGCCGAGCTCCAGAAAGATGATCTTGAGATAGATAGCTGGGAATGGAAAGACGTCTGGAGCAAACTGGTCGAGCCCTGCTTCACTCCACCCACGAAAGCGCGTCTTTTTGTCGTATGGGACGGTTTGGACGAGCTTCCAGAGCGGGAGCGGCAAAACTTAACCGATCTCCTTGCTTTGATAAGAGACACGGCTGGCCTGAATGTCATGTTAATTTGCACAAGCAGGCAGACGCTGCAGGATCCCCTGAGCAAGGCCGGTGCCCGCTTCATCGAGGTGACAAAGGAAAAGCAGCTACCTGATCTCAAAGCCCTCATTTGGCAGCATCTGAATAACGATAGCGGGCTTCGCAAGTTCAGCAAATACATGAAGCAGAGAATCTCAAGCACGCTGGAGGAGAAGGCTGATGGTAAGGATCTGCCGGTCCCAATGAGCTTGCTCTGACAGTGGCAGGAATGTTGTACGCCGAACATCTACTCCGCCAGTTCAGCATCTTCGGGAGAGAACCTCTTGTTCTCAAAGCACTAGAAGAGCATATGCCGGAAGGCTTGGAGGGACTCTACCTCAACATGGTCGCCGACTTGCAACACCATACTCCCGAGGATGAACTCCACGCCATGAAAACTTTGTTGTGGTGGATGGCCTATTCATATCGTCCCTTGACCCTAGCCGAATGCCTGTCCCTCCTCCAAATCACATCGGAATCCTCCTTCGATCTCGAGCGTGAACTCCAAGGCAGGCAGCTGGCAAGATTCCTTCGAATGGGGGACCTGGAAGAACGCATGACCGACACTGCGGTTGAAGATGTCAAGCTAAGCATTCAAAGCCAGAGCAAGTCTGAGGCTCCATTCAACGACGGGGATTTGCCCCTGAAGTTCCAGGAACGCTCCATGGCAGGCTTCTTCCGTGGCGGAGACATAGGACTAAGAACCCTTGGCAAGGACGCCCACCGCGAGATATTCATTGTCTGCTCCGATATACTCTGCGGCCGGATGCCCAACGCTCATGGAGGCCTCCGTCAGTATGCTGCTCGATTCGCGATCCTACATCTGAGCTGGACCTCGATGAAGGACGACACGGAGCATAACAGGGTCCGAGCCTTGAACGCACTAGGAAGCCTGATGAGCAATGAGACTCACGCTGCGACGGCCTTTGAAACTCTCGGGGTGGACTACAAAGAGGTCAACGAAGACTTCGCCAGTGGTCTTCTGATGAAGAACATGGCTTATTCTGCGAGATTGGCGGTCGCTCTCTCCGGTAAAGTGAACGCAAGCACATCGCAATGGGCAGAGAGTGTCAACGCAGATGTTCACGTCGCATTCGAACCTCTTGCGAGAGGGCATGTTGCAAATTGGTTCCAGGCCGACGATGCGAAGGCCGCCTTGCGCTCGTTCAAGTTCGCACGCAGCGCTATCGACATGGTAAGTCAAAAATTCCCTATACCCAGCAAGAGCGCGTGCTTTCATACGGCCGACTTCGAGTGTTCTCGCACATGTCGCCCTCCGCGCCTCTGTGATGGCGACTCTGATGACGGCCATTCCCACTCACAACTCCGGTCAGTCTTGTCTGGCTCGAGGGTGTACGCTCTCGAACTTCTGTCGGGAATTGTGCCCACGGTTAGATATGCTCTACCAAGTTGTTTGTGTCCCCTGTGCCCCAGGTTGGGCAATGCCTTGGTCTAAATCCGTGCCCAGTGTAGACCGTTGTGCTTCTGAGCCAGAGTGGCTCTTCCCATGTTCTTAGATGTTCCCTGTCGAGCTTCCCCGGTTGGCGACTCCATTGCGTACCTTGCTGTTTTACTTGAATAGCTAACTATTATTGTGCATCTTAAAGAAGGACAATGTCATTGCAAAGGCCCCGGGCAACTCGGACTCGGACGACGATAGCGATGATACCGACGAAGACGACGACAATGAGCAACCGGACTTGAGCACCAAGCAAATTCTCGCCGTCTTCAACTGTTACGAAGACATCCCAAAGGACGCCAACGCTTACAGGGTCGTGGCCATATTACTTGAGAATTGCGGCCACCATAGTCCAGCACTCACCTACGGCCTCCGCGCATTGAAAATATGCGCCGATCCCGTTCTGCGCTTCCGGATACTTAACCTGTTAGCCATAATTTACCTCCACAAGAAGAAAAACACGGTCGCCTACGATACCATCTGTGAGGGTTTCTCCAAGCTTCCGTCGCTGCCACCAAAGGTGCATCGTGCTGGCCTCATCACCCGCGCGAAAGCAGAAGTTGCAGTCGGGAAGAAGGACGAAGCAGTCATATCTTACGAAGAGGCTCGCCTGGCCGACCCGGAAGAGCCGTTGCAAGGCTTCAACCTCAAATATGCGTTCAACGCGTGTCTCGCGAAGAAAGACGATGCCTTGCTTGTGGAGCTTGTGAAGAACTGGAAGCCCATGGAGCGCCTTGCCTGGATGACGTGGAATCTGGACGAGGATGGATACAACGATCACGAAGTGCTCCGAAGAGCAGCCACTCGAGCGGGACAGCAAGAGTACTTGTACCAGGCGTACGACGAAGTAATCAAGCTGCTCGACAACGTCGATGCGGCTGCCCCTATCCGATTTCATCTTGCCGTGACCCACTGGGAAGTAGCTCTGGACGCGGAGGCAGCAAAGGCCCTGCTCAATGAGACCTTGGACACGAGTTCAAGCGGAGATCCTTTCGCGCTTACCAACGAGGATCCGGCCTATACGTTAGTCTGCGCCGTCCTGTTCATGTCCGAAATCATATATCAGCAGTATCGCACAACTTCCGACTCATCGGTCAAAGCCCAACTGTACACGGAGATCAAAGGCCTGACCAAAAGACCGCTCGCACAGTCAATTGCATCTCTCAAGTCCGAACTGACGCACCATTCCTTGACAATCGCGCGCATGGCCCGTAAAATGGCCCCAGCGCGGGAATTTCAAGAAATCCTAGAGAACGCCTTCAATGTCTGTTACGAAGCTCTGATCGACAACGTGGGATGGAATGATTTTCTCAACCTTAACGAGCTTGCCGCCGTCATTTCGACTCTAGACGGACTTGAGAAGGAGGCTCAGATCCTTATTTCGGCTCAATTCTCCAAGCTGGATCCTTCCATCAAGGATGACTCGGACTCGGATTCGGATGATGAGGGCGAGAAAGCGAATGGTGTCAAGTCAGACGTAGGAGACAAAAAAGAGGAGGAGGACGAGGAGAGTGATAGCGAAGATGATGACGATGATGACAACGACGACAGCGATGACAATGACGATTATCCGCTCCCGACCGATGAGGGCGACCTCGCCGACGTTGATGTTGAATGCAGCGGAGAATGCATCCCGACCAAAAAATGGCGCGCTTGGAAAGGGCGAACCCTGTACTTTTGCACAATATGCTGCAACACCTCTCTGTGTGAAGACTGTTACCACAAACGCCAAGGCTACAATCGAGCAGGGGGGGACGAAGCATGCAGGGCAAGCGTTGGTAGCGTATACTGTGGGACGAACCACAGGTACATCATACCCATCAAGGGCTGGAAAGGCATCAAGGACGGTGTCATGACGATCCAAGGTCAGGACGGTGAGGAGACAATCAGTGTGAAGTTCAGGGACTGGTTGGAGGAGTTGAAAACCGTCAAGTGGAAGCAGGCCTGGGAGCGTTTCTGGTTGAAGGAGGACTGATACTGATACTGTACGAGTTACATACATCTGAGATGTGCGCGAGACGTCGAGCGACCGATCCAGTGCCGTTGAACAAGTGCTGCTCGAAGAGGAAGTTGCACAGCGTCACCGAGATTTATCATTTTCCGTAGGATGTGTCTGTGTGCAAGAGTGGTTGTACGGCACCTCTTCCTATGTATGTATCTAACCGCCAGAATCGACGAGAATGCTGCTTCCCTTCCTGTTACCTTTGTACATAGCAGGCCCCTTCAACACTGCCTGCTCCAAACTCCGACTGCTGGAGACTCCACATCCCCCCATAGAAGACACCGAACATTCCTTCTTCCCGCACCGGATGTCCTATCTCTTGCGCGTTAAATATATACACTCGCACGATCCACCGCGGGCATGTCGAGCTTGTTGGCAGCCGCCAGCTTCTCCAATGCCCCAGTCCGCGAGCAGAGTGAACAATCAGTTCGGTTTCCAAAACAACAGTACTGTACAGCGAACTAGCCTATAGTTCTAGCGGCGGCGAACAAAGCCGGAAGGTAGTTTGAAGTGCGAAAGCACAGACGCATGCGGGGTCTCTCCTCTTGTCGATGAACGAAAAGACTGACTTGCTCGGATATTTGGCGTGGCGTTACCCGATGATCCATCCGTCTTTGTCCTTCCTAGGGCAATGACTAGGTCTTCTGCCGGTCTGGTCCCAACTCTGGAATAACCAACTCGTAGACCAGGTTGAGAGGTCATCCATCATTCGTGCTGAAATACTTCATGTTCACCTGTCAGGCTGCGAGAGTTTGGGTTGAGAAAGGATCGACGTGGCACCCAGTCTGATCAACAGACCGTGTATATATGTACAGTCTCTGGCAACCGCCCTCCATAGTTGGACAGAATGTTTCTTAATCTGTGTTCAACGTTAAAATAACAACTGCAAGAACAAGTCGCGTTGGTGTGTATGAGCATTGCATTGAGGTTTGAGATGAATGCCCAGTGTTAGGGTATGTTACGTGGGTGGATGTTTGGAAGAAGGGGAATGCAAATGGGACCAAAGGTTCGATCACAAAGATAGAAGATGGAGAAGAAACCAGGTGGAGATGATCAACTTTTCATTTGCTTGCTACTTGACTTTTGATGGTCGTGGCTCGCACCAGCAAAGCACGCTTCCGCTCTTGTGAATGCATCTGTTCATGGTTGTGACTGTGCATGATTTGTACTCCCTAAAACATGTTGCCTCCTTCCGGCCAGCAGTCTAAGATTGTTGACTTTGCACTTTGCATTTGACGGACCACTGGGGCGAAGTGCCATCATCGTTTTGTGTCTATTTGGAAGCACCGCAGTCGACGATGGTTGGCTTGACCTCGTGCTTGACCTGGCCGGAGCCAGAGCCAGTTCCCTCGAGTTTCTTGACGACTTCCAAGCTCTGAGCATCGGCGACCTCCCCAAAGACAACGTGCTTGCCATCCAGCCAGGAGGTAACGACGGTGGTGATGAAGAACTGGGAGCCATTGCTAAAATAAACAAAGAATGAGTGGTCAGTATTGACAATGCTCGGGTCGCAGATCGTCATGGCACTCACGTGTTGGGTCCGGCGTTGGCCATGGACAGGATACCAGGTTTGGTGTGAGCTCTCTTGAAGTTCTCGTCCGCAAACTTCTCGCCGTAGATTGACTTGCCACCGGTGCCCTAGTGGATCTGTCAGCGTATGTCCTGTGTCCATCTCCTTTCATTCAGTGTTGACTGACGTTACCACGAGTGAAGTCACCACCCTGCAACATGAATTGAGGGATGATGCGGTGGAAGGACGAGCCCTTGTAGCCGAAGCCCTTCTCGCCGGTGCAGAGAGCACGGAAGTTCTCGGCAGTCTTGGGGACTACATCATCGTAGAGATTGAAGTTGATGCGAGCTCGGTGGGCTGCAGGTGAGAGCAAGAGTTAGCCGCGGAACCATAAGAGGTGAGGTGAAAGGCTCGCAGAAGATGAAGGGGAGGACAGAGCAGGAGTTATAATTGTGAAAACCGCGATGTTGAGACAGGGAACGTACGTGGTGGTGGAGCTTGACCAGCGCGTTTGGCATCAGCTCGTTGCTTGTCGAGGGCCGCGTCAGACCACTCAACCTCAAACCAAGCAGTCATACCCATGGCTGCGGAAGATGAAGAGAATTGTCTGGTTGGAAATGGGAGTCGGTTGGTGAGATGTTGATGAGAACGACTTGAAAGAAAGATCGAGGGCGGGGTGGATTGAAATCTGAGGAAAGGCCTCAGCGCACTGGCAGGAGGGGCAGACATTTCACGGAGTAGTAATGAGGGGTGGATGATCTGCAAGTGAATTGGTACCGGCTGTAAGGTGGGATGCAGTGAAGGAGTCGTGCAGTGGCGTCGTGCAGTGGCGGACCGTTCAAGTGAGCTGCACGTGATGTGACGGTGAAGGTAGCTGAAAAGTTTTATCAGCCAAATTCACCCAGCATGCCGTCAGTCTTGGAGATGTCGCCATCTGACAATGCTCAGAGCTGTGACGATGGTAGACTCACTGATTTTCTCCAAACAAGATACAGTGCCGATACAGTCGCTGAATTGGTAGCTGAAATACGATTTTAAACCTGTCTTAAATGCTAGACACGAGCTGCAATGCTGGGCAGATCACTTTCCAATCCGCACACCCGAAAAATACGAAATCCGATGAAAGGATGCCGGAATACTAATACACAGGTAATGTACTCGGTATAATTGGGGAAAGTCAGAAATACAAGTCCAGTTAAAGATCAAGCTGGGGAATGCTTGGTGAGAAAAGGACAGCTGGCCCAGGAAAACTGATGTCTGGCACGTTCCGGACCAGTCAAATGTCGTGCTAAGGATGGGAAAAGGGGCGAGACGGCCGAACACGGACACAACACTTGGGCCAACTTGAAACAACATAGGATTCTCGGGATCAGAAATATTGATACGTGGATATATGCCGCATGAATGGGGCTACATATACCGCTAGACGATCCTATGATCTCTATCGCATTAGGTTGATACGATGGCTCAGCTGAAATCATCGTCAGCGCCTCTACCCGGGCCAGCTTCAATAGCCATCACCCTTGACACCAACTCCTTCGTCTCTCGTGCAATTCTGAACGCAAGAGGTGGTAGCTGCTGCACAATCTCTTTCCCGGCCGGGGATTCGTTGCTGATCTGCGACATCTGCTCCCGGCAGTTTTGCAGAATCGACACAATGGGCTCTGACTTCTCCCTAAGTGTCATTTGGTACGAGGAAGGCTCATTGCCCGTTCTGTCCACTGAATTGACAACGTTCTCAATCGTGGCGGAGATGGTCGCCATGTGAAGTTGAATGGTAGGCATGGCATCGTCATTTCGAACCGAATCAACCAAGGAGGTGATGGACTGGACGAGTCCGTCCGTTTGATCTTCGAGATACATCTGTAGATAGTTAGTGTCAAGTCCCCTTCACTTCTGCACTGGACTCACCTTGAGATCCTCGAGATCGGCCTCCTCCTGGCTGGTTGCGTAGCCTGCCTTAATTCCTAACCCAGCACCGTTGGCGTAGTTGGAATTATTCCGCAGGTGCGAAATGGAACCGCTCCGATTCGGGGCATTTCTGCTCGCGGACGGCGTGCTCAGAGCACTGTAAATGCTCTCGATCTCGCTCCGCCTTCTGAGTGTCTCGGCGATATCGAAATATCCATTGCCCTGTAGAGACTCCGTCTTTGGCTCGTCGTCATCACCCAGTTCCCCGGCAGGCGTAGGCCGGATCTTCGCCGTATGAAGCAAATCAACCACAGCGGCCGTCAGATGCGAGGCTGCTGCGTCCAGAAGACTGACGGGCGAGAGTCCACTTGCAGACGCGAAATTCTTGGAGGCTGTGATGAGATTGTTTGCTGTTGCCGACACCTTACTCTTGAGCTTACTCCTCCGCTTGCTCATGTCATCGTCCTTTGCTGCTGCTGAGCCAGACTCGATGTCAGATGTAATTCCGCGCACTGCCAATACCACTACTTTCATGTGATCGAGCACAGCGGCCGGGTTGTCGGACCTGGCGATCTGGAGCAGCTCATCAATAGCAATCTGGAATCTCGTGACATGGACATCCTTGACCAGGCCGTCGCGGTCTTGGAGAGCAATGGCGTGTTGACTGGCGTTGGTTCGGGCAATATTGAGGCCGAGAGAGCTCGCACGCACACTCCTAAGTTGCGCCTTGGCTCTGACATACCGGCTTTTCCAGTTCTTGACTTCGTCTTCAAGCTTGTGCACTTCTGCTTGCAACCTTTCCTCCTTTTCAAAATTGCCTCCGCCAGATTCTGTCAAGGCCCTCATTTCCTCTAGGTATGCCTGACCTTGTCGGCTCACTTCGTTGGTTAGCTGTTGCTGTTGTGCCAGCTGTTCTTGCAGAATCCCGTGATCCTGATCGAGTTTGAGGTATTTCGTCTTCCAGAGCACATTCTCGCCGCTGTAGTGTGGCTGCTCGGCTCTCAGCTTCTCGATCTCGTCCTTGAGCGACTTATTCAAGTTTTCTGCTTCCTCCAACTTTTTTTCCAGGTCCTGTTTTGTTATGACCCATTCTTCGCCCTGGCGCTTCAATTGATTAAGTTCCGCATCCTTGAGTTCCAGATTGGACTCCAACCTAGAAACCTTGTCCTGGAGCTCCGTCAATGCCGGCGGGTTGGGTTTCGTGGAATTCGTGCTCACGCCACTCTGCGATGTGGCGGCGGTATCTCTATCACTTCTGGGGCTGGCAAGGGAGCTTTCGAGGCCAAAAGCATCGCTTGACCTGTCATACTTCGAATCCGCCGTCTGAGAATCGTCCTCATCCTCGACCATCGTACTTTTATTGGGTGTGATCGTGTTGCTTTGAAACTGCTTGGGCATTGGTCTTCCAAGGTCCGCAAGTGAAGGAGGATTCTCAAACTGTGGAAGACTTGACACTGAATCTTGTCTTTGAGAGTAGCCTTGTGCGCCTGAGCCGCCGAAAGTCTGGGCCCGAGATGGGAGTCCGAAGCCATTTGGTTGAGGAGGACCATCTCTTGATGAGGGAGCCGGACCCCTAGACTGAGAACGCGAACTGTCCCTCCTTCCCCCATCAGGCCGCTGGAATTGCGGGAACCGGCGTTCCAGCTCGCAGAAGACGTCCGTGGAGAGGTCGCGGAACCTGGGCGTCTGCAGAGAGGAGAGCTTTTGTCTGGCCTGATTTCGCTTCTCGTGAAAGTCCTGTCGTGGCTGTAGGAAAGGAGGCACATTTTGTTGGCGGGGCGGACGACCTGGAAGCGGTGCTAAGGCCTGCCTCCGCTGCAACTCGTCAAAGACATCGGTACTAAGTTCGTGAAACTGGACAGGCGACAATCGCAATAGCTTATCCCGAGCCTTGTTAGGGCGAGGAGGAGCCTGAGAGGCGCCCTTCAGGAAGCTTTTCAGGACGGTATAATGTTGAAATAATTCCGCCTCCATCCGCCTGTATTTTCTACTCTGCTCGTCCGAAATCGTGCCATCGCTCGAGCGGGAATTAGCAATCGAACCAGCGCGAGAGGAACCACGAGACCCGGACTCTGAAGGGCGACGTTGTCCTAGGGGATCGAGCTGGGGAGGTGCAAAGTTCGCGCCGCCAGGACCGTTGGGAGGGCGCGTGTAGGGGGGGAGAGGTTTCGAGGAACCGAATTCATCCGCAGGCGCGTTAAGAGGCTGAACTGGAAATGGGCCATCGTTCCGCGACAGCTGGTTGTAATTGTTGACGCCCGACCATTCGCTGGCGGTTGAGACTGGTGAAAGGTCGGGTGCTCGAGGGAGAGGGGGCAAGGCGGCCTGCATCGTGCAGACTCATCGACTTGAACAGTCAAGATTCGGACAGGAGGGAGGTCAGGTAGACTGTGCTGCAGTCTCTTTGCTTGTGCCGGAGGGAGGTATGTGAGGCACGAAACGTAACAGGGTCGGTAGCGGTGCGACGGGTCAAAGAGCGGACGAGGGCAGATGGCCAGTGCGGAGGCGCGGCTGGAATCGGCGCTCTCTGGGATGCTGTATCCTCCAAAGGGCAGTCCGGACTGTCCAGCAGACGGCGATGCGTGTAAACGAGTGTGGTGTTGATCAATGCAATTAAGAGGAAGGGAGACGGCAGCGTGTAGGCATTGAAGCGAATTCGGGGGGAGTGCGACTGTGGTGCAGCAATAGTCTGTCTCCAAAAAGCGCAGGCTCGACAGTGGGCTCACTGGCCTGATGACTTGCAGCCAATTGTTGGAACAGTACGAGCCCATTGTCCGTGGCAGAACCGGATCAAGTGACCGACTCTTTATGTACGTATGTACTCCGTATGCCCTCCCCCTTACCTCTACAATACTCAAGCTGCCCTACGGGGACTTGCACACTCATTGCTGCATAAAACGAACCAGCCCGTTGTGCGCCGCCTCTGCTCTCCAGAACATCTGTACCGGATCTAAAACTTTTTTGACCCCTTACTGACCCAGTCCAATACAACCCAGATCCACTGATCTGGCGCGCCGGCAGAATCTCCACTATCAAACAAGAACCCGCGACACTCAAGCCTCGATGCTCCCTGAATGGTCAACCCCTGCTCCATCCCCGATTCTTCAGGCTTCGTTGGCGCTAAACGAACCACAAATTGCACGCCTATGGCGCATTGCCGCTTGGAGGCGTCTACAAAAGATGTGCTCTCGGATTGCCACCAGTGAAGACATTCAACACGCTTCCAGAACACCAAATGCAAGAGAACGGTGACAGTAGCTAATGATGATCGCTCATCTTCTCTATCGTGTACTGCAATGTTGTACAAAATTCGCCAGAATTACTCTCGGCGCACCTCTCCCACGAGAGATGGAAGCGCGCACCTTTCTTCAGTCATTACGCCTTTCCCAAATTTGCGGTCATGGTGATCAATCACAGCCACTGGCTGGTCGACTCGTGGCCCCAACAACCGAACTCCGCGTGCTAATTGCCCATATGTAAAATGTTGGTGAGCTGTACAACTGTTTCCCTATTCACAATTTCATTTGCCGTTCGTCATCTTGAGGGAGGCTGGTATTGATGGTCCGTTTTGTGCTCGAAGAAAGGGCTCAACCGCCGCCGAGACAGGCGTTGTGGCACGAGTAGGCACCGCGCTACGGTTATGCGCCATGTGTGCTCTTACCAGGTGACCCGCTGCAAGAGCACTGCAGAGACTGAGCTCGCCAGCGAGAACTCCTGCGGCAACGATTCTGGCCAACTTCCGAGCATTGTCGCCTGGATTCGTCGGGTGTGACCCTCGCACTCCAAGCATCTCGAGCATGGATGATTGGGCCTCCAAAATGGTGCCTCCGCCAATGGTGCCAACCTCAATTGAAGGCATCGACACGCTGATCTGGAGGTTTCCGTTGACGCTGTTCACGTGTCAGTTGCCGCACACTGGTATGGTTCACATCAACTCACTTCTTCATGATAGTAATGCAGTTAGAGCTCTCGACGTTTTGCGCCGGATCCTGACCTGTGGCCAAGAAGATTGCCGTGACAATGTTCGAGGCGTGAGCGTTGAAACCTCCTATGCTTCCAGCCATCGCACTGCCGATCAGGTTCTTGGACACATTGAGTTCGACGAGTGCGTCCACGTCGCTCTTCAGAACATTGCGAACCACGTCTCCTGGAATGATAGCCTCGGCGACAACGGATTTCCCCCGTCCATCGATCCAGTTCACTGCTGCGGGCTTTTTGTCGGTGCAGTAGTTGCCCGAGATGGTGATTGTCGACATATCATCAAAGCCACAGTCGGTCGCCATGACGGACAAAGCTTTCTCCACGCCCTTTGAGATCATATTCATACCCATCGCATCACCGGTAGTCGTCTTGAACCGGATGTACAGATACGTCCCAGCCATGGCCGTCTTCATGGACTGTAGTCGAGCAAATCGGCTGGTGGAATTGAATGCTTCGCGCATCCTCCGCTGGCCATCATCCGAATCGAGCCACACTTTTGCTTCGCCGGCTCTGACCAGGCTAGGAAAGGCAACGCACGGTCCCCGGGTCATGCCATCACCAGTAACCACGGTCACGGCTCCTCCTCCGGCGTTGATCGCCTTGCAACCACGGCTAGTACTTGCTACCAACACCCCCTCAGTCGTGGCCATTGGTAAGAAATACTGCTGGCCATCAATTATGAGGGGCCCAGCAACACCGAGGGGAAGAGGCAGATAGCCGATGACATTCTCACAGCAGGCGCCATGTACGAGCTCGTAGTTGTAGTCTTTGTACGGAGTTTTCGAGATTTCCAGGCCGGATGCCACATGTTTCGTCGTCGGGGTACGTGACACAACGGCTCTTCGGACCTTCACCGCTCGCACAAATGCTTCGCGCCTGCTCATAACTTCCGGGTTTTCCAAAGTTTTTTCGATAGCATAGCCGGGGATCTTGCCCTTTAGCGACAAGTCGATCAATTCTTCATCGGTCAGATAGGCGGCCTTCTTCTCTTTGAGCATCTGCTCCCGTTCCGCCGCTGTCCTCTCAGACGTAGCAGGCGCAGTGAGAGTGGATCTTCGAGGCCTTGGTGTCACGGGCAGCTCAAGTTCAGGTGCTTTTTGTGCGGCTGGTGAACTTGTGGTGGATTGTGGCTCCTTCAAGCTCCAGCGTGCGGCGTTAAAAAGGTATCCGTTCAATATTAGACTCAGAGTGAGAGCAATCAAAACCCACTTGCTGAGAACAGGGTCTTCGAGGCTACTCAACACGCCTTCGATCACGCGTCCACCCACAACGTTCAAAAACTGATCGGTATAGTCCGAATCGAAGAAACCTAGGTCGTCCGGGGTGTCCGCACGGTGAAGGGAGGGATAGTCCAGCTCATACTTGATGGGAGGAAGCACGGTGACGTAGATCTCCCGCTTCTGACTCTTAGCAGTCACATAGATGGCATCCAGGCCATTTTCGGCAACTTTGAATGGGTCAATTGGGGCAGGAGTCAGGACGCTTGGCATGGCAGCACCTGGCGCTTTGGCTGTTCGGAACGGGATGGTGCAAAGGTTGACCAGGTTGATAATGACAAACCCAGTGACCATCCATATCTTGAATTTGGGCACACTGTTGGCCTTTATCTTCTGGCCGAAGATGTTGAATCCTGCTGCTTGACCGGACTGTCCAGTGGGCCAGTCGTTGTTCGTGGCCACGTCTTCGGCAACACGTTGGTTGATGCCGTCCTCTTCGAGAGCTTTGCGGAGGGCGACATGGCGTTTAATGCGGTTGATCTCCAGCTTGATGCAAAGGATGGTCGCGTAGAAAGTGAACAGGAGGAGACAGTCAAACACCAAGATCCATGCCGCTAGAAAGCAGAATTGTCGAAGACCACCCTGAATGCCTGAGGCTGCTCCGACGATAAGAATCGCGATCTCAATAGCGTAGTCGCGCACGATCTCAAACCCAGTCTCCCTGACCGCAATCCGTATCGCGTCTTGGATCGAGCCGGGAGAATTGGGAGCGACCACTGGACCATTAGCACTGCCGTTCCCAGAGCCGTTTTCCAGGATTCGCCGATTCTTATCGTAGGAGGCAGACAAAACAGCTTTTGTGAGAATGATCGACTTCTCAAAGCCCACTGTTACCACGAGGAAAGGCAATCCTTCTGACAACAAGACCATGTTGATTGGAACACCAAGTTTCGTTGTAGTCACCAGTCCAAACAAGAAGGCGAACAGGCTGGAGAACAAGACCGATACAGCCAGCCAAGCATTGGAGCCGAGACGTTTCATGGAGACGAACAGCGAGAGAAAGGTGAGGTGCATCGACAGGTAGCCAAGAGACATTATAATGATGTCCAGCGTTTCGGCATGCTTGAGCAAGTCGACAAAGGAAGTCCATCCTTCCCGGAACCAGGTTGTGTAGGCCCCACGAGGTCCACTGCCATTCAGCCGAGCAGCTTTCATGAACCAGGAGGGTTGTCTTTGCTCATCCGAGAGCGCCTGCTGTGTAGGAAGCTCTTGTGCAGCTCTCAAGAAGTCGGCGAGTTCGGAGAAGGATGTGTAAAAGGCAAGGGAGGTGTCGTGCGATATCGGAGATAGCAAATTCGAGGTAGTTGGGATGTTGGTGGCCGTCACGTTGGCCGGAGTGGGAACGGCGGAGACCCCAGGCGCCAGCTGGTTCGAGGAAGAATCGGGAAAGACAAAAGTTGAGATCGCATAGTGGTCGGGACCCTGTCAATCCGGCCCTGTCAGTTCTGTCGTGTGTCCGCCCAGAAAGAACTTACCAGCGAAACCTGAGGGACACTGGAGTCTTCTAGGAACTGCCATTTCCATGCCGTCTTCTCAGACAGCTCCAATGTCCTGCTCCCCTGTAAGAGAGCTTCCACATCCACTCTTCCATTGTGCTGGAGAGACTTGAGGCCGCTGTCGAACAGGCTCTCTTGCAACAGTCCCACGTAGGAGGTGCTCGCGAACAAAGCAATTGCAACCACAGTGTGGATGGGATGCGCACATGCGAGGCTCGAAACGGCCAGAAGGTTAGAGGTAACCGTGCGGTTCAACCAGCCGTCGCTTTTGCCCAGGGAGCGAAGTTGTTTGGGGAGGAGATTTGAGCCTCGGACCATTGTGAGAGAATGCGACGAGGTCGAGGAGGGTAGGACGAAGGAAAATGATTGACGCCTATCTTTCCATGCCCGAGAAGGTTGAACAACTCCTGCTTGTCACTTGTCAGTCGCATGGAACAAAGACATGGGCATCAAAAGTGCAGGAGTGCAAGTGGCGGTCAGGAGGGGATCCGTCAAAGGAAGCCGTCGCATACCAATATAGCTGCACAATTAGTGACTTCACGACTTTCCCAGCAGGTAGCGAGCAGTGTTGCGACGATCAAGAACGAGTGGAGGATTGATGGGAACGACAGATAATTTTCGAGAGACAATAGGGATTAGGGATAGACTATGGCACAAAGCCATCAGCTCGAGGCAACAAATCTCTTGCTTTGTGAAATTTCCAGCAGGCTTTCAATCGTCTCCAGTGTGCCCACCTGCGAGATTTCGGCTGTTTGGGGGCTCCATGCAACCAAACAAGGCTAGGAGACGAACCGAGGAGGCTAGGCATCGCGCTGCCGGCAGGTTTGGTGCCCGCGGCTGGCATCTCCGCTCGAGGTCCTGGCCCTCGCCACCCAATCATTCGGCCCTGGAGATTTTCACCGCGATAACTGGTCGACCGTCGCGTGGGCCCATTCGGCATCTTGCTCCCAAGCAACCCCCAACCCGGTCTCCCACGTCCTCTCTATTCTCATCCCTTCTGTAAATACGCAATGTACCATGTAGTGCTGGGTACGATTACTGCCGCCCAGACAATCGTCATGACTTTCAGCAGGAGGCGCGGCAGACCCTTTTTTGGATCTGTACCTGCATATACGGACGTTCCACATAACCACCACCAACCAACTCGGGTTATTCGGTGCGGCCTTCAGCCTGCACAAGCTGAAAGGAACCAAGTTGTTTTAGTATTCGCCTGCCAGTCCTGGAATGCGAATTTCTTGAAAGTAGCATCCATATATGAGGTGCCCCGAAATTATGTCAGAGTTTCAGCTTTCTTTTGAAGAAATCGGCAGAAGCTGCATCTACACGTTTGGTCCTTTCAACAAACTCAGGGGGCACGTTTTGAGCATCGACTGGTGCATCTGACTGTCTCTGACGCTCTTGTTCAAGCCAACGTTGCCAGAACTTTTTGATCCATGTGGTGACCGCCTCTGCTGTCTTTCTGGGCACGAACAGCGCAAGCGAATGCCCGCCGTCGACGAATATCTGCTCAATCTGATTCTTTCGACGGCCGAGGGCATCGGCAGACGCCATGACACGCTTCCTGTAGCCCTCATCGCTGACAAAGCTGCCTCTCGTCTCCCACAGGAACAATAGCGGGCAATTCAAAGTTGCCAGTGCCTTCTTTCCGACGTCACCCTGCGCGGCATAGAACCCAGGAGGCCAATTCGCATCCTCTCCTCTCGTGGCGTAGTCCTCGTTCTCCGGAAATCCCGAGAGTGGCGGTGACGGGCGCAAGAAGTAAGAGACTGTCTGGACGGGCGGGGTGATCAACTCCACCCTTCCGTCTTCCAGGTCGCGATAATCGTATCTCAGAATCTGCTGCAGAACTCGTGGATCATATGCCTTCCACATTCTGGCTCGAGCAACTGACTCTACCAAGGCAGCACGATTGGCATAGTATCGCTTCCTCCTTGCCAAACTCGGGGCTGCTGCGCCTCCCGTAACCAGTACATCGCCTTTGCTCTCCAAGCTGGCACGAACATGATGCCATCCGTTCTCGAATATCGGTTCACTCAAAATCAGACCTTGGAACAGTCGAGGATTAAAAGCAGCCGCCATCGTCAGCACGGCACCTCCCCAACTCTGACCAAACCCGACCAGTGGCGGCCGCATCTCCGCTTGGAAGTGATTGACCATCTGTGTAATGTCTCTTGACGCGTCGTACCAGTGTGGCTCATCGCCTATCTCGTCTTGATTCAACAGGAACGATTGTCCCGAGGAAGCTATGTCCATGGCCCATATCGCCCGGACCGGAGGTAGCCCCGGTTGACAAAGCAGATCCCACATGAAAGGCTCGTATGACTCCTTATTGTCGCCTGGAGGCTGCCCATGTTGGACGATGAGAGTAATGGCATAATCATCGTCCGAAAGATGCGTCGGTGTAGCGGGAATATATTGTTTCACATGGAGTCGCAGTCGAGATTTCTGTGGATCGCGCACTCCTCTTCGATATCCCCGCGGGTGTGATGCTGCAATAACATGCTCTTTGACGGTCCACGATGGCTGAAATCCTGCCATTGATTGAATCTTGCGACAGGTACAGCGAGGAAGTAAGACGCGACGCACTCGGCGCGGACGGCGAACTTAAATACGACATCATCAGCAGTGGCAGATGTCGACTTACCTGCTGTGGGCCTGAGGGGCCCTCTTCGCTCTCCTACGTAGCACATGTATCGGCCTGAGAGGTAAGTCCTCACACTGTATGACCAATGCTCATCTCATGTCAGAAGTTGCAGTGAAGCACTTACCTTATCAATAGTTGGGTCATCGGGCCATTGTCAAGAAAAGCAGTTGAAGACGACGTTTGCTCCGAGCCCTAATGGTCATAGCCGAAGATTCTCCTCGGTTACATCCGGCTTCACATACTAACACCGTTCGTTATTACCGTCCAGGCCTTCGAAAGCAATTAGATGGTTCCGAAGCGCTTACACACGCTTGGGCAACGTATCAAGCTTTCATCCGATATCCGGTTGTGTACGCCTTTCCAAAAACCCCGATTCCGGATGGGCCTCATTTGGCAAATATTCAACTCCACATGGTGTTGCGCTCTCGATCGGTTACGAGTCGAGTACATAGAGATCTGGTAATTAACCTTAAATAGAAGGTTGCCCTCCTTCTCGACGGCACTCTATCTCGCCAAGAGGAGGTAAATCCACGCCCTGCGCAACCCCCTCCCCTACCATACCCACCACGTCCAACGTCAAGCCAATCCTCGTGTCTCTACCGGGTGAGAACTAAGCATACCATGGCCCGAGCAATGCCAGACAGCATCGCCTTCGACGCATTTATGTATCCATAGCCAACTGTCGCGGTGATTGTCATCGTTTCCAGACTCGATAGGGGCACCTCAGCCCAATCGATTCATGTCTCTACAACGCTCAGGAGCTCTTCTTCAGAGTATCTCTGCCATTCAATCGCCCTTAAGTCGTCCCGTTCTTCATCTCGTTCATGCTTTGCTCTCTCGCAGCTCCTCGACATGTGCAGTCTCGGCAGTCTTCCGCTCGCCCAATTCCTTCCCCATCGCCTCCGCCGCGTAACTCTCGACGTTTGCACAGACATAATGCTTGAATTTCCTGGCCGGAACCCTGGCTTCAAACATCTCGTGAATCTCCTCTAGTGTCCGATCTCGTGTTTCCGGGAGGAAGAACCACGTAAACACCACGCAGACCATATTGGCTCCAAACCAAATGTAGCCGTATTTTGGGCCCCAATTGAACTTCGCCGGATTGATGAAATACGGCGCCGAAAACGTCGCCGCCCAGTTACCCAGGAAGTTCAGTGCCGTTGCTAAACCGAATGTGAAAGCTCGGAGCTGGTTGTTGACATACTCGCCTCCAAGGAGCCAGGCATAAGGCGCGTATGAAACGTACGCGAACGTGAACAGGGCGATGAACGCCACAACAACCTTTCCTGTTGTTTCAGTACCGGGTGCCTTTGTCCACACAATGGCCGGAACGAGCTGGCAGATTCCACATGCTGTGATTCCCACCAACATCACCGTGCGCCGGTCGACCAGGCGCACAAAGAAGATGCTGGCCAAAACACCGATCAAACCCATGCAGGTGACCATCACAGAGTACGCGAAGGGCTGCTTCACGCCGGCGATCTGGAGATAGAAAGTCGTGAAAATATTCAACCAAGATGATCTGTTGTCGTCGTTAGGTCAAGAAAACCGCGAACTGGCGCAAATTTGAGACGTACCCGTTGGCCGAGTGGAAACAGACGACAGCGATAGAGAGCAGTGTCCGGCGCAAGTTTGTACCCCGCCACATCTCCACGAACAAGGCTTTCTTGTTTTGCTCCAGCTGCTGGCGCGTGGACTGTCGGATCTCATTCAGTTCCGCCTGAAACTCGAGCTCGTCGATGTGCGGGTTTCGAAGTTTCCGTAGCGAAGCCTCTGCTGCCTCCTCCTTGCGCTGTGTCATCAACCATCTCGGAGATTCAGGAGCGAAGAAGAACAAGAGCACAGACTGGAGAGTGGGCGCCACGAAGAAAATCGCCAATGGGATCTGATACGCCGCTCGGTTATCCATGCTGTGAGTACCGTAGTCGACGCTCGCTCCTACAATCGAACCAATGGATAGCATGATCTGGTACACGGCGAATGCAATCCCCCGGAGGTGAGCGGGCGCGGCTTCGTGGACGTACAGCTGGCTGAACGTGAGGTACCACCCTACAGAGACACCTGGGACGGTCAGGACGAGATGGAATGGGAGTGTATGTTGGAACCTTACCCAGAACAATTCGAGCAACGTAGAGCGCTGCCTTGCTAGTAGTTCCCAGCTGAATCGCCGTGGCAACGAAATTGAGAAGGGCTGCCGCCCACAGGCCGTGCCTCCTCCCAAACTTGGAGCTGAACGGGCCCACCATGAGCGAGGAGAGGAACGTGCCGATGGTCATCAGCGACGAGATGAGCTGCTGCACGGTCGGATCGATGTTCCATCTCCCCAAGTCCTCCGAGTAGTAGCCAAAGACCTCCAAAAAGCCAGGCATGGACAAGAAGCCACCGACGAGCGCATAATCAAGCCCATACTGAAACGTCGATAGCGTTGCTATGGCGCAGATGACGAGGCATTTGGCATGGCTTCGCACATCGAGCTTCAGAGGATTCGCGGATATAGGAGCACCGCCGACCATGATGGCTGATATATGGTGTCAGCGAAATCTGGGGAGATGAGTATGACGACCGCGGCGGAAGACCTCTGCTTGAGGTGAGAGCCATAGCTAATATACCACAGCTCCGCTATAGTCGATCATACAGTGTTCTAGGAACCCCTGTGCCCCTCTACCGGATATTGCATTCTTGGTGTCGGAGTTTGCTCAAGCAATTGCAGAATATGGAGACGAGCGGTATGGAGAAGCATGGGGAAATCTTGGGGAGAAGATCCTTCGACCGGTTCCGAGCCACTCACACTTTGTCGACACGCTTGTTGATACCCATCCATACGGGGTTTCACCGGGCTAGCTTCTTGGTATAGCGGTCTTGACCTGACTCTCAGGTCAAAGCAGAAGGACGATCCGCAACTGCCGAAATGTGTGGATGAGTGGTGGTTGGACTTATGATGATCCCACATCTTTTGAAAGCTCCAAGGACATCCTTTCTGGTGCTACTGTGCCAGCAATGAAATGCCGAGTTCAGTGCAGTCCTTGCATTTTTGCTCGTCTGGACGGACTCCCCACAAGCATGGAGCAAGCTTCTCCACAAACCTTAGAGTCGGACAAGCACAAGCGCCTTTGCGGGCTCGTTATGCTTATCCGTGAGCTCGGCTTCGTCCGTGAAAGCGGAGAAGACGAAGAGCAGACGTCGCACGCCAAGACATGATTTCAAACAGTCGAGGACGCAAAGCCGAAGTCCACTCGAGCTCAACCTATACAGCACACGCTCAGCGTATCAACTGGTCCGCCGCGGTCATCTTGTGAGATGAAATCCGAATCTTTTTTTTCATGGATCATCTCGCTAATGCTGTAAGCAGCTATGTGGCGTCTGTATTGGTCAAATGGGAGCTTTCGACAGACACACCCTCAGAGCCTCTGAGTTCGACAGCTGTTTGCATACCGGAGACGGTCCTCATTTCTTAGATCATAACAATGTGCTACAACCATCTAAACTCCCGTAAATGACCCCGACTGGGCGTTTCCATAAAGAATACAGCAGGCAAAGCTTGATTGACCAGCAGCACACATTTATCGACCTTGAGAATGATAGGCATCGTCATGTCTGTTCGGACCCGTGCACGCGAGGCAACACGTGCTGCAACTCGGAGAATCGCACATGCAAGTATCAACACAAATATGGGTTTCCCGATACTGCGCTAGGCCCTTCGCGTCGACAACGGCCTTCCCGGTGGTCGCGGCGGTGCGAGCCGTTTGTCTGACCCAAACACCGTCCCATCCGCTCCTTCTGGTCACTAGCGATACACCGGAGGTGCTTGGTTATTGGCATAGCTTTGTAGGGGGATGCCGCCTTGGCCGTACAAAGGAAGCGGCGCTTCACCAGTGTATGCAGGTGCTGCACCTTGGCCCTCTCGGAAGTTAGCTGCTGCCGGCGTATTCATGGGCGCTTTCCGGGCCCGCTGACGACGTTTGAAGAACAGTACGGTGGCGACAAAAATGAACATCAAGACCATGGCGACGATGAAAATGATCGTGGCACGGTTGTTGCCGGCAAAACGAAAACCAGATATGCAGTTGGCCAAACCCAATCCCATCGTGAGGGGACCGAGGACCCGATGCCCCTTCATGATTTTTGCGGGTTGCTTCGTCTTCTTGTAGATCTGATGTCCAGTGAAACCGACGACCCAGGCGGTAAGAGCGAGACCAACGACGACAAATCCGACAATTTGATGAGGTGCTGTCAGATTAGGCGACTGGAAACGTCAGCACTGTGCACAAGCAGTCTGGGGAGGTTGCGCTCACGATCTTGTCCCTTTTGCTGATGGCAATTCCCACGCCCATACCGAGGATTGTCATGAGTAAAGCCAGTGACTGAACACTCCAGTGAAGCCACACCTTCTCGAAAACGCGGAGGAACAAGAGTCCTCCAGGGAAAACGATCAAGAAAGCAGCGACCATGAGGAACGCATGAAATCCAGTCGCGCCGCGGAAATGGCCGTCTCCGCCGACAGGACCACCTCCGATGACGGTATCCGACGATGAGCTCACCACAGGAACACCACCAGCCCCAGTGGCCGCCTGGAGGTTAAGGTTGAAGAAGTTGTAGCCCTCGTGCTTGCTAATCTGAGCACTGACGTCGTTTGACTTCAGCGTCCCGGTCGGACCAACAGCCCAAATCATAGCTTGGCTGGTGCTGTCAACGTTGATCTTTCCACCGTTCCAGCTGCGGCATTTGTTGCATTTTGCGTTGACAACGAAGGAGCCATCGACGATGCCGCTGCCGCTGAGGACATCAACCTGGACATCATTTGTGTGTGTGGGCATGACATGACCGGTCCCAATCCGAGGGCTGACCGTCACGTTCTTTCCATCCTGTGAAGCATATGTGACAAATATCAGGGTGCCAGCCATCTGTCCTCCTAAGCCAAAGGCAGCCCATGTTTGGCCGGCGGGTGCTGAGAAGTGGAAAAAGAGAGAGTCCGAGTTGTCGTTTGGTACGTTGATGGAGACGGTGATATTATCATTTGGATCCGGTGAGGTGCCTCGACCCACGTATGTCGAAGCCGGGACAGCAGCGTGCGCTGAGAGGAAGAATGCTATTTGAAGTCAGCGAATGTCAGCAGAGGTGTTGCTGTACTTACTCGTTAGACACAGCCCGATCAGTATTCTGATCTTGGATAGGGATTGTCTCGACATGCTGGGGATCGTGCTCCTATTACTGTATGTATATGCTGAACGAGACGAAAGGTATACTCAAAGCGCCAAAGGACGGAGTGAAGGACCAGACACAGCCAGAATAGTGAAGGAGATGGCTTCGACTTTGGCACAACGCAAGGAAGGAGGGAGGAGAGGGAAGGAAAGGAAAGTACTCGAAGTCAGACCAAGCCTGGAATTATCACCAAATTCAACAATGAGCGGCTAGGCAATGGCGCCTGTTTTGAGCAGAGGCGGGTTTCAGATGTTGTCTGAAGCTGAAAAGAGATGCCCGTCCCCTGGATAAACACTTCGCACGTTTTAGGGCGAGGTCCGTGCAGGAAGGGGTCGGCAGTGAGCACAGTCATCCACTCGATTGGCACATTGACGGGGGCCTCTGGAGCACCGCTCGACGGTGCCTGGGGCTCGGTCGAGCCAGCAAGTCCACTCAATCCACACAGCCAGGCCCTTGACGGGCTCCGAAAGCTTAGCGGAGGGGCTTCGATTCTCAGCCCCGGGGAACTCGATACGGGCGACCAATTGCCTCCAAGGGATTATACAACTGGCGCTTACTTCTTTTCAAGCCACAGGACAATCGAGAACATCAGACCCCGAAATAGATCTTGCCTGGCCGCCACACCATGCCTCATCCGCAATCTGGCGTCCTCCATCCGTCTTACCTGCAGGATATGATCTCTGTCGACCAGGACAACGAAGGAGAAGACGGACAGATCTCACTTCTGTACCAACGTGGGTATATTGCTACAATACATGATTTCGTCAAGTCGTCAAAACCATTCTTCCTGAACATTTGCAAAGTATCGTTGGAAGGCGTCCCCACGAACGGTGAAGTCTCCCACCGACGGCGACCAGCCAAAGTTGAAGACCGATGCCTCGTTGATAGTGAGTGGTACGTGCTCCGGAGTCCACATTGCCCCGACACTGCTGGATGTTTCCTGGGACACGTTGTTGGGACCTTCGCTCATTGCGTCGCCACTCGTTGCACCAAGTGACTCTCGTACTCGCGGATCCAGGGCCACGCCACCGCTGTAGGGTTGAGCATTGCCCATGCCGAAAGCCCCCATTGCGTTTGTGCCTGTATGGAGTGGATAGTCTTGCATGAAGCGCTCCATGGGAGTTGGGTCGGGTAAATCAGCGAAGTTCATGTCCGGGGTCTGCTTGAACTGTGTTCTCTGGCCCTGTTGCGCCGCCCTCCGCGCCCTCGCCTTTGCCATGAGGTGTCGCAACGGTTTCCACAGCATCCCTTTCTGATACTTGGAACTCATCATTCGCTCATCATACACTGATTCAATGGCTTGCCATGCTCGGTCAACGTCTGGCCCAGGCGGTCTCGTGCAGATTTCCGACAACGCGAATGCCACCGACTGCCATTGCATGTACGTCCTGAACAACCAGCCCCATTTCGCCGTGTTCTCGTTCTTCTCCAGTAGATGTGAGAACTCAATCACCTCGACCGAGGTAATAAACACCCGATCACGGATCTCCGGGGGCAGGGATGGCTCTCCATCAACGACGGAGTACGCACGAGGGTGGTGTACAATCAGCCACATCTTCGCCAGGATGAGTCTGGCTACCGTCGCTGCAACCCAATATATGGGCATATTCATGTCACAATGCTGCAGGTACTTGTCTTCAAGTCTGCGGTGACATTCATCAATCAGCCGTTCCTTCTCTTCCAAGGACATTTCTTGGTCCTGAAAGGGACTGTGTCCTCCTGGAGCAGTAAAGTTAAATCGCCGCGAAAAGACGCCTAATTCGTAGCGGATCAAGCAGAAGGTCATTTCAGTGGCCCCGACCCTTTCCTTTGGGTACTCCTTCATACCTGGGTATATATCGTCATCGTTCAGATTCAGCGGGATCTTTGTGTCATAGAACTGCTCCGTAAAAGTTGGGTCGACGCCATGATCCTCTGCTGATCGGTTGTCCAGAAGAGATATCTGCCACCAGAGTCTGCGCCGCATCTCCGTATCGAAGGGGTTGAGCCCAAAATGCGTCCCGTCGCGATGTATCCCCAATGCCTGTGCCAGGTGGATGGCGAGGCCTCCCAGTGCCCATACTAATCGGGAATCGTCACAATGCCTGACGAAGATCAAGAAAAAGGACAAGGCCTGCAAACACATGAGACTCGAGCTGTTCAGGAAATCCGCGCGAGCCAAAGCTTGCTCGGTCGCGAACCTGTACTTCTTGAGGAGAGAAGGTTTGTCTTCGTCCAACAGCTGCTGGCATTGCTCCGGCGTCAAACTGACCACCGCACCAAAATATATGGAGAAAAGCAAGGCCTCTGCAGGTTTCGAGACTCGATCAAGGCTGCTCGCCGCATTCATCAGGATGGTTTTAGCAGTCGGGCGATGTAGGATTCGGACGATCGGGTCGACGTTCTCCTTGAATACTTCCCACAAAATGAATATCTGGCTCGGACTGGGGTGTAGCTCCCGCAAATCATGCATGATTGAGGAATAGCCAAAGAGAAATGCCTGGTGGTTCGATTGCCGGTCGGTCTCTGGCGACTGGACCTCATCGCCGTCGTCGGTACTTGACGGGTCTAGCAGATCTCGCATTTCCGCAATCTAGGCAATCGTTAGCAGGCGCCTGGGACCAGCGGCGCAAGACATACCTCGTCACTCATGCCCGTCCAAAATGCATTGCTCACATAGCGACTGCGGTCGTCGCTGATGACCAGCCGCCCCAAGTTCTTGTCGATTGATTGTCTCTTTGAATCCGATCGGTCAGATGTCGGCGAGTCGCCTGCTTGGACGTCTCCGAATCGCGCTCGAATGTCGGCAGATCCTGTAAGGGTAGGCGAGACAACCCCATTCTCATCTACCTGGGCACCCAGACTGTGGACAACGCCCTCCAGCCTGCGCAAACGGGCCAGCAACTCTGCATCGGGCGGCTTTCTTGATTTCCTTGGTGCTCGGCCAGGTCCCGGGAACACACATTCAATCCCCGCTCTTACACAGTTTGCACATGGATTTTCTTTATTGCATCTCACCTTCCTGCGACGACATGTGACACAACTTCGCGGGTTCAGGCGAGGCGCAGGAAGGTTGGTGGCCGCCCCATTCTGTGTCTCTGATGAGACACCAGCGGAACGGCCTTCGCTCTCGCTCTTGCTAGGCTCGAGGTTTGTCTGTGCGCTTTCTTCGACGGGTTGCGACATCTTCGGCGACCGTTGTGCCAGCGATTAAACGAAAGTCATCTTGGTAGTGGAAAGGTATCCTCGTTGGGCCAGGGTAGATATCGTCGCGCTGAGATGTGAGCAATCTGAAAGCCACGCAGGTAGGGATTTGTTTGATCTTGTGTATGGAGGTATTAGAAGAAGAGTCAATTACGGCCATGCACGACAGGAAATGCATGCTATGTCACCCATCTGGATAGTGCGCCGGAGCGCCGGTCCACCTCGTACAAACTCCGCACCCCCACCTGGTTAATAATTCCGCATGTACGAGTTACGGACTCGACGTGCCCTCGGATTAGCCCTCTGCGGTTTGGCTTGCTCGCCAGAATACGCCTTTTCCATCAGGTTGAGGAGAAGGATATTACTTCAAACGGAATTCGGATCTAATCTACGTCCGGAAATCCAGGCACCTGACAAGCAGCGAGCCGATCGTCTTGTCTTTTCCATTGTGAGTTCCAGAAATCGGGAGAGTCCACCGCGAAAGGCAGTAGGTGATTGGAAGCCCAGAAGTACTATGCCTGCTCACATGTCCCGGGAAATCAGGTTAAGCTCGTTCCTTAGAGTCCCAGAAGAAAATATATGAGCGATTTATCAACCTCGCTCCGGCTCTATCAGAGCTCCCCAGCCTGGTCGATAAACCAAGGTTGCATGCCCCAGACCATTGCCCTAACGTCCCACAGTACATGCACTTCCCTTTGGGCCTACTCGCCACACGGGAGGTTGTGGCCGCATGGAGGAAACCCACGCCTTGAAAAGCCCTCCGCATTGAATGCGTGAAAGGCGTGGAAAGGGCCAAGAGAATTTCCCTGGGCAAACGACAGATACTTGAAACCGCATTACACCTCGCTCCGACAAAGTGAAACTCCAGAAGCATGCTCTCGTCATCGCTGGTGCATCGAGAAAGGATGAGTCATAGTCCCGCAACAACAAGACAACCTGTTCATGAACTGTGAGATCTCAAGAAAACCTGATCATCCCGATTAGCGCTTGCCTTTATCTTCATCCCGACCACGACATCGAACGTACACTGCTATTAGCCACCGACATCGGATCGGGCTCGCCGTCTCTGCCTACCGACGGACTCTCGACGCTCCCATGGATCACAGATCCCGACGTCGTGATAGACCTTTCACTAAAAGGAGGCCTCAGGCCCAAGCTTGAATCCTTTGAAGCAGCGGTGGGCTTGGGCGGCAAAGCCGATGGCCTATCCTCTGCAGCAGCATCGTTCGACTTCCCAGTGCCATTGGCCTTTGACCGAGCGTGCTCGTGGAAAATATCAGTCACCCGGTCAGATGCCACCCGCAGAATCGTTTGCATCAGCAAGTTTTGCTTCAGTGGCTTCGACAGATACTCGTCCATCTGTGCCTGGATGCATTTCTCGCGGTCGCCCAGCATGGCGTGCGCCGTAAGCGCCACAATAGGTGTCCTAGGAAGTCCCTGCTCCTTCTCGTACTGACGTATCTCGCGGGTGGCCTCGAAGCCACCCATGACCGGCATCTGGACATCCATGAGGACAATGTCGAAGCGGCGGTCCTTGATGGCGTTGACGGCCTCCAAACCGTTGCCGACCACGGTGACGACGTGGTTGTACTTCTCCAATATCTTGATCGCGACCTTTTGGTTGACCTCATTGTCTTCAGCCAGCAGAACATTGAGTGACTTCTTGTAGTCTTTAATGACAGGAGTAGACCGCCCTTCTAGAGCTGGTATCAGACAATTGCCTAGGTCGATCAACTGACATGGCGTCGTCATGTAAGAAGCTATGCCAAGGTCAAGTACAGTTTTGAGGCTGATAGACACAGTAGGGTTCAGAAGAACCATTGGAATATACTTGAACTTGTCAAGCTCCCGCAGCCTCTGTGCAGTTTCCAGCTCATCAATGACGATAACATCATACCCCTCGTCGCTGGTTCTGCCCTTGCGGTCAACAGCGGCAATAGGATCTGGGACCTCGATCTCGCTTCTCACGACCTGAACATGAAGTGCAAGCTCTTCAATCATGGCGGGAACGCGTTCGAAGAATTTGGACACTCCTTTGTCGACCACTAGCACTCTATGCTTTCGGAAAGGATATAGCTGTGAGCTGATGACACTGATGTCATCTGTCGCGTACTTGACGATGCAGGAAAAGTGGAATTCGCTGCCATGGCCAAAGTCGGAAGTCACCCAGACTTGACCCCCCATGAGGTTGACCAGACGTTTTGAAATGGACAGCCCAAGACCAGTACCACCAAATTTCCTCGTTGTGGAACCATCAGCTTGCTGGAATGTGTCAAATATAAGGTCCAGCTTATCGGATTGGATGCCAATGCCTGTGTCTGAGACGACGAACTCGAACGGGAACTCGTCGGGCGCACAATTGGAGATGAGATCTCTGGATTTCTTGATCGTGACCTTGACCTCGCCTTGATCGGTGAACTTGATGGCGTTGCCTACCAAGTTGAGGATGATTTGCCGCAGCCGGAAGGGATCGCCAACGACGTAGTCCGGAACAGAGTTGTCCACATCGAATGCCAGGCACAAGGTCTTCTCGTTGGCCTTGACAGCTAGGGACTTCAAGGCGTTGAAAACTGTCCCGCGGACCGTGTACGGTATAGCTTCTATGGCCATGCGGTTGGCTTCGATCTTGGAGATGTCGAGGATGTCATCAATGATAGTTAGTAGGCTGTTAGCAAGATTGTGGACAGTGTTGAGCATCTCTCGTGAGTGCGGCTTCAAGTCGTCGGTGTCAAGTGTGAGCTGTGTCATGCCGATGATGCCGTTCATAGGGGTTCTGATCTCGTGGGACATGTTTGCCAGGAACTCGGACTTCGTCTGATTCGCGAGTTCGGCAGCTTCACGCGCAGCTGTATTTCTCTGGATGCTGTCTCTCAGGTTCGAAATCATTTGATTGATTTTCCGCTTCAATTCGTCCATCTCGCCAGACGCGTTGACACTGATGAGTTTCGAGAAATCACCTTCGGTCGCTGCATCTGTGATTTCACCGAAAGCACGAACCTGAGCAGTCAGGTTTTCAGCCATAGTATTGACGTCCTCGGTGATCTCTTTCCATCGCCCACTGACATCGTGAACATTGGCCTGACCACCCATCTTGCCATTGACGCCCACATCTCGGGCGACCCGTCTTAGTTCGTGTGCAAATGTGGCCAGCCGGTCTACCATGTTGTTGATGGTGACTTTCAGGGTCAGAATTTCTCCATGAGCTGGCACCTCGATCTTCTTGTCCAGATTTCCAGCGGCAATTGCTTGTGTCACGTCTGAGATACTTCGCACCTGATTTGTCAAATTTGAAGCCATCGTGTTGACATTGTCTGTCAGATCCCGCCATTTGCCTTGGACATTGTCGACCTTTGCCTGTCCACCGAGCGTGCCGTCGGTGCCGACTTCCCTTGCCACTTTGCTGACCTCAAACGCGAAGGTGTTCAATCTGTCAACCATGGCGTTAATCGTGATTTTCAGGTCGAGGATTTCACCCTGCACATTGGCTGTAACCTTCTTTGATAAGTCACCATTGGCAACCGCAGTGGTAACTGTAGCGATCTCTCGCACTTGCGTCGTCAAATTCATGGCCATGCCGTTGACATTCTCTGTTAGATCTTTCCATGTACCCTCGACATCATGGACAGTCGCTTGTCCTCCGAGGACCCCATTGGTGCCGACTTCTTTTGCCAAATACGTAACTTCCTGAGCAAATTGCTGTAACTGGTCGACCATATCGTTGATCGTGATCTTGAGTTGTAGAATCTCGCCTTTACAGCTTGCCGTGACCTTTTGAGTCAAGTCGCCTTTGGCGACAGCCGTGGTGACACCTGCAATATCGCGCACTTGGGTAGTAAGATTGTCGGCCATGGCGTTTACAGATTTAGTCAACTCGTTCCAGGTGCCTTGAACTCCTTCGATCTGAGCTTGTCCACCAAGAACGCCCTCGGTTCCGACATCAGTTGCTACCCTGGTGACTTCAGTGGCGAAAGTTCTCAGTTGGTCCACCATGGTGTTGATAGTATGCTGCAATTCGAATATTTCGCCCTTTGCGCGGCTTTGGACTTTTTGACTGAGATCACCACGCGCAACAGCCTTGGTGACTGTTGCGATCTCTCTGACTTGGTCGGTTAAATTTGCTGCCATTATGTTCACTGCAACGTGTAAGTACAAGCCAGCCGCAAGGAAAAGTCGGGGGTTATACCATTATCAGTCAGCTCTTTCCAGATGCCGTGAACGCCACTGATTTGGGCTTGACCACCCAGTATACCTTCGGTACCGACCTCGCGAGCGACGCGGGTGACTTCGCTGCCGAAGATCTCAAGCTGGTCCATCATAGTGTTTATCGTGACCTTGAAAGCCGCGATTTCATCATCCATTTCCGTTGCCTGAATCTGCACTCGTTTGGACAGGTCGCCGTTGGCAACCTGGGTGATAATACCACCAATCTCACGTAGTGCCTTCTGAAAAGCTTCGTTGGCTTGCTGGTGTTTCCGCAGTTCTCTTTCCAGGATTGAGACATCTTCGTTCTCCACGCGCATGAATGCTTGTTTGGCCTGTTCTTCGGAATTGCGCAAGCCTCGACTGATCTCGGCAATTGTGTCTCGTTGGCTCTTTATCTGCTCCGCTTGCCTTTCTACATGTTCCCGTAGTATGCTGATATCATCCTCGCTGACTGTACGGTCGGATGCGGAGGGGCGAAGGGAGTGTCTGGCGGCGAGCAGGTTGTTGACGCGTTTCGACTGGGTGCCATTTGAGGCGGCTCTCTCGCTTGAGTCTGCGGAGAGATCAGTGCCCGCGTCTCCCAAAGAAACTCGAGCTTCGGCCGGGTGCCCAAGAGGTGATGTAGGACTCTGAAATTCACCTGGTGTATCTGGAAGTGAGCGCCCGACAACATCCGCCCTAGATTCGAGGTAGTGGATGCGCCTCGCGAGAGCCGCTATTTCGGCTTCCAAGTCCTCTTTGCTAGCTGTGTCGTCGCCAGGGAGCTTGTAAGGCGGCAGCTTCAAGCCATTGGTGTAGGCAGAGGCAGTCGAGCCTTTGGCCAAACCACGCAGAATTGCCGCAGCGGCTGCCAGTGTCTCGTCCGGGCGAGACATGGACGGCGCAGAAACTTCTATGGGTTGTTCCTCCTCATGAGTAGCAGTCGACACGTGATGGTGGCAAGCCTTTTCGGAGTGCCAGATGGCCCTGATCCTGGGCTGCGTCCAGCAGCGCACACAAAATGGCCGCAGAGCCACTTTGCTCGATGGTGGGAAATGTCGTTCGATGATCGGTAATGAACGCGGGCGCTGGCGGTCAGGTGGAAACGGAAGTTGAGTTGTATGGTAAGATGGGATCCTCGACCAATTCCCGAGAGCAGGCGCTGGGCTATTGGCCGACGTGTTAGGCGGGATGAGGATGCCCAAAGGCGCTAGGTGACAAGCGGATACACAGTCAAGGGTCCAGGCAAGGCAGGATGAATTCTCGGCTGCTGTAATAGTGGCTCTCTGATAGCAATCCGCAACATGCACTTCAAAGGAGGGCTCGGGGAGGGACGAAACGAAATCGACAATCTAGGTGCATAGGAGCATAATAGGGAAAGAGCAATCTCAACAGCGCATAATAACGGAGAAGGTTTGCGTTAGCAAGAAAGGGATGATAATGAATACAGTATACGAGTAGAGATGTATCGAAGGAACCGCGAACTCCTGAGAGCGCGATCGTCGTTGAAAGTGCCTAAATGGCCACACCAAGGATACCGAGGGACCAACAGGCGCAGGCTTCCACGAGCCACAAGCACTGCAGTGGCAGCCCCCGAAGTTCTGGCCGGATAGGGATGAGGCCGGGTCGACAATTGGTTCGTCAAGCCTTGACGAGGCACCCACTTGAGGGGTCGTTACCACAGTACATCAACCTTTTGCCCAAGAGGAGCGACAAAGATGCCTTGCTATCCGATGTCAGGACAAATAGTAATTTTTATTGCTTCGCTGCTGGTGGCAACAATGGAGACCCAGCGTGTAACTCCGGCGGGCATGCCATAATAATTACCAGATGCTCCTGATGGATAATAAGGATGGATTTTTGCTGCACAGTTTAAGTTCAAGCTGAAACATTATGGCCATTTCCTTCCAACATCGACGATGGCATCTTTAGAAGATGCCCCGAGCCGCTTTTTTATCACCGCTTATTGGAGATCGGCGTACTGTGGTATGCGAGCGTTGTGTGGCGGCTGAGCGATTGTGGTTAGACCTCGTGAGTGAAGTGTGCGTCATTGGAGCTGCCACCATGCAGTAGGTGTACAGTAAGAAAATCTAGCGTGCGGTGCAGGTAACAATGACGTGCCTTGTCATCTCCCAAGCCAGCCTCCTGATCAAAAAGAACCTGACCCCACTCAGAATCGGCGGTGACCTTAGATTTGGGACAACAGGATTTCCGCTTGGCTGGAGATACGCCGCGAGCTTGTTTCCGCAGGTTACATGTAAGAGAATGAGGACAGAATCTGCGTATATCGTGAAGCTCTGATATTCTGTGCAAAAAAGTTCGTTGATTCATATGTCTAGGAGCCCAGTGTATGACGAGGACATGTTGTTACGCTGCCTTCCTAATAAGCTGTGACATCCGTACTACACAGTAGAACGCAAAATGCAGTGCAGCTGTTGCTCATGCACGCACATATGAGTATTGAAACCCAGATCGCCATCAGGTCGCCATCTTTGGCTGCCGCGAGGCATGGGTGCAAAACGTTTCAGATCGCGCATGCTCCACTTCGAGCCACCCACAGAGGGGTGGAGGGCGTCATGATAATCCAATTCACAGGCTAAATTGTAGTTGGAGCTGGGATACACTATGTGGTGTATCGTGGTAGTAAAACACATGAGGCTCTTTACCATATGCCTGGCATCCTGTACTCGAGATTGTCTTGGATCACAAGCACATGGAAGACGAGACAAAAGTAGCATGGCAAGTCCCAGATTGCACAGAACATCAAGGTTCCTTCGTGGCAGGTATTAGGCTGACCATCAGAACCCTCCATGCTATCTCATCATGTTTCTCCTGTAAATTCCTGTGCAGCATTGTAATACATCGTAGAGGATCGTTTGTGGCTGGGTCACTGCTTCTGAAGCCTTCAATACAAAATTAAACTGGCCCTTAAAGGCTGAATCCTTCCAATGCTTCCAGAAACCCGGCTATCGCTCCGGCTCCAATTAAACCTTTGGTAGCACTTTCTTTGAAGTTCTGTCTGCTCGATTTCTCCCTCGAGTGTCTTTTCTCTTCGTGAGCGCGTGTTGGCATATTCTGCTGCGATAACCGCGACGGCGACCTCGCAGCTTTACCGTCCTGTGAACCCGGTCGGGGCGGGAAGCTCGTTCGCGTAGACGGCTGAGTCATATACCGTGAATTTGGGGAGGGGGGAGGGTACGGTGACAGTTGTTGCGGTTGCTGGGTTGGCAGGGGCCCGGTATGACGGGGAAAGCCGACTGTGTGAGATTGGCCATATATGCTCGGTCCACTGAATGTAGGAGCCGGTAGCAAAGGTGATGAAACGCTGTGGTTTACCATGCTCTGGTCCGGCGACGCCCAAGGTCGATGTCCAGGCGGATGATATGCTGGAGACGATAGTCTTGACGTAGTGGACTGGCCTGAGGCAACGGAAGGCTGGGTGGATGGTGGGCGGTTACCAGAGCCACCATTGATTCCTGCCACCCAGACTGCTGGCTGAGTTCCTGCCGCCGTCGAGGATTGCACTGTGGGCGCACTGCCCTCGGGTGCTTGTACCTTTCGCTCAACTGTTCTGCTGGCGCTACTCCGTCGCCGCGGCTTCGGCTGAGCGATTTCATGCTCGGATCCAGATGATTCGGATCCCGTGTCAATGACATGTCGCCTTGAAGATCGTTTTTTCGAGCTCGTGCTGCCCCCTGGGGAGTCTTCCACATCGCTGCTTGCCGCACTCACACTGGGCTGGTAACCTGAGTATTGCTTTCGCCGTTTGAATGCCTCATGCCGAGCAGAAGCCGAGTTTGGCTTCCTCCAGTCGGTTGTGGTTCCTTCTAGATAGTACCCGCGAGTCGCGTCTTCTCTTCCCCCGAATCTGTCATAGAATGCCATGTCATCGTCGTCTTCGGTGAGGTTGTCGACCGAGGGAACATACTTTCCGCCTGAGTGTCGCTTATGCTTCCTTTCCCGAACATCGCGCCAGATGGTCCATCTTTCCAGTAATGGGTCAATTGCTTGATTCGAGACCTGCACCATGTCCCGCGGAGAATGTTTGATTTGATGCAGAGTGTGGTCCAATTCGCCTAATGAAAACACCGGAAGCCTGACCAGGGCATTCGAAGTGGCATGATCAAAGGCAGAACTATCCGCTTGCTGGCCCGACTGCATCTCGTCCAAGTCCAGACTACTGAGGCTCGCCCGCCTGTCTTCCTCATCCTCCCTCTGCGAAGCCTCGAACAAAGCGTCCATGTTGCTCATCTGCCAATATCGAACGATGACAGCATTTTGTGCCACGGCACGCTCCTGATTGATGGCATCTTTCTTCACGGCGACCACTTCTTCCGGGTCACTATTGCTCCGTCAGCGCTCATCTTGGGCCGGATTTGCGGCTGTCTCAAACCTTCGGGATGTAGAGGCCATCAAACTCCCCAGCTCGAGTATCTGCAGCATCACCGAAAGACTTAACTGCAAACTCTCGATCTGTGCAAGCAGATATGTGACCCGGTGCTTTTTGAATGTCCGCTTGAACCTTTGTTGAACCGGGGACGAACTTGCGTCGTCCGCGCGTTGCGCATTGCGCACACGCTCCAACATCTCGTTGATTTCGTCAAATGCTCGTGTACCCTCATCTGATATGGACTGAGCTGTCTCAACTGCTTCTTGAGAATGGACCGAGTCCACTGCCTGCAAAACTTGGCCGGTGTGTTTTAGCGTCGTCGAGAACAGGGTAACGCATTTGGAGATGGCCTGGACTTCGAGCCCTGCATTTGCGACGTCGGAGCTGACGGCGTTGAGAAGTAGGGAGAGTTTGAAGCCATCCGCGGCAACACGATTGATTGCGGCGACACTGCCTGCGCATTCATCTAAGTATTCATTTGCTCATTCCGTATGGCCTGCATGACGTACCTGGGTCAGCCATCTTGACTCCGGATTGGAGCGCAAAGTCAACAGAAGACACCAACACTTTCAATACGGTCAGGTCGCACCATGGGAAAGAGAAATATCGACTGATGAAGGAGGCTGCAGCATTAAGGTATCGTGGTATAAGCGGGACAGTTGACACTTCAGCATAGCGGGATACGAGGCTGCAAGCTGAAAAAGGGAACGCAAGCACAGCGGGGAGACAAGCCTTAGCCACCAGTGGCCTAAAAGGCGAAAATCTCACAAATCAGTGTTGTCGTTGATCGGCAAACCTCAGCTGGAGTGCAGGCAGACCCAACTGTTGGGGGACTGACTGGCTCTGATTGACTGTCATGGAAAAGCCCGTTCTCATCAAATGGTTGGTTGACACGTCTTGGAGGGCGAGGTCCCTGATGCCAGAGCACTAGATGGTCCGCTTGGCCGTACAAAGACCCGGATTGCTACTGGCCTGGACACCGGGCGAAACCCTTCGAAAATGTAACAGCAGAGCAGAAAGGGTGGGAAAGAGATTCTTTTCACGAACGAGACTGCAATGCATAATAAATGCTCAATCATTGATCTCACCGACAACTTGCACGGCGAATCCTTCAGCCTACCTAATTACTGCCTTCCCCGAATAAGATTTAGGGTTTCTGTGCGGGCTTCACCGCACAGAGGCGTGGTAAACTGGGTTTCCGCTTGGCTTCTGGGGAAGCTGTGGACGCACCAAAACCCTGGGGTCGAGATAGACAATAGAAGAAGGCAGTACGAGGTATTTGAGAATGTAGGCTCCGTTGCAATAGAGCGAAACCGACTATTGGTGAAAATGAACTTGTCTTCGCAAATGTCAAGCCTTGCTGATTGTCTCGCCGCCATTGAAAATGCAGAGTCTAACAATGCTGCGAGCTTGGGGAACAGCATTCTGGCCATGATCAGAGTCGTAAATGGTGGAGCCCCGACGCTTACGCAGTCAGGTACCATTCGGTCGTTCCACGTTGAGCCTCTTCTCCAAGGGCCGGCAACGAATTAGGAAGATACCTAGGTATGTATGTACTCCGTACCCCTCCAAGACATGCTGTTCCTCCGTTCGGAATGTGCAAATGTGGTTTTTGCCATCGAGGCTTTTGCTTCGAAATATTTTCTCACGCGGATGGGCGCAAGTCCCATTACGAGTACTGTGTACCCAGTACGCGTTGAGTGCTCGTCTTTCCGAGACGCAGCGAATCGTGTCTCTCACCTTGATCGAGCTATGGAATGCCATTCCGTCGATAGCCCCTTTGAGGCTGCGTTTTCTCGCTTAAGAGTTCTCCTAGGCCTGTGGCGTTGCCTGTCATGGAATTTTCGGTGTTGCTTCATTCATGGAAATAGGCGACTTTGACCACCGAGTTAAACGAGCAGCATTTTGCCGGGGGCCCGGCACCACCATCACCAAGTTGGGCCCGCACCTGTTGATCGTTTTCTCTTTTACCTTTTGCCTTTTGCCTTTCACGTCGTCGATACATCAGGGTCTTTGATTTCAGAACTTATCACCTGAGGGTATACTGCGTCAGGCTTTTGTCCCCTCTACCTGTAGAAAGTACTCCGAATAGCCCGTCTGAACGCGAGCGAATCCAATCATCAGATCCCTCCATTCGCCGTCCCATTTGCTTCAACCTATTACCGAAGTGACCGCGACTTCACCTTACGCTTCCCTCAGTCTTAGATTTTGCACGATACCTGCTGTCTGCCAAAGGGTCCAGCCTTGCTGCCGAAACATTCTTTTCCTTCACACCAGCGCCGCCCTGACCGCCGATCGACACCACCTCGTTCCCTTCCGCAGTCTTCTCCTCACAGCGGCTGGCATGCTGCGCTCATGATGAGCCAACCGCGGAGCTGACCAACAGCCGAAGTCGACGCGGGTTATAGAGAGGGAGATGCAAAGAGCGACACGGGTGGTCATACCTCCGCCATGCGGATCTCTATACGGGAGCAGCTTGGGCTGCTTGTCCTCTTTTGCTCACTTATGTCGCTGATGGTGTTGGCATTGGCTGTCTGGTTTCAAAATTACAGCTTCATCACGAACATTAGACTGTCCGGCTTGTCTCTGGCAGCATCGTTGAAATCGGCACAAATCTCAAGTGCGTTGCTACTACTCGATTCGCAGTCGAGACTAATTAGCACGCGACTTCTAATACAAAGTGCGTTGGGAAGATACAACTCCGGGAACACTAGCAATGAGAACTGGTCGCGGTCTGTCACCGACTTTCAGGGTGCTCTTGCGAATGGTAGCACTCTTGTGCAGGCAATCTTGTATCCCAACGCATTTGACGGCAACCAGTCTGCGGTTGATGGCTTGCTCAATGTCACGGCGATGGGATTGAATGGGACCATTCAACTGCCCTACAACTACCCGAATGGTTCACCTGTATATTTGGGAGATCCTGGCTTGGGATATCCGCCATCATTGTATCCTAACTTGACATATGGCTCTCCAAAGCCGGGGACCAATTTCTCCACCATTTACTACGAGGGTCGAATTGTCGATCCAGACGACACACTATTCCTGGGACCGCTAGTCATCAACGAGACCTACTCCCTTCTGTCATTGACGGTGCCGCTGATCAACAACACGTCTCGGTCGGATGTGCTTGGTTGGATGACTGTTGTCGCCAACACCAATCTGATCTCGGCCATTCAACAATCACCCGAGGGACTGGACAAGACTGGGGAGACCCTGCTCATAGGACCAGCCACACCGAACAACCATTTCGGACAGCAAATTCGCGGCTCCAGCAAGGAATATGCGGCGGCCCAGGATGTTAAGTTCATCGTACCGCCTGTAAGCAACGCAACTCTCTCCCACCGTCACCAAGCGCGAAGTGGCATCACGAACTCCTCTACTCCTTTCCGTATGTCACAGTATCCGGCAGTCGTATCAGCGTGGACCAAACAAAACAAGGCTATCAATAATGCTGGTGCATATATCTCTACCTACAACGAGGATGGAGAAAAAGTCTCCGCCGGTTACGCAACGCTTTCGACGAGATATGTTGATTGGGTCGTCGTGGTAGAACAGTCACACAGCGAGGTTGTGGCGCCTATCCTTCACCTGCGTGATGTCGTTCTGATCTGTGTCTTCTCCGTGACCGGCCTCCTTCTCTTCGTCATGTTCCCCATGGCTCACTATTCTATCACTCCAATTCGCCAGCTAGCCGCAGCCACAGCTAGAACCGTGGAACCCTACCAGCCGGACGACAACAGCGAATATTCGAGCACCTTGGGTCAACGAGAAGGAGGACCCGAAGACAATTTAGGCGCGAGCGAACGTGAAGTGGCGCAGAAAGAGGGCTTTTTCGGAGTGCTCACCAGGATCACGAAGCCTAAACAGTCGGAACGGTCGAACACCCCGCGGCGGCGTAGAACGTTCAGAATACCGCGGAAAGTCCCGGAGCGCAAGCATTTTGTTACCGATGAACTTACTGAGCTGACGCGAACATTCAACGAAATGTCCGACGAATTGGCGATGCAATATGAGCGCCTCGAAGAAAGGGTCAGGGAACGCACAGCCGAGCTCGAGAAGAGCAAGAAGGCTGCCGAAGCCGCTAATCAGAGCAAAACACTTTTCATCGCCAACATATCGCACGAACTGAAAACGCCGCTCAACGGGATCCTGGGACTCACAACGGTCTGCATGAACGAAGACGATTTGGGCAGGATACGCTCGACACTCAACACCATTTACAAGTCAGGAGATTTGCTACTCCACCTGCTGACCGACCTCCTAACTTTCAGCAAAAACGAGGTCGGGCAACAGCTTTCAATCGATGAGACTGAATTCAGATTGAGCGATCTGAGCACACAGTTAATACCGACGTTTGAGAAACAAGCCAGAGAGGCGCAGGTGGACCTCAAGGTACTTTTCCTGGGAACGAATGACGCTTTCGGTGACTCGTCAGACAATTCTGGCGAGAAGCTGTATGGACCTGTCGGAACAGGTCGTGTCCGGGACATGTGTTTATGGGGCGACAAGAACCGGATCCTGCAAGTTTTGATGAACTTCGTCAGTAACAGTCTGAAATTCACCCCAGCGCATGGCTCGGTTACTGTCCGAGTTCGATGCACCGGCCTCGTCGAAAACTTTCCGAGTCGAGCCGGCAGCGCACGAAAATCGTCGCTGAACTCTCGCAAGTCCAAATCGTCGAGTAACAAGCGAGTGCGCATGTCGAATGGTTCTCTAGTCGGCCCCGAAAATGCGGAACACGAGAAGACGCACTCGAACTCTAATTCTGGCGAGGACTCGAAACTCAGCATTACTGTGGCCGGCGGGACTACTCACATCTCCAAAGTTGCGGAAAGGCAGAGATCAATGTCACCACCTCCTGTCAACACAAAAGACTTGAGCTTTGAATTCGAAGTCGACGACACCGGGCCTGGAATCCCCCCTGAACAACAGAAAATGATCTTCGAGCCCTTTGTGCAGGGCGATCTAGGGCTCAGCAAAAAATATGGCGGGACCGGACTTGGGTTGAGTATCTGTGCCCAACTAGCGGCTTTGATGGGTGGTGATATCTCTCTGGACAGTACAGTTGGTGTTGGTAGCAAGTTCATTATGCGAATCCCCCTACGCTATGTTGCCGAGCGGACACCGTCAATGGCATCCTCGACGCACAAATCGCTCTCGAAGGCTAGCAGCCTGGTCGGGCAACCCTTACATGACTCACCGCCTGAATCAACGATGCACAACCATACCGGCTCCACAACTTCCCTGCCGGCCACTCGGGATGACCAGTCCAAACTGGCAGACGTACCACGGATCGTTGGCTTCACCCAGCCATACGTGGCCAAGGAGACTAAAAGCAGCAATTCCTCGGAAGCCAAGCTCAATGAGATGAAGAAGGTAGAAAACGAAGCTGCCCAAAAGGGTCGAAAGGTTCGTGTGCTTGTCGCAGAAGACAACCAGGTTAACCAGGAAGTGGTGCTCCGGATGTTGAGGCTGGAAGACGTCTATGGTGAGTTCATCATCTGGCATCAGAATTTCCAATACTAACTCGTCCAGATGTTACGATTGCCAAAGATGGACAGGAAGCATTCGACAAAGTGCGAGAGTCCATGGTTAGTGGACAGCGGTTCGATCTGGTGTTCATGGATGTGCAGATGCCAAATCTCGACGGCATTCAGTCGACGAGGCTCATTCGAGAGATGGGATTTACATCGCCTATTGTTGCCCTGACGGCATTTGCCGAGAAGTCCAACGAGGACGAGTGTATGGCTTCCGGCATGGACTATTTCCTAGCCAAGCCGATACGACGACCGGCACTCAAACAGGTCCTGAAGAAGTACTGCGCAACGATTCCGGAAGAAGAAAATGAAGGCAGCTCGGCTACCGTGCCCCGCCTGGGACAAAACCGGGAACCGCCCTTGAACAGTGCTCAACCTGCACAAAGACGACCTGATAACGGAGTTTTAGACCCTGACGACATCTCGCCTCTGTCATAATTGTCAGTGTCTGGTTGCTACCGATTGGCAGTGGTCGATGTTCCCAAGTGTCTTTGTGCCTTCTGGGCTAAGGCAGTGATATGCCATTCAGCCCCAAGCACAGGCAGGCCCACTAGAACAACGCACATACGTGCCAGACTAGCTGTACGCGGTGGATTCCTGTTACTTTTAAAATTCGGGTTGGCTGGAGGGCCGAGCATAAAAACAGCGACGGCGTAAGGAGTTTGGCGTCATCCTGATGGCTCCCACAGTTTTGAGATGTTTGTGTATATCATGGTCTGAAAAAGCACGATATGGATGGCTCACGGTAGTGACTGGGACAATGTTACATCATGCAGCTTGCGGGTTTTAACCAAGCAGTGGTAGGTCCATATGTTAGCGAGCTAGTGGATGCAAAGCACACGATGATCTCGCAGTGTCCTGTCTGTCGCTTTTGGTCCTGTTGGACTTTTGCCTGGTGCGGGAGCTCATCCACAAATAGCAAACCGGAAACGCTCGTCCTCTAATCCGTACTCTACCTCCAGGTCCGCCTCTTTGCTGGCTCTTGAAAACGTGGCTATGGAGAGTTGGGGGATGCTGGCATTGTTTCAAGTCCCCCTACCTCGTCCCTGGACTCCTTCATTGGCTACGGTTCGCCCAGGCTACTGCAGGCCCTCTGCGGAATGTAGATCGATCTCGCCTCCAGATCAGATCCCCGATTGACATCACCACCAACGCCGATCAAAGACCACAATGGCTCTGCTCCGCGTGTTTGGGAAAACATCTTATCGTCTGCAGACCGCCACTGCTTCTAGGTTCTGTGAACAATCCGTGACTACCGCTCGGTCTTCAGGCGTCACAACGTTAGCATACCGACGTTTGCTCGTGGTAACAACATGGCGCCCTTCAAACGCAAAGCAACCGACGCCACCATTCCTCACCTTCCCGACCAGAAAAAGCCCAAGACTCTCCAGTCTTCTAATGGCCAATACAAAGACTCCACCGACGAAATAAAGTATGGCATCGTCTTGCGAAAATTCTATCCACCCGAAATGGTCAATGAGCGCGCTCTGGCATACAACGCCGGCAAAATTGAGCGACCGATTGAGACACTAGAGAAGGCCATCAGCGACACTCAGGTGCAGCGTGACAGCATTATTCCGGGCAAATGCATCGTCCATTGGTTCAAATGTGACACTCGTACGCTGGACAACAGAGCCTTACACTTGGCGAGCCAGATGGCGACGAGACATGCCTTGCCTCTGCTTTGTGTCTTTCTGTTATCACCGCAGGACTTCGAGGCACATCTGACCGCACCCGTTCGCGTCGATTTCATCCTCCGCAACCTCGTGAAATTAAAGGAAGGTCTGGCTGAGCTCGACATACCACTGTACGTCGAGACCGTGGAAAGGAGAAGGAAACTGCCGTCAAGACTCATCGAGCTCTGCACAAACTGGGGCGCAAATCATGTGTTCTGCAACGCGGAGTACGAAGTTGACGAGCTCAGACGAGAGGCTGCATTAACGAGGTCTTGCTTGGACAAAGGGATATCTTTCACGGTTGTCCACGATACCTGCGTTGTTCAGCCCGGCTCCCTCAAAAGCGGCGCCGGAGGCGCACTGTCAATCTACAGCCCCTGGCATCGCAAGTGGTGTGCATATATCAACGAGCACCCGCAGCAACTCGACGGCTTTCCCTCTCCGGAGAAGAACCCTCTAGGAACGCGACAAGCTTATGCTGACCTCTTCGCCTGCCCAATCCCAGAAGCTCCTAAGTCGAAACAGTTGACCGTGGAAAGAAAAAAAAGATTCCAGGCCATGTGGCCCGCGGGGGAACATGAGGCTTGGGCCAGATTGAGGAAGTTTATCTCGGAAAGGATACTCAAATACCATGAACACAGAAATCTACCGGGAGGAAATGCCACCTCAAATCTTAGCGCGCATCTTGCGGCAGGAACGCTGGCGGCACGAACTGTGGTTCGTGAAGCTCGTGAAGCCGCACCATCCAAAAGATTGACCGATGACCGGAAGCAAGGACACTCGATGTGGATCGGTGAGGTGGCATGGAGAGATGCGCGTTTACACCCTCCCTCCAATGATACGTACACGCATGCTGACCAGCCTTTTCAGTTCTACAAGCACGTACTGTGCCATTGGCCATACGTCTGGCGAGTAACCGCCTTCACCCGTGTCACTTGAGCTGACTCGTCTACAGCATGAACAAACCATTCAAGCCAGAGTACAGCAATATTAAATGGGAGTATGATATGGATCAGTTCAAGAGATGGACAGACGGAAATACTGGCTTTCCCATAGTCGACGCCGCAATGCGGCAGGCAAGGCACACTGGATATATGCACAACAGGTGTCGCATGATAGTCGCGTCGTTTCTGGCGAAAGACCTCCTGATCGACTGGCGCATGGGGGAGAAATGGTTCATGGAACACCTCATCGATGGTGATTTCGCATCAAATAACGGCGGATGGGGTTTCTCTGCTGGTGGGGGTGTCGATCCACAGCCATATTTCCGGATCTTCAACCCTTTGCTTCAAAGCGAGAAATTTGATCCAGAGGGAGACTATATCCGTAAGTGGATCCCCGAGCTTGCAGGAATCAAGGACAAAGGCATTCATGATCCGTATGGTCGGGGCCATGCAAAGATCGCAGAACAGAATGGCTATCCAAGACCGATGGTCGATCACAAAGAAGCACGAGAGCGGGCTCTGGCCCGATATAAGGCAGGTATTGGGAGGAACACAGCCTGAAGCATTACTGTCCCGCCCTCGAGTCTGCCCGAACGTGCCAAATCGAGTTCCCTTTGACAGCAAAGACCTTCGTGTTACGTTTCACCGAGTCCGGCATGGTCCACAATATCCAGGGTGTCGCTGTGTATTGAGAACTCACATGTTCAATTTGGTTCAGAAAGGCGTTGTGGCAATAGACAGCACAACCAGAGCATATGCACGGGCTGAGATTGAAATAGGATATCCAAAACAGTGGCCGGGGTATCGCTGAGGGCCAAACCGCCCTTACCACCGTTTTACCAACTGAACATCGGCTGATATACCGAGTACCGAGTAATATCTCTACGTTTTTCCTTGTCTTGCAGAACCCATGCGCCACGCACCATCCAGAGCAAGGGAAATACTCGTACTCGCAGATCATGGGTTAGTCGCCCAGAGTTGCAAGCCGGGAACTCGGCACCCAGGTGAACAAGCTTTCTCCAACCAGCCACCGCCCTTCCGATTATTCCTTGCCCCTCGTTTGCCGCCCGCTTCCACATTTATTTTCTTACCCATGGCCGAGGATTGGGTAGATGCGGTCACGATCCCCATGATCACAATGGAGTCGAGTACATCAATGGTGGGACCCGGCCATACTGCGCCTTGACGGGCTTTTCCACACTCGCTCTCATCATCGTCGGTGTCGCTCTTCCTGCTTCGTCTCCCACCGTTTCTGCGCCTCCTCCGACGTCCAGGATCCGATACAGACCGAATTCCATGGCTTGTACCGTCTGTCGACTGTACCCAAGTCATGGCAAAAGGAGCGAAGCGGCCACTCCAGCTGCCCAAGCAACAACTGCTCATTCTTGCAGCATGCCGCCTCGCAGAGCCTGTCGCATCGACATCGGTCTACCCATACATCGTACGTTTGTACGCCCATGTCATTGCGCTCTCGGCTAACCAGATAACAGCCGGAGATGATACAGTCGTTCAATGTCGGAGATGACAAAGTTGCTCAATGGGCCGGCCTCATGTCCGCCACCTTTTCCCTTTCGCAATGCCTGACCGGAGTCGCCTGGGGCCGAGCCTCAGATCGCTTTGGCCGGAAGCCCATCATTATGCTGGCCTTGATCTGTACAATGCTGTCCAGCATATCATTCGGATTTTCGAAGAATCTTGCCTGGGCCTTCATAACGCGATCACTGCAGGGCTTGTCGAACGGGAATGTTGGCATCATTCGGACGGCTGTTGCGGAGTTGGTACCACAGAAAGAGTTGCAGCCTCGTGCTTTCAGTATTATGCCGCTGGTGTGGAACGTCGGCAGCGTGTTTGGGCCATCAGTCGGTGGATCTCTCGTCCATCCCGTGGAACGATATCCCAGATTATTCGGCAAGATTAAGTTGCTTCAGGAATATCCCTTTGCCTTACCCAATCTTCTGATCAGCGTCCTTTTTCTGTGCGGGATTCTGGCGGGATTCCTTTTCTTTCACGAAACACTCGAAGAAAAGAGGTCGCAGCGGGATTACGGTCTCGTCCTTGGCAAATTCCTGACCCGCCCTTGCGTCCGAAGGCCACACCGTCAGACGACGCTGGCGGAGACTGAAGAGTCAGAGGGCTTCCTCTCCGGGATGTCGAGCGAGATGTCAACGCCGGTGTCCGGCTCGCATCATGCTATCCACCGACTGCCGAAAACTTCTCCAGGATGGGGGGAGGTCTTCTCCCGACAGTCGAATATCAACCTGCTTGTCTACACGTTCCTTGCCGTATGTTTCCCGCTGCAATGCAAAGAATGCTACTGTTCCAACTCTTATTGTCGAAAATGACACCGCGGCTGACGTCCTTGCAGATGCACTCCGTTGCCTACGATCAGCTGCTAGCGATCTTCATGCATTACCCGGTGCAATCAATTCATTCTCCAGAAGTCCACCTCCCCCTCAAGTTTGCGGGGGGCTTTGGCATCGACTCAAAAGCAATCGGCTTGTTATTCACTGTCTACGGTATTTTCGGCATGATCATCCAGTTCTCTGTATTTCCACCGTTCGCAAGGAAGTACGGCGTGCTGAATTGCCTCAAGGCCTGTTGCGTGGCTTTTCCTCTAGCCTACATTGCAACACCCTTTACAGCTCTTTTACCTACGAACTCTCTGAGGCAAGGAGTTATGATGGTCATAATGTTGGTCAAATGCTTCTGCGGAATCTTCGCATTTCCCTGCTCGACCATCCTTCTCACCAACAGCGCGGCTAGTCTGAAGATCTTGGGTACTCTCAACGGTGTGGCAACAAGTATTTCTGCGCTTGGGAGAGCTGCTGGCCCGGCTTTGGCAGGTGTGACCTTTACAGAAGGTGTGGATATCGGATATGTGATCATCTCTTGGTGGACATTGGCTTTGATCGCAGTCATCGGGGCTGTTCCAGTCTGGTTCCTTGTGGAGATGGAGGGCTTCGGAGAATCCCAAGACGATGATGACAGTGACGATGAATTGGATATTGAGGAAGACGACGACGCCAAAACATCCGCTGTTTCACCGTCCGATGCGCATCTTAGAAAGCATGTTCCTACATCTGTCTTCGAGGATGCGGTGGAGGACGATCAACTCACACCCGAGGGCAGCTTGCTTAGACCTTCAAATCCTCCTTCTCGGCGCCAGAGCTTACAATTGCGACGAGTCTCGAGCCCGATCGGACTAGGTCCAGGTGTGATTCCACACGGTGCCCGCAGATATAGCAGCGAATTAGGGGCTACAAGAAGCGGGTTCGGGGTTGGTGGAACGACATATAATTGAGCATATACTAGGGCCTCAACGTTGGCATTATTCATGGTGTCCTGGATGCCCGCATACAGAACAGGGTCCAGAAAGATATGAACAACGGTCCAACTATCGACTAGAGGCGAGCGGTGGCACCCTTCAATATTTGGGTGACACCTGATCTGACCTCTTCGACAATATCTGCTGCATTCTCCAGTTTGTTCACAAGGCCAACACTAGCCCCAGCCCAGACGTTCGCACGATTTGTCGTCCCGAATCCGGCATCTACACCTGTGACTGATCTTTTGTGCTTTTCTCGGATCTGATCGATGCCAACCCCTCGAATATGGTCGTTGTAGCTCTCCGTGACTAGACTTCTCCCGTCATAAGCTTCTGGCCAGATGTTTGGTCCATTCACGTTGTCGAACAATTTGCTCCGAACTGTGCTTGTCGCGCCGTCTCTCGCTGCAAGCACCAGATCTCGGTATCCGGGCGGCACATTCGTCTCTCTCGCCGCAAGGAACCTTGTTCCAAGCACTACCGCGGATGCCCCGAGGGTAAAGGCAGCGGCAGCACCACGCGCATCGGCGATGCCACCAGAAGCGAGCAGGGGAATACCGCCCAGACCATTCGCACTCAACAGATCGCTCGCCTCCGGTAAAAGGGACACGATGCTTGCTCCTCGCTCGAAGCCATGCCCTCCAGCGTCAGCGCCCTGTAATATCAACGCGTCGGGCTTTGCTAGCTGCGCAATCTTCAACGCTGCGGACACGGTGCCGGTTTGAATCCATATTTTCGATCGCGGGGAGACTTCGCGAATTCTACCGGCCCACGCGGCGTAGTCCTCCAATTCCTTCGCGGCAAACAACCATACCACAGCCGGTTGATATTGCTGCAAAATCACCAGAACCGGGTCGAGTTTGACGACGAAGGGCAAGAGGCCCACGCCAATCGGGAGGACGTCACCCCGCTGTGTCGGTCTCAATGCCTCTCGTGCCACAGCCAGTTCTTTTTCCAGATCGCTGGACATGATGGCGCCAACCATCCCGAGGCCACCGGCTTGTGTAACTGCCGCTGCAAGCTTTCCGCCCGCAAAGCCGCCCATAGGGGCATTGACGATGAGCGGAGACGATGCCCAGTGAAGATAAGAACGGAGGATTTCAGCCATAGCGACGTCGTCGGAGTCAAATGGCGGTGTTTTGTCGAAGCGACCAGCGGTGACAATGATTTATTGGGCGGACAGTGCGACTTTAGATAATGCTAGGGCTTCAGTACACTATCATGTAGATCTTATATCTTATACCTTGGATGTTCAATTGTGGTGGTGGCACTGAAGGACGGAGTCAAAAATGACTCTTACTCGCCTTTATCTCACTTCGCCTTAAGTCTTAGTCTTATAACTATCCTTTTGATGTAGAATTCAAACATTGGAAACTCTCCGCGGAGAAGCCAACATGTTACATCGCCTTGTCATAAGATTCTTTCTGGTTTCGAACGAGCCAAATAAAGTTCGGGGCTTTTTGTGCTTACAGTTGGCAGCCCCGTCAGCGTTGAGCTCCTGGTGTGCCTGATTGCTCAGTCATCCGGAGAATCCAGTGGATCATTGCGTTTGCAGTCTTGGGGTTAGCAGTCGTGTGTTTCAACTTTGTCATCTCGGTGGTGGGAAATCCTGTCAAACTGGAGAGGGAAAGCCTGGGAACGGACATGACGGGGAGGCCACAAATAGTACATGGATCGACAAAGCTCACAAGAAAGGCGCTTTTGCCGAATGCCACTGCACCAACTAACTGGTCTTGCTCATGAGAGGACAATTTCTTCTTGTGACTCGGGTGGAGTTTGGATTGGAGCACGGGTGCGATATACTTATAGCACTTATTTCCACTGTCGGGCTATTCCAACAGCTTGGAGGCCGCTTCCAACCTCTCCTGAATGATTCCACTCCATCTGAGAGCGTTCGTCAAGTTCTTGTCCTCAAAGCTCTCCACGAGACCTGGATAGGTGGCGCCGGCATACCCCGTCCACCGACCTGGTGCGAAGACAACATGCTTGAACCAGGGCCGATCATCCAAACCGCCAGGGAACAGAAATTGGCGTTCCAGTGCCTTGTATTTCTCGTTAGCATTGCGCACTTCGTAGAACAGCCTGACCTTCTTCCACCAGTCCCACCATGGCAGGTCTTCAGAAAGCCTATCTGTCAAGTCGGCTGTATATTCGTCGAATCTCACTGCCGCTTTCTTGAACTCGATTGTGGCGTTGTCAAGGGCATGGAAGCTGAAGCTCGACCCGGTCAGATGCACCTTTGACCTTTCCTTTACATCGGCCAGATAGGTCTGGAGACCTTTGGCATAATCTCCAGCACTCAGCGACAACACAGGAGTTTCGCTCAATTGTGCAATGAGAAGAGATAACACTTTCGCTACAGTAACATGGTAATGCCAACCCTTGTCGCCGTAAGTGTCCATCCAGTGGAAGGAATCATAGTTCGAATGGTAGTGGTAAACTGCGTCATTCGGTCCGCTGCCGAAGCCAAAGTCGAGCGACGGAATTCCGGCGAAGTCTTGGAACGCTGTGAAGTCACTTCCTGATCCCATGGTCCGTATGTGGCCGTGCCAGAGGTCTCCAACCGATTGTCCTGGGACCGTTTGGTTGGGAGAAACAATTGAACCGGTAACTGCATATAGTAGTTTGTTCAGCAGCGGAGATGCCGCTGCATCAAAGTGTTTTCCACGAGCACCGACATCCACGTTGAGGTATGCAATCGTGCTGGCAGAGAGCCACGGGAGGTACTCTTCGACCCATTCGGTTGAACCGACAAGACCGTACTCTTCACCGTCCCAACTCGCAAAAACAATGGTCCGGAGGGGCTTCCATCCTGCCTTGAGTGCCTCTCCGAAGGATCTGATGACTTCATTCAACGCCGCTGAGCCCGAGTTGGGATCGCCAGCCCCGCCTGCAATCCAAGCATCACGATGATTCCCGACAACTATGACTTCGTCTTTGGCAGTGCCATTGATGACGCCTATAACGTTCCAAAGCGGCGTCGTCACGTACTCTTGCTCGTTGACCAAGTTGAGAACCACCGAGTCTGGTGATGGACCGATGTTGTATTGCACGCCCTTGTACCCCAAACCTCCGCCGTGCCAGTACTTGTTGAATGATGTGGCATTCGGGCCATGTCCATTCAGTGCCTTGAGGAGAGGGAGAGCATCAGCGTAGGAAATAGGCAGCGAAGGTATTCGAGGAGTAGAGAAGTGTGGATCGACGCGAGGTGCGCCTGGTTTAGACGGATAGCCAGGGGTCGTTGGGTCGCCCGGAAGAGTGCCTGCGGAAACACCTGTCAGCAAATTGTCAGTGAAGGACGACTTTGAAGACCTACTGATATATTGCGTACTGCCTCTTTGCACGCTGCTTGGATTTCTCGCCGGTCCGTCAGGGTAGGTTTTGTGCCCATTCTCTTCTGTGATCTCTCCGTCCTCCTGCGGGTCAGAGTACATGACCACTCCGACCATTCCCAGTTCCTGGGCCCGCTTGACCTTGAGACCCCGGAAGATACGCCCATATTTTGCAAGAGCAATTTTGCCCTTCAAGCTTATGTTCGCGGCTCGTAGATCCTCAAAGTCTTGGTAGGTCCCGAAATTGACATAAACATAAGGTGCGGTAACGTTACCGGAGGCAGAGTAGCCGTGGAAAGTCGGGATGCGGTCTTCCAGGGAGGTTGTCGGGTCATCATCTATAATGTCTTCTTCCAGACTAGCTTCATACTTGACCTTCTTCCCTTCCAGCAAAGCAAGACGATGGCCAAGGGGGTAGTTGATGAAGACGTCGTAGGCAACAATCTCCGTCTTCACCCCGAATTCTTCCCACCTTTCTCTTGTCCACAAAGCTTGACTGAGGTTCTTGCCAGCTAAATGAGGCCCAGAAGTATAGTATTCACTCCATGCACGAGCCTTTTCCTCGCTCGGTGTCTCCAGTAGTAGTTCCACGAGTTTAGCGAAGTTGAGACCGTTGCTTTGCGGCCATGATGCAGGATATGGACGAGACCAAGGGAAATAAGACGAGACAGAGTCGTGGCCACGAGGCAGGATGGCGACAGGGATGAGAAAGCAAATGGCGATAGCGAGCAGGCAGCTGCCAAGTGCTATGGTACAGAATCGCTTGAAGGTCGTATGCGGAGTTCGTTGTGGACGCCGAGTCACGTAGACCGTTGAGATGAGCGGTGTGCGTTCATCCATTGTGAGCGCATTCTTCTCGGCTGGTGAGAGAGGGCTCGAAGAAGACACCCGACCTATTCGCATTGACTCAAGTTGATTGATTCTGGTGTTTTATAAAGAAGACCTCATATCTGGGTTGACGCAATCCCGTTATCAACCAACTTCACTTCCCCACACAAGCCAAGGAAAGTCGCCCGAGTTGCGTCTCCACCTCCACGCAAACTCGCGACGGTTCGCGCTCTTACGCGAAGCTCCTTTTCCCTTATACCTCTTGACCTTCAGGAGAACTCCTGCATTTGTCCTTTTCCTGCAAGCGCCGGAAGCCAGGAAGCTCGCTTGCTCACATAGAACTCCACTCCCGGTTCTGCATCTTCAACGCCCGACTCATCGTCAAGCGAACCAGCCAGAATGAGAGTCACTCCACGGAACGCCTCACCATCTGCTCCCTTGCTGATAACACAACCACAATTCTCACAGAATGAGTACGTCAAGGTCATTCCACTGTCTTGAGTGGTTGTATACGTCTTGGGTGTTCCTTTCGTCACCTTGAAGTTCCCTTCTGGAACGACAATGTTGGTGGTGAAGAGGGTTCCGCTCAAATGGCGGCAAGTTACGCAGTGGCACGCTGCCTGAAACAGTGAGCCTCATCCAGAAACACGGTGGAAAGCGTGCATACCTTCAGTACAGCTCTCCGGTGTACTCATACTTGAGCTGCCCGCAAAGGCACCCTCCTGTTGGCATTGTAAATTATCTATGAGGTGGTAAAAGGTTTCTGCTCCGATACTGTTTCGGTGGCGGTTGACGAAGTCCAGTTGGCAGAAGAGGTACATTTATACCTTCTTAGACAGGACCTGAAGCTCAACATGTCTGCACCTGCTACCTGGCTCAGCTCCAGCGACAACTCCGCGCCTGCCGCTTCTTGAATGACCAGACTCGAACTCGTACATCCGAGACGATCGATCACTGGCTGGTCTTCAAGCCAAAATCGTATACTTGCTCGTCGAAATGTCCTTGACAACCCATCGAGCTACCATAACAGTCCTTGGATCAATACCGTATCCGGAATGACCCTCAGCTGGCCCCGTATACCTGTCAGCATGTCACCAGAAGGGCGCAAAATACGGGGAGAATCCTTGCCCTTGTGCCAGCGGCAGCTGACTTGGTCTCGGTATACGCGAGTAGCTAGCTGATCTTTTCGTGTTATTCGACCAATCGATCATCGACTGTCCGTGTCCATACCCCGGAATTGCTGTTAATTGCGCAACCTGGTCCCGACACTTGCCAGACTGGACTGAAGGTTTCCTCCGACCAAGGCTGTCTGTCAGCCTAAGCCAAGACGGGACGGCTTGGCTTACTGTGTACAATTCTCAAATGACACCTGCGCCATCTAAGAAGGCCGGCCGTAGCACCAGGATACTAATCCCCATTACTATCTTAGGCAATATTCAGCATCCAATCCTGAGAGTTCCCGGATTCAGCGCAACTATGTCTTGACCATCAAGATAGTAGTCACGACGAAGCGGCAAAGCTACTCTGGCCAGGATTGAAGTTTCGGACTCTTCGAATTCATTTAAGGACGCTATAGCGGTGAGTGGGGAGCTGTCTTTCTATACATGAATGGAAAATGAGGCTTCTTGCGGCAGCTTGTTTGCGTCGTGCGACCCCCTGACGATGAAGTGTTGTTTTATCGAGAAAACCCTCTGTCCCAATGGGCCTCCTGGCCTCTAGCATCCAAGAAGATGCGATGATCGATGGTATGCCACCTCAGCTTTGTATAAGGCTCTTTGTGAAGATGCCCTTTCGGTACGCAAGCCCAAGGGCCATCGATTCTGCGTCTCCTGGTGGGATAAGCTGAGAGGCATACATGCCACAATTGCCTGCTGCGGGATCAATCCACTGGAATGAGTAAGCTTCCATACAGTGATCAGCGAGGAGTCTTGACAAACCCAAAATAAGTTGGGAAGACCTCCCCAGGTCAGTGTCCCTTTCTTACAAACGCCCTCCACGTCTTCCATGTTTAGGATGCCACCAAGACCGAAATTCCAAGCTGCACTATCAACACCACCTCGAAACATCGGTCCCGCGAAGGGTTCGTTTACCGTGGCTATCAGGTGGCTGTCGTCAGAAAGTTGCGGCGAGAACATCGACTTCACTGTCTCCGGCCGGAGGAGTTTCCCATCATTCTTTAGCAACGAGATGAGCACCTTGACGTAGTCGGGAGCAGCAGAATATAGCCCGCCACCACCAAGATCGTCCTTGGGATCCTGAATGGCGTACGGCTCGGTGGGTACAAGATCTCCCTCAGGTGTCCGCTTCGTTGTAGGACATAGGTTTCCGCTAATCTTCTGGTTCTTTTCCGGGCGGAAACCAGTGGAGGTCATACCGAGAGGCTCAAAGATGTTCTTCTCCATATACTCCCCGAGGCTGATTCCTCCATTCACTCGCTCAACCATCTTGCCAGCCCAATCGATGCTTACACTATACGCCCAGTTCTCGCCAGGCTCGTACAGAAGAGGTGCAAAATATTGTATAGTCTGCGATGCCAAATGTGAGCATTCAACCGCTGCGAAGGAAGAGGAGTGGTGTTACTATGTCCCCTCCACCGGGGCGGACCCCTTCACCGCGCCACTCCCGCCACTTTGCGAGTTCTGGCGAAAGGAAGTCGTAGCCCATTCCACTGGAATGCGTCAACAATTGACGCAATGTGATTTTCTTTGTCGCCTTCTTGAACTGTGGTTGGCCGTTGTCCCACCCAGTGAGGATGTCTGGTGATGTCCACTCGGGGAGGATCCCGGACACATCATCATCGAGTGTCAGCTTGCCTTGCTCGACATTTTGCAGTGCGCAAATGGTTGTCAAAAGCTTTGTGCACGAGGCGATCCAGAAGGTGGTGTCTTCGCTCATCGGTTTAGCGGTCTTTGGGTCAACGGATGTGGAACCTTTGGCATCGTGGTGCAATATGTTGCCTGCTGGGACGTCAGTAAGTTCCTGGACTTGATGTTGAATTGGCAACCAGGTACCGGAGGCGTCAGCTGCAACCACAACAGCGCCCACAATCTTTCGGCCTGGCCCAGGTTTTGTGGCAGACTCGAATTGCTCTTCCCACGCCATCTCGACTGTGTTTGGAGCGAGTATCTGACTTCCTCCCTTGGTAAATATTCGCGCTCGGTGGCCGCTGCGACTCCTTGTCTTGTGTCTCGGAAGCAAGCTTATATATAAAGTATTCACTCTTGGCCAGGTGAGTTGTTTCGCGGAGCTATCAGTGACGATTCTTCAAAGAATTGCCTAGACGCTTGTACGGTATTCTCCTCTGGGCTCGACGTGAGGACCAAGAATTATCTGCAGCATTCTCAAGAAAGGCTCCGCCACGTTCTAATCGATGCATGATATATTTATCTCGGTCAGTTGGATGGCACCGACCCCGCATTACTGTCGGGCATTGACCGGGACAGCCCGGTGTTTCACATCCTCCCTCGGTCCCCCGCTACTTTTCTTTTACAACGTCGCCGAATCCGAAACGGCGAGTCCATCCATCGTGAATCTCGATGTGATCACCCAAAAATTCAATATGTGGCTGAGACTGGCATGCTTTATTGATGTCTTGCCTAGGGTCAGAAGGCCTGGGTGCAGCTCCGCTTTGTATTGAGTTTAATGATATGGCACATGTCGGTAAGCACAAACTGGTACCAAGGAGATAATCCAGCGATCCTCGAGCCTCATTCTGCACTAGGCCTTGAACATCGCGTTCTTGCAATCCCGCAATCCCGTGTAGCTCACCTCTTCACTGGCACGAACATTCACATGCCCGAAGATCCTTTATTGTACCCAATCATTTTCTTGGGAGAGATGTATCGCAGCGTCCCGCTTGTAAATAAAGCCACGACGGCAAACAATAGAAGCAACAATACCCAGAAGGACATGCTGAACGCTTCACATTTGCCTCTCGCTCGTAGATTTCCACGCGGAGTGAACCGACGGTATCCAGGGAGACTGCCACCATATGAGAGGATTTGTTCTCGCATGGGAGAAGTGTCTCAAGGTCCAGCACACGATTCTGCAGCAAGTCAATCTCGGGGCTCATCTGTCACATCTGGAGTTCCGCCCGATTCACGTAATTGATGGCATGTGTCATGGTTCCGCTATGCCATCCTCCTTTGCTGATAATGCGGGATTGCCAAGCGCCGTCGTTTCCCTCCAAAACACATATATACTAGTCGCTTCGCTCACCATCAATGTCCGGTGGAGCTGCATCATCCTGTCGTTGAGATTGCCACGGTAATGACGTTCAACAACAGAATGGGCTGCTGGCTTAGAGGTCCGGTTCTGCGGATTGGCGGCGAGACAGTTCTGGGGGCCGCTTCCCGCGGCGCCTCTGATGTTGGGGCTGCTGTGGCTGATTGGCCGTTGAGAATGCGCGCGGCGACATAGTGAGGTTCCGCGAGAATAATTGGGAAGAACTTCTCGGAGGCTGCTTCGCAGATCAACAAGAACAGTGACTTGAGGTCTCAGACCCAGAAGATATGGCCCAGGCGAGACAGACTGGCTCTGGGATAAGATCTGGTTCTGTGCTTGCGCAGACTTTGCGGCTAGTATCCCATAACTATTCAGACCCTGACCAGACGACTTGAACAATACTCGTATCTGATAGCGAATCCCAGCTATACTGTGCTGATATGCTTGGTGACTGTCCCTGGGAAGGGTGCGGAAGCATTATGCCTGCCAAAAGTGGAACCCTCTGAAAACAAGGTATCAGCGACATGGCCATCTTCAAAATCGGGCAGAGGGTATGTGTTGAAGGAAGAAAGAGCGGGATCGGCCGAATCATCCCACACTAGCTGTCAGCAAGTCCATAGCCAGATTAGGGTACTATACTTCAGAGATGAAATGACTGCCTTGCCGAAAAGAAGACGCTAAGCAGGAGAAAGTATGTGCCTCACCCTAGGGTTTTCTTGAATTGCTCGATGTTCCGACAATAGACAAAACGAGGACGAACATTGTGAACCTAATTATTTCGATTGCAGATCCAAAGGGAACATGACAAGAACTCAGTAGGATACCAGGCGAGCGGACTCTAGCCATCATTCCTAATTGCTACAGGAACAACGCGACTTGTAACATTGTGTGAAAGCACCAGACGCTTGTTGCGTTCTGGAATCAAAAGAGAACAGGTAGTTTGCGATGCAGTTGTTCTGGACTGCTGTAGACCATCTGCAAGGATTGATTCGGAGTAGCATCGGGTATAAATTGCCCGCCCCGAGCGATGAGCGCGATGAAGGCTCCAGCCACCTTGGCGTTAGTGGCGTTTTTATTTGCTTCGAGACCCTGCAGGTGTCCACCCGTACAATTCAACGCTGTTTCCTGCGCTTTAGAGCCCAGCAGTCACCCGAATCTCGGAGAGCTCGCTGAAAATTCGCTTGTCGCGGAGATCTTTTGCTTGTCTCACGAGGCTGAAGTACTCCCACTGTAACCTGATCTGGTCGTCACACCACGTGGCTTAAGTGACGCATGATGTCCAGACTGCAATCGCTCGTTTTCCCACGATCCGCCCGAGAGTCAGACCACCCCGCCCGTGACCTCAGCGCCATGCTCGCTCGGCGATACCATTGACATGGACGGTGTCAGGCAGGAAGACGACACGGACAATCCGGTTCCGAGAGACTCTCAGGTCGATCAGATCCTGCGCCGCAAACGCAAGGCGCGGAAAGCTCGCGTGTGCTACCCATGCAGGCAGAGGAAGGTCAAGTGCGACTATGGAACCCCATGCCAGCGTTGCGTAGACCGAGAGCACCCGGAATTATGTTCTTATCAACAAACACCTAAACTACGATCGCTCGATCCCAACCTTACCTCATCTCCGGCAGGGGTTGCTAGGCCTGTGGCTGCTGAAGAACACCCACCTGAAGACAGCCAATTACGGTCGGAGCTGGAGAGCGTCAAGGCTCTGCTACAAGACGTACAAGGAAAGCTCCAGAGTCAACCTCCATTGCAAAAGCAGGCTCCAAGCAACATTGCCGACCGTGGTACAAGAGATGCGCACCCGACTCCCTTTGGAGTTCAAGCTCCAACTGAGCTTCTTGGTGACTTTGTCCATCTCGGTCGTCACTCGGTTCCCGCCATGGTCATGGCACTAGGCACCAGAAGTGACAAGGAAGCTGTGCAGAACATCATCGGCGAGGGCGCCCTACCCCTTTTCGGCTTAGACAATGACAGCGCAACATATCCGTTTGTCGATCTCTGGGGACTGCCTACCGGTTCCTCTACCCGTGTTCTCGAAATCTGCAAAATCGTACCCTCTGATGCTGATTGCTTCCAATTCCTTCGACAGTATCGAGACGTCGCTCATATTCTCTATCCAGCGGTAGTCGACGTTGACCAGCTGGAGACGGACTTGACCCAATTTCTCATCAGCCGATCCAGCCAACAGCCACCAGTTGACAACTACGTCAATGCATCGTCGACCGTTTACGGGAAGAACCTGCACTGGCTCAGTCTCATGTTTGCCTGCCTTGCATCAGGCTGTCAAGCTTCTTCGCTCCCACGGAAGGAACGTCATCTAACCTCTCAAATCTACGGTACGCAGGAGCCCGCTCCAAATCCTGGCATTAGATTTCGAGGCTGATAACACGCACAGTGTGTTGTGCATACGAATGTCTTCGGTGTGTCAATTACCTTTGCCATCCGACGGTGTTGGACATCCAATCGCTGTTGGTTCTGGGAAATGTCATTGCAAACAACATGAACGCCGGTGTTGCCTGGTCATTGCTAGGTAAATGCATGCTTTTCACAGCTCCGCGCACGTTTCTCACAGTCAATAGGATTGACGATCAGATTGGCAATCACAATCGGCTTGCATGAAACCACCGATTCGCCCGAGCCTTCGGCTGAAATGCATTCTCGACGTGAACTTTGGTGAGCGTAATCGTCTTTGCGAGCCCTGAAGATGCTGACAATCTGCAGGTGGCGGATTCTTTGGCAAGACAGTTTGCTGTCAATCACATTCGACCGAGCTCCATCAAGTTTCATGTTCGCCTCCACACAATCTCACCAGAGACAAGCTTCCGCCATGACTGCGATGTCGTACATTGACTGCATGAAGAGCCTTTGCAGTACTGGACTTCACATCGTCCAAGAGCGTTCCATCTCGTCAGATCTGCCCTGGGAGCCTTCGAATATGCTCAAGTTGCAAGGGGAACTCACCGATATCTTGAGACACGCAGCCCCGCATCTCAGGGACGTTACCTATTGCCGCTCGATCAGGGATCAGCTGGAACATTGGTGTTTTGATCTCCACATCTCCTTTTTCACATCAGAGCTGTTCCGTCCACTGCTAAAGCATCAAAAACCCAACGCAGACCAGATGATCAAACTCCGAGACAGCTGTATCGAGAACTTGGCAAAGACGGTTCATGCATTCCTAGGACTTCAGAACGTGGCCTCGAGCGTCAAGACTTCCTGGGCGGTTCTGCAGAAAGCGTTGAGCTCGGCTTTGATGTTGAGCATACTGCAGGAACCGTTGCGGGACAAACATGTGAAATCACTACTGGACAGGTTTATGGCCGTCATGGTGGATCTGAACTCCGGCCTCGGCCCTTCTGAGCTGCCTGCGCCCCTGTCTCGGTCGATCGCTGCACTGCGACGGCTATTGGCTCTACCTGCGAATAGTAATGTCAGCGCAAGTCGAATAATTCACCTTCCAATCGAGCCTGGCCAGGACACCGAAGAATACGGACACAAATCAAAATCTCCGCACTCCATGTCGTCGTCTCAAAGCGGAGCGTCGCCGTACACCTTGAGGGATAATATCCTCTGGGGAGGTCCCGGCCATGGTATGATGCCGGAATGAGTGTCCCGACCTCGTCTCGATTCTCAGTGATGTCTCAATGCTGGGAAAAGAGGCGTTTTACTGCTTTCGATCACCTATCGCTGTATGTCTGCTCATGATGGACGGAAGTTCTAGACTTGTCAGTCTGCAGTGACCCGGGCGGAGGAATATGCCCGCGGTGGGGTCACGGTTCTCTTCGAGAGCTGATCGGACAGTTATACTTCGGTACTCATGCCCTAATTTTGGCCCAATCAAGAACCAGAAATTACGCTATGCCCAGGAGTCGAGTCCAAAGGAAGGTATGACCATTGCACTACGGATAGAATCGCCGGGATGTTCTACACCTTCGGATTGTCTGACAAGAAGCACTCCCGGTTGGGATCACGTTGTGCTCTCCTGTCCGCGCCGATCACGCCACTCCGAATACGAGATGGTCAGTGGCTGACAAGAGGACTCTATGAGCTGGTAGTCAACCGATCCAAGCTGCTGATCATGATCAGATGGTGGCATGTGTGGATTTCCTTGAGCTTCAAAAGCGAGATAAATAAAGTAGAATGAGCGTGTCTTCGGCAGCTGGACCGATCCAGTGCTCAAAGAAGTGATCTTCCAAAACATTGTCTAAATTAAGCAACAATGTCTGTACTCTTGGCTTATGCCACCGCAAAGGGCTCGACATGCGAAATTGCCGAGCGGATTGCGTTGAAACTCAGAGATCTTTCCATCGACGTCAAATGTGTAGCCATCGGCGACGTTAGTGCTACATCCCTACCTACCTACTCCGCCATTATTGTTGGCAGTGCCATCCACGCTGGCTCATGGCTCAGCCCTGCTCGTCACTTTATCGACAGGAATGCGACGGTCCTCAAGAACAAACCTACCTGGGCGTTTAGTGTGGGCATGCCGCCACGGGAAGAAGATCGAAGAAAGGAAGAGACCGCGGTCGAAGGCAAGGTCCGGAAGGTGCTGCCAGAATTGCGGGGGCACGAGCTGTTCCAGGGCCGCTTTAACAAGTTGGATCTGCCATGGATAGGCCGGGTTATTATCTCTTGCTGCATACCAAAGGAGAAGACAAAGTGGGGAGACGCGAGAGACTGGGATAAAATCGATGCTTGGGCCGAGAGCGTCGGAAAGGAGATTAAGAGTTTGTCGACTCATTGAGGAGATAAGAGGTTTTGTAATCGTCGACGTCTGTGAGCGAAAGGTGCCTGTTCAATATGAGCGCTTTGATAATAGCATGGGTTGGTGGTGTGCGAGGACTTTACTTGAAGCATTCCGAATTTGGGACCGAAGTTAACTTTGATACTATGCCTGAGCCGAAATTTCGTACAAGGAATTGAGAAATGTAAATCCAATCTCTTCACCTAGTGTACCAGGCGTTGTTAGGCCTACATTTACAAAGGACTCACTCTGCACCCCCACTAATAGTGATTCTCAAGGTCAAGATTGAGGGACCCAGAGCCTCAAGATATTCCGAGACGCGATATGCTGGATGCGGGCTCTGCCACCGCGAATCGAGAGTGCGGCAGTGCGGAAGCTCGTGAGTCTGCTTCATCCCAAGTGAGTATAATCTGTCAAAGGGCGTCTTCCGAGACCGCGATTGAGGTCCCCGTTGGATGCGGTCGGTGCAACCCGCAGCGAGTTAACAACCTCAGATGAAATATTGCAGAGATAGGGCCATATGCGGACAGACATTGCTGTGACTGGTTGGATGGTTCTCTGGAATGGCGTGTTTTGCGACTTGCCGGCGATCGTCGTTGGAGCAATCCAGCTTTGCAGTATTCGATGTCTCGTGGTGAATCGAAGCGTTCTGATACGCCCAGCGTGGGTTAGCTTCATACAATGGATCAAGCGCGATTGGACTGCCAAGAAACGTTTCATAAGTGGCGGTCGAGTATTTGCTCTGGGAAGGCCGACGCCGGCGTGAATGGAATCCTGTGGGAAGACATATAAAGTAGTAGAGTAGCAACCGTAACATGGCATCGTAGTAGCGCCTCAGAAACGTTTGGGGGGCAGCTCTCGAACATGAAGGTCCCGATTGTTGTCCTTTGCTCGGGCTTCGCAGCATTCGTCGTCGGACAGAACCAAAGCCAAGCCCAGTGTCTTCAATCTTTCAACGGTACCATTGGAAATGGTACAATAGGCTCGGAGCAGCAAGTCAGCAGCCTCACTGTGCGAACTGTTAATGCAACCGATGCCAACCAGGGAGTCGCCGTCGACCAGGAGTATTTCTATTCCATCGACAACTATTCGATCACCAAGCACAACAAGACCACAGGAAGAGCAATCCAACAATGGTATGGAGGAGCCAATGGGCCAATCATTCACCTTGACGGCGGTGTTGTCATCAACGGAACCCTGTACGCTCCTCACTCAAATTATCCAAACTTTCCCGAGACGTCTTCGGTCGAGGAGTGGAACGTCACGACAATGGAGCACATCAGATCATACTCGTTCGGCGTCAATCGTGGGAGCTTGACATGGGTCGACCAGGACAGCACTGGGACGTGGTATGGGGCGTTTGCCAACGTAAGTTTGTATTTTTGCAACGACAAATGGTTGTCGTTTCGACCTGCTTATGCCATGAGCCAAGTCCTACCTTCTGTCAAGCAGTGAGTCAAGCCTCGACTGCTAACACTCTTTATCTTTTTAGTATGACAAGATTCAAGCCGGGCAGACACAACCATATGGATTGAGCATCAACACGCAGTTTGTCCGCTTTTCTCCCGGCCCCGAATCCCCTTTTCAATATATTGCCCAATCTTGGATCTTCCCGAGAGAGCTGGTATCAACGAATTTCGCACCAATGTCCAACTCCGGTGGCAGCTTTGCTCCGGATGGTTGGCTGTACATCACTGGCCACGATGCGAGCGCGGCGTACGCCTTGCAAATACCGTCTGCCGGTAGTGTCCTGATCTGGGTCGCAACAGTAGATCTGCCAGATATTGCTGGCCAGGGAATCGCATGGGATAGGAGCGCTCGAACGCAGGGAGGTAACGGAACGCTCTATGGGATCAGTCGCGAAAGCAGGCAAGTTGTGGAAATGAGGGTGCCGCTGCAGGCATGCAGGCCAAATACGGATCTGCCGGTTGGTGTTGTATTAGGACCTGGGGACTTTATTGATCCCAACTCGGACTGAGGCCGTAAAGTTGTACAGAAGATCGTGAACATAGTCAGATCAAGTGTGGCAGAGATCAGACCAACAAATGGGGGTGTCGCGCGATTGATGGTTCCGCAAACACCTTGTGGTCTTGGCTAAATTTAGGCGGTTGGTTACAGAACTTCCCGTGAACTTCCTGTGGTATCGGTACATTGTTTGTCCGGCAGTCAGAAGCCGGTCCAGGCCTCCAACTGTATCTGTCTGCAATGCTGAACTTGAGAAGCTCTTCAACTGGAGCTCAGTGCTTCCACTTTCGTGGCCATCCAGTGATACGAGCTCATTGGCTGCAAAATCTACCAGTAATACCTTCGAAGATTGCTCGAGTGGTCGCCGCGTGCTGGCACCTAATTCCTTTGTCAAAGAAAGCAAACTTGGCTTTGGGCATATAGTTTTCTATCTCCCACCTGTTTCCTTAACTACATGCCGGTCACAAAAGCTCTCAAGCACGGAGGAACTTGGACGTTCACTGGCGCAGCTGCGGACCGATGGTCATTCCTTTGGCGGTAATGAATGGCATTTCCGATCTGATTGAAATCGCAGCTCGGGCAATCTACTCATGTTTCGAAACTCCCATCACCCTTCCTGAACCAGATTTATCCTGATGTATGAGTTAAGGGACGTCCGACAATCGCAATGCCATTTCCTCCAAAAGGCGATAACACGAAAGCTTACTGCGAAACTCAGCATCGACGGCGACTCTTGCGCTACTGTTCTCTCTCATTACTCCGTCTCCGCGCCTGGGCCTGCCGGTGACTTTTCCTCCAGTCCCACGAGTCCACTCATCAATGCATCGCCATGACACACTCTTTGCCTGGGGAGACAGAAACACTGTTGGGGACTTAGGTCTCTGTTGGCCTTCGCATCTTTTCATGTGGTCGGACTCTGCGCACGAGCGCGATTCGCATCAATCTGCGTACCTGCTCCATTGTCGGATCCTCGCACCGTATCGGTAGAATATGAATGGTACTGGGATCATGACTAAGGAAATGAAACCTGGAATGCTGCTTGCCCAACCCGCTCCGAGTTTTTCGTACATGGCATGAGTGAACACTGGAAATCTGCACGGTCTCAGCAACATCACTGCTCTTTTGGGGCGATACTTACGCAGCTGCAAAACCACAACGCAGGAGATCGTTGGCAGCGAGCACAGAGGCGGCATGCTTCGTGTACGCCAAGGCCAAGTACGTCAAGATCCCTTGCTGTTCCCATGTCAGCTTGGGCCGTCTTGGTGGACTTTGTGGCAACATACAAAGAAGACAAACAGGGCGAATCCGAAAGGCAATGATCCGATGATTGGGACAATCCAGTGACTAGACACGGTCAGATAGCTCCGAACCAATCTCCCGCCAACTTACGTCTGTGCAGCTCCTGCCCATCCAAACCAGAACATACTGATTGGGACGCAGAACGAGCCAAAGAGCATCGTCCAAAGCCATTCTTCAAGCGGCGGAGGCCGCCCATCGCGTTTCCACATGCCTCCATATCGGTGCCGGATAAACCACATTTGGACCACCAGACCGAGCCCTATGCCGATGAGGACGCCAAAGAAGCTCAACCCAATCATCCCCGGTTTCCAGCCATATAGCTCGCCGTAGACGTACGGAAAAGCTTCGAAGAACAGGTACTCGAGGCCGTACAGCAATGCCAGGTAAATCGAAAGGAGGAGCACTAGAGCACGTCAGTGGCAAAATAATGGAGCATTGGGGCGAACTTACCAATCGGTTCGTACACCAGCAACGTAAATGGTCTGATCATATAGATGTGAATGGCATCTTTCATGGTGAGTTTCCCGGCCCTTTCTGACAAAGACCTCCAGTTTGGGTTCCCCGTTTGCTGGCGGATCCTTGCCGCTCTATCGGACAGAATCTTGTCCGCCGAGGTTTCGGGAAGGCAGAAGAACGTCAGAACCAGCGTGAACGCCGACATCCACAGGATTGCCCATATCGTCCACCTCCAACTATGTTCCTGATACGCGAACCCGCCGAAGAGCGGTCCCAGAACTGGACCAAGAGCTGCGATTGCGCCCCAGATACCGAGGCAGTAAGGGACATGTTTAGGGTCAACGATGTCCACAATACTTCCACCGCCTACCGCAAGGCATGGGCTGGCGATGAAGCCTCCGAGGAACCTCATGGACAACAGCGTACCAAGATTCCCGGCCAGTGCAGTCGGGACTTGAAGACAGACGAAGACGGCGAGAGTTGGAATGTACACCATGTTGCGCCCAATTGTTGGGATTTCCGAGAGAGGTGCCCAAAGCTGCATCCATGTCAGTCAGCTTGGCCTTCAGCGTGGCTCCCATGCTCACCATAGGCCCAAGCCCATATCCAGCAACGAAAAGACTGAGTCCGAGTGCTGCCACCGCAGAGCTGCAGTGGAAGTATTCCATTACACCGGTTATGCCGCCGGAGAAAATCGAGGAGGAAACGGTGACGATAAAGGTGAGGACACCGACCTGCTCCTTGTTAGTCTCCAAGCTTCACGATCCTAGGAAAGTGCGCGCAGGTGTACGAACTTGGGACACGATAAAGCATTTCGCAATACTCGAGAAGTTTCTCGGATTCGCAGGGTCATCATCACCATCCCAGCCGACCAAGAACCTATCCTTCTCTTCGTTCGGCTCTTCAGCATCATTCATCTCATGTTCCTCCTGGCCCGATTCCAATGACTGATTTGCGTCCTCGTGATCAATCCTTCTGGGCGCAGTACTGTGGTTGTCGGCCTTCGGAGTCGAGCTTGGAGGAGGCAATCTCTCATGCATAGCCCGATCTGAGTGGGAGCATATGCGCCCACGAGATATGAGCCGCAACAGTGTTGCAGCCGCAGTGTTCTCAAAATACACTGTAGGGGCCATGGCGAACAAGTGGCGGTACTTTATGGGTTCGAAAAGACAGAAACTATGCTTCGTTGGCCATTGTCCCTTTTATCTTCCGTTCCACACTGCATATTGCTCTCGGCTCGGAAGCCCAGCGTCTATCCGGACCTTCGGTGTCTCTCGTTTCCTTGAGCCATGGCCAAGGGGAAGTGCTGACGAAAAGCCTCATACTATAGCGATGTTGGAAATACCCCTACAGGTTACAAGATATTTGCCGTTCCTGGAAAGCCGGAGCGAGCACTTCAACTCCGGTCCCCACCACAAGATTATTCTGGAAATTAAGAACATGTGAAGATCCATCTCGGTGTATTGACCTGGAGCTCCGCTTTATCGATATGTAACCGGATGCACTTCGCTGTAATTATCCCATGCGCAGCCAATATCTCTAATAGCAGACTCGTTAATATAGAGGGATGTTCCACTCCTAGCACCTTCTCATACCCGCCAGTGCCCGTCGATACATTGATTCTACCCCATTATACTTCCCTTAATATTATAGTACCGTTACTAGAATACTTATATTAAATAATATCTACTCGTAATTAAGGCCGCACACTTCTTTATAAACTTCGAGGCTTACTCTCGCCATCCTTTCCGCCACCCTATACCGTCTACTAATATAACTATACTACGACCCTTAATATAGGACCGTTACCTAGCCCCTTAGATCATCCGTCTTATCCCCTCAGTACCCCTCTATAACTTCTATCTATAGAAATAACGCCTAATATATTTACTAGTTTATATAGTCTCCCGTTAGAAACACCTCGCTTAAGATATTTATATATTACGTTTACTATCTCTCTAACTTATAGTGTAGCTTAAGCTATTTCTTCTTTAAGAATTATACCTATTAATATATATTAAATAAGCTTTTACTTACTCTAGAGCTAATTAATTAGTATACTTATAATATAGTAATATTCTCTTTAGTTAATATCCCCTCCTTTATTAATATACTATCTATAGAGAAGATAGTCTAGGATCGCTTTACTATTAAAGAGACTTATAAGCGCTAGTAGTCGCGCCGCTAAGTTCTATATCTATTAAATATATCTATACTATAAACTAAACTTAGGTTTAGAGTAAAATAATAGAGATAATATAATAAAATTAGTACTATTATATTATAACTTAACCTTTAAGGCGGCCTCTTTAGATATATATTATAGAAGGTTACTTAAGGAAGTTATATAGTATTATATAGTAAGGTGCCCTACTTAGCCCTATTTAGAGATTATATAACTAAGTAATATAGAGTACTATATTTAGAGGTGCTTAGTATACTTAGTAATAAGTATACTAAGTATATTAAGTACTAATATAGTATATATATAGGCCGATAGCCCGTCCCTAAATATCTTCTATAGTTAATTTTAGTTATACTCTAATCTTTATCTTTAGAATAAAGAAGTTAGACTACAGATCGGATAGTTTCGGGTCGGGTTTTCAGGGCTGGTATCCGGTCCGATAGTAGTACTCGGACACTTTTTAGCTGTCCGAGCCCGAGTCCGATAGGGGTTTTCCTAGTCCTATAGGGCCTAAAAAACCTAAAAATTACTAAAAATAGTAGTAAAATATACTATTTTTAGTAATTTTTAGGTTTTTCGCTGTCCTATAGGGTTTATTACTAAAATTATTACGTCCAAGTACTTTATTAGTAAGCAGAATCGCTGTCCGATAGGGCCTAAAGCCCTACCGGGTCGTACTATCCTACCGGATAACCCGGCGTCCGATCTACAGTCTAAAAGAAGTATTATTTTACTACTATACTATTATAAATAACTATATATTTTTATCTTTAGCTAGTATCTATACTACTTCTCTAGTAAGAGAAACTCTTAAAGTATAGACTTATCTTATATAGAGCGATTTATAATATATTAATTATTTATCTTAATAAATAGTATAGATATTTAGTAGTACCCGACTAATATTACTAAAGACTAATAATCTAAATATAAAAAGCCTTAGAAATCTATTAATTACTAGCCTAATATAAACCGGCGGAAGTATTAATAATAAGAAAAATATTCTTAAGATAGATTTATACTATAAAGATTATAATAAACTTAATATCTTCCTAATCTAGCTTAAACTTATATTTAAACTTAATTTAATTAAGTTTAATATAGAAGCTAGTAAAGTTATATATATAATAATATACTTTAAGGGATTAGTATTTATATAGTTTAAACTAATTATAAAAAGTTATATAAATAATAATATTATAAATATAGAAATTATAATATATTTTAAATACTTTATTAAGTTTAAAAATTATATTTAAAAAGTATTTAAAATTATTAATAATAAATAAATAGTAATTTAAATAATTTAACTTCTTATAATTTAGATATTTAATATAAATATCTATTTTAAATAGGCTTAATACCGTCCTAATTAGAAAGTTAAAATTTTAATTAAGATTCTAATATTTAATTAAAATTTTACTATTAAATATATAATATATTATTAATATATTATATTAAGATAAAGTTTAAGTTAAGGTAGTCTTACTAACTATATTTTTAAGATTTAAAATAATAAATATATTCTAAGTACTATTTTACTACTTCTAAAGCTAATTACCTAACTAATTATTAGGGACAGGCTTAAAAGGGGTTCGGAGAGAGTTCTGAATAGCGAGGACGAGTTTAAGAGAGGTTCTAATAATAATATTAACTATTTAATGCACGGTAGAGTATAAAACGAGAGATAAGGAGCCTTTAAGAGAGGGTGCTGGTCTTGAGGCTTTTTATATAGGTCTCTTAGGGATACTATTCATCCTCTAATAGAATATATCCCTCGGATACTATTCGAGACCTTATTCTATACCTGTTCAAGTATATAATATATCTTAAATAGTATTCTATACTTATCTAAGACCTCTTTAAGGCAGTATACTAAAGGTGAGTATATTATTAAGCTATTATAGTATATACTCTCCGATTAGTTAGATATACCTATATAACTTATATAGTTATATATATATGATCTAATTAGTTACTTAAGTAAATATTAGTGTATACTCGGGAGGGTTATAGTTTAAGGCTGCGTAGGTAAGGCTACGCGGGCTTATACCGTAATAGTACCCCCTCCCTTATAGCGGAGCTCCTACGACGCGCCGAATTAAGGGTCTTCGAGTGGCGTATACCTTTAGTTGGTAGGGTGTTATATAGCACCTTCTATTATAGTAGGGGGCCTCGTGGAGCCCTAGTCGGGCTGGGTGTGCGTGGTGGAACGCCGTTATAGCGTCTAGTATATCTTATTTAATAAGATACTATAGTTCCTATATATCTTCCTAGTCCCCGGTCTATTTAATGAGGTATTTAAGCTATTACCGGCGTCCGTTAATACGAGAGTCCTTTATAGATTCCTAAGACTAGAGGGTTTCGCTGGTCTCGGGATCCTCCTCGGAGTTTAGGGTTTCTATAGTCTATTCGGGGAGAGGGTCCGAACCTACTTAAGAGATAAGGTTTATATAGAAGATAGGGTGAATATCTAGATATCCGGAAAGGTCTAGTTTCACTATTAGGGGGTTTAATTTATATATCTTAAGAATAGGGTAAGGTCTAAGCGAAATATTATTAAGCTTAGCGGATAGTTAATAGGTGCGGATATTATCCGCGTCGAGATATACTAGGTCCCTAACTTAATATCTCTTAGTAGGCCTTTAATACTAGTTTACGGACGCTTTATATATCGCTTACGAGATGAGTATCGCCTTATATAGGTGCTTATCGAGAGCCTTTATCTTAATAACTAGTTCTTAAACTCTTAGAAGGGGGTTAAAGTCTTTTAAGGGTTCTTTAAAGCCGATTTAAGGGTGCTATCCGTAGTTTATAAGGAAGGGGGATACCCTTATAGTAGTAGATTTAGTGTTATTAGCCGTAAACTTTATAGCTAAGAGGTATTATATCTAGTTATTCTAAAGGTAGTTTATATATACGTATAGGTAATGAACTAAGGACTAGTTATTCCGTTTAGACTAGCTATCGGTCTCTAGGTGGTAGGCTATAGAGAGTCTTAATTTAATACTAAGTTACTTATTAAGGTGTTCCTAGAATATTAAGAGCTACTAAGTACCCCGATCTAAGACCTATCTCTCTAGAGTTCTATAAAGCTTCTAGATATACTAGTAAAAGGCGTTTATAGCCTCTTCTATAGTTAGTCCTATTATTAGTAGGAAGTATCTTATCTTTAAGAGTTAATTAGTTACTACTAAAATATATCGATATATAACCCTAAGGAAGATACTTAAGGGGAGGGGTCTAATATAGTCTATAGTAATATCGGCCTATCGTTATTATAGAGGTTTAAGGAGATAAAGCTAACCCTAATATAGTTCTTAAGAGGGCTTTATATATTTATAGATATTATAGTTTTATATCTATTAGGCTATAAAGCGCGTAAGGCCCGGAAACTAGTAGTTATAATAAAGGAGGGTAATTATCTTAGTTCTTTTAGGGTGTCCGGAGAGGATTATATTATAAAGGGTTTAGTAAATCTTTACCCGGAGATATATTAAGTTAGGTATATATAGTTATTAGTTAATAAATAAGCGGCCTTATTAGTCCTTATAATCTATAAGTTATACTTACGGATATCTTTATTAGCTTATTTAAAGGGCTTTTAGAACGGAAGAGGTAAATCTATTATATTCTTTCGCTTCTCTCTAGAGGTCTTTAAGTATTAGTTCCTCGTTATAGTTCTCTAGTTCTTCTAGTAAGTTAAGTTTAGGTTTAGGATCGGCCTCTTTAGTAAGGGCCTTAAGGTTAATAGAGGCGAGGATAATCTAAAGGGGGGATATTTATAGTATAAGCTGTTTAAGGTTAATATTTTCTATATTAATAGTTATAAGTTTTAATAGGGGGTAATTCTAAAAGGTATTCTATAGGTCTAAAAGGTCTTCTTTAAGGGGAAGGTCCGCGGTATAGCGGGTAAGGGCGTCGGGCTTCCCGCCTTACTTACTAGACCGATAGCGGATCTTAAAGTTAAATTAGGAGAGAAATTTAGCCTAATAGGCCTACCGTCGGCTAAGGAGTTTAGTAATTATAAAGTATTTAAGGTTCTTATAGTCTATAACTATATTAATAGAGTAGGCTAACTCTTTAAGTTTAGGTCTCTAGTTCTTAAAAGCCTTTATAATAGCTATTAGCTCTTTATTAAAGATCTTATAGTTATATTTAGTAGGGGTGTACTTTTATAAGAAGTATATTATAGGTCGGAGTATATTATAGTCGTTATATTAGGATAAGATCTCTACTAAAATATAATTAGATATATCGGTCTCGATAATAATCCTCTTTTTAGGGTTATAATATATAAATATAAGGTTAAATATAAATACTACTTAAAGGGTATTAAATACCTATTAATACTTAGGGGTCTATTTAAAGGGGTTTTCTTTCTTTATTAATCGGGTTAAAGGTATTATAATCTTACTAAAGTTATAAATAAACCTCTAGTAGAAGTTAGTAAAGCCTAGGAAGGATTATATATCCTTTATATTACGGATCTTAGGCTATTTAGTAATAGTTTAAATCTTATTAAGGTTTATCTAGATCTTATTAGTATAAATAATAAGGCCGAGGTATTTAACCTCTTTTATATAGAAGGACGACTTAGTAATATCGACCTATAGTTAGAACTTACTAAGGCGTTTAAGGACTTTATAGATATATTCTTAGTGTTTAAGCTTATTTTCACTATATATAAGGATATCGTCTAGATATACTATATAGAATTTATCTAGATATCCTTAAAGGGCTTTATTAATATAACTTTAGAATATAGTAGGTCCGTTATAGAGTCTAAATAGTAGTATTAGATATTTAAAGAGTCTATAGCGGGTCCGGAAGGCTATTAGATATTCTTAGCCTTCCTTAACCTAGATCCGGTTAAAAGCGGAGATAATATCTAACTTAGTATATATCTTAGCTTGAGAGAGGCGGTTAAGTATCTTTAAGATTAATAAAAGAGGGTATTAGTTCTTAACGATAATAGTATTTAATTTATAGTAGTCTATATAGAATTATAGTTCTTTACTAGGCTTCTTAATAAAGAGGACTAAAGATACTACCTCTAACTTACTTACTTAAATAAATCCTTTTAAAAGGTTCTTAATTAAGTATCGTTTTAGTTTAAGGAGTTTATTACGGCTTATTCTATAAAGGGGGCTTTTTAAAAGCTTTTTAATACTTCTAAGTTATAGTTTAATAGAATAGTCTATTATTTAATAGAGGGGAAGTTTATTAGCGTTCTTTTAAGAGAAGACCGGTAGCTACTAGTAGAATTTAAGAGGTACTATAGTAGCTAGGTTAACGTCTTTAGCCTTATAATAGCTTTTAAGGTCTTTAATAGTTATATTTATAGTAATATTTAGTGCCTAATCTATTTTAGTAAGGGCCTAGTCTTAATTATTCTTAGTACTATATTTTAAAGGGTTTTAACGAAATATTAGTATCTAAAGGCGTTTAGTTTATTATATAGGGTAGTTCAGTTTAGTACTATCTTCTTTTAAGTTAAGTAATAGAAGAGTATAGTTAATCTCCCTAAGAGAGATACTAAATATTTCTATACCCTATTATTTAGTAAGGGTATAAAAAGCGACTATACTAATTTTAAGTATTATTTTCTTTACTTAGGGCTCTTTCTTTAAGGGGTCTAAGTCTTTTAATATATTATATTAGTGCCGGTTCTCTTTTACTAAGCTATCCGAGCCGTTTAAGTTATTATATTAGTGCTGAGGCCCTTTCTCTAGGCGTTCCGAGCCGTTTAAGTTATTTTATTAATACTAGGGCCCTTTCTCTAGGCGTTCCGAGCCGTTTAAGTTATTTTATTAGTGCTAAGGCCCTTTCTCTAGGCGTTCTGAGCTATTTAAGTTATTATATTAGTATTTCCTATTTCTTTTCTAGTGATAGTGAAGTTATAAAGGGGTAGGTTTTTAAGGGGTCCTTTCTATAGGTTCTAATTAGTAGGGTTTAAGAGTTAAAATATCCTTTTCCGGAATAGCCTAAAGGTTTACTAGCTAGAAATAGTAATACTATAGGTATTACTAGGATATAAAGATTAATATAATTATTCGGTCTTAAGAGGCCTAGATCCGAGCCTTATATTAGTAAAACTAGGGTATACCTAGAATAGCTTAAACCTTAGACTATAGGGGGGTAATAAGAAAGTAGGAGATTATTTAATATTCTCTAAGGGTTAGGTTAGCCCTTACGAGATAGGTAATATTAGAGTAGACGAGATCTTTAAAGTTAATAGCTACTTAAGGTCTTATAAGTAGGACTAAGGGAAGCTAGAGGGTTTAGATAAGGGCGGGGTTAATAAGCGATTATCCTATAGATCTAGTATTATATAAGATAGGTAAGGAGTATTTAGTATTAGGGCTAGTAATAGTATCTATAATATAGTAATAGCGATTAGGAGTCTTAAAGCTATCTTTAATAGTTATTAAAGAGGTTAGCTATATAGTTAAAGGGGTTAACTCTTAAGGGCGACTTTACTCGAGAGTTACTCTTTTTCTAAGTTAATCGCGGAGGTATTAATAGCCTATATCTTAGTCGAGAGGGGGTATTTCTTAATCCGGTATTCTACCTTTCGATAGAAGAGGTAGAGGTTAAAGCGATTATATATCTAGCGGATCTAATTTATAAGTTTCCGCCCCTTTATAAGCTAGGTAGCTTATTAGGGGGTCTTAATAGTGTTAAGGTCTATAGGGTCTCCCGATGAGAGGGCGTTTATAGAGGCGGGTAGGGCGATAGTTATAGTAAGAGGGGCTAGGGGAGCTCTATAGTTTATTTAAGGGGGGTTCTTTTATATAGAAAGATTAATAGCCTTCTAATAGTTATTATCTTCTTAGATCTATTAATCTTTAATATAGATTTAGTTAATATATTAAGTATACTAGCGCTAATATAAACTTTAAATATTAGATAATAGGGGTCGAGCGAGTCGCTAAAGCTATATAGACGTTCCTCGCTAGAGCTAATTATATTTAGTTAGGTCTGGGTATAAGGTCTAGTCGATAATTATATAGAATTCCGTAAAGTACTCTATATAGAACTAATATTTAGCTTTATTAAAGTGAAAGTCTAGAAGGCGGCGGTTAGCCTTATTCTAAGTATCGACGTCCTTATAGAGGTCCTATAGATATTATTTCTATTTATTAAAGGTTTTAAGAGTAGTCTAGCTAAGGGTCTAGTAAGCTTTTATAAGTCGATCCGTATATTCTTCTTTCACTAGAAGGCTTTCGGCTATAATAAGCTTTTCCGTCTCCGAGCCCTATTACTTAAAGGTTAACTTAGCTATAAGTTTAGCGAGGAAGCGGTGTAGCTAGTAAGGGTCTCTAGTATATAGGGTAACCCGGATATTCTCTCTCCGGATAGTGGGGGTAGTCCGGTACGGCGCGGCCTAGGTGGTTATACCTTAGAGGGCTGCTATTAATTAACTTACTTAAGGGTCCTAGGATGAGGTGGAGGTAGGGGTATCGATATAGTACCGACCTTATTTAAAGATACGGATAAACTCCGCCGAGTTATTATTAGTGAATTAGTTTAGTTTCTAGAGCCTCTAGGTATAGGGGTTAAGGGGAACTTTAATAGGGCTGATTATATTAATAGGGGTCTTTAGGGATAGTCTATAGAATAGACCTATTAAGGCTTACTTAGATAGGTCTATACTATAGACTAGGTGTAATTAGTCTCTTATAATATTAGGGATAGGCTTAAAAAAGGTTTAAAGAGAGTTTTAAATAGTAAGGACGAGTTTAAGAGAGGTTTTAATAATAATATTAACTATTTAATATATAGTAAAGTATAAGACGAGAGATAAGGAGCCTTTAAGAGAGGGTACTAGTCTTAAGGCTTTTTATATAGGTCTCTTAGGGATATTATTTATTCTCTAATAAAATATATCCCTTAAATACTATTTAAGACCTTATTCTATATCTATTTAAGTATATAATATATCTTAGATAGTATTCTATACCTATTTAAGACCTCTCTAAGGTAGTATACTAAAGGTGAGTATATTATTAAGCTATTATAGTATATACTCTTTAATTAGTTAAATATATTTATATAACTTATATAGTTATATATATATAATCTAATTAGTTACTTAAGTAAATACTAATATACGCTTAGGAGGGTTATAGTTTAAGGCTATATAGGTAAGGCTATACGGGCTTATACTATAATACTAATACTATCTCTAATAGAGTATAGTATAGCTAAAATACCTTATTATTAAGGTTTTATAGTTTTAAAATAGTTAATCTATACTCTTAATAATATTATATCTTTTCTTTTTTAATTTATTTTTATAGAATCTATACTCTATACTTATTTACTATCTTTCCTCTTTTAATTTATCTTTATTACTATATCTTTACTAAGTACTCTTTACTATCTTTTCTTTTTTAATTTATCTTTATTATTTAGCCTTACTAAGTATTTATCTCCTATCTTTCCTCTTTTAATTTATCTTTATTACTTTATAACACTACTAATTATCTAAGTATATAGTATTAAAATCCGCTTTAGTAATAATTTAAGCTATTATCTTTATCTTTATAGTATCTTAATATATCTTTATCTTTATAGTATCTTAATAAGTCTTTATCTTCTTTTATTACTTATTACTAAGTATATAGTACTAAAATCTACCTTAATAATAATTTAAGTTATTACTACTATTTTTATCTTTATAGTATCTTAATAAGTCTTTATCTTTATAGCGTCTTAATAGGCCTCTATCTTTTTTTATTATTTATTAGTTATTTAAGTATATAGTACTAAAATCTACCTTAATAATAATTTAAGCTATTATCTTTATCTTTATAGCTTCTTAATAAGTCTTTACCTTTTTTTACCGCTTATTAGTTATTTAAGTATATAGTATCGGAATTTATCTTAATAATAATTTAAGCTATTATCTTTATCTTTATATTATTCTAATAGATCTTTACTTTTATAATATCTTAATAGATCTTTATTTTCTTTTATTACTTATTAGTTACCTAAATATATAGTATTAAAGTTTACCTTAATAATAATTTAAGTTACTATTATTATCTTTATCTTTATAGTATTCTAATAGACCTTTACCTTCTTTTACTACTTATTAGTTACCTAAATATATAGTACTAAAATCTATCTTAATAATAATTTAAGCTACTATCTTTATCTTTATAGCGTCTTAATAGGCCTCTATCTTCTTTTACCGCTTATTATTAAGTATATAGTACTAAAACCTATTCTAATAATAATTTAAGCTACTATCTTTACCTTTATAGCGTCCTAATAGGTCTTTATCTTTATTATAACGGTACTATATACTAATAGAATAAAGGTAGGGCTAACGCTATATAAAGATATAGATTACTTAATATAAAAAGACTAAACTAGAGAGAGAAGGAAAATATCTAAAAGGGACGGTTACGCCTAGCCTTAGATAAAGGTATACCTCCGCTAAGGGTTCTAGTATACGCGTGTACCGCTAAGGATCCTAGTTACGTATAGCTAATTATATATAGCTATATAACTTATATAGGTATATTATCTAATTAGGATAAGGCTTAGTAAAGCCTAATTCCTAATCTAGTAACTATCGCTATAATAATCTTTCTCTATACCTATACTAGTCTAGCTACTCTATATACTAGGCTCGCCTCGTTCCGTAATATTACCCCCCCCTCTAAGGAAGCCTAACCTTAGGCTTTATCGTCGTTAGTATAGTCCGGCGCGTCTTTATTATTCTCCTAATAGCGAATCTACTCTTATAACCGTTTCGGGGGGCCTAGTTATTAAGGGTAACTATTATAATAGTCCCGGATCTTATATAGTGCGTTCTTAAAGTTAGAGGCCGAGTACTACTTTAGATCCTCGTCCTAGCCTAGCCACTAAACCCGATATTATAATCTATCGCGATACTTCTGTACGGCTAAGACTTCCTTAACTTCCTATTTATTTTCGCCGTTTACCTTAATTAGCGGTAAGGGATCGTTAACCTATCCCGAAAGGGGGTCTTCTACAGCCTTATATAAACGGTCCGGGGAGAGGACCGGGTAGATCTTTATTAAATCCGGTAGGTCTAGCTTAAAAGAGTTACCGACCTTCTCTAGTATCCGGAAAGGGCTAGCTATCTAGTGCGCCAGTTTTCGGCTTAGTCAATCTATTCTCTAGTTCTTAGTGGATACCTATACTAGGTCTCCTTCCGTGAAATTAACTTTTCGGCGATACTTATCGGCTTATCGTTATTACTACACTTATATATTCGATATAGTAGTACGAGCGGATTACTAGGCGTCTTATATCCTCTCTATATACTTTCGGGCTTCTTCTTAGCTAAGTCTTTCCCGTACTATAGTCGGCTCCCCTAGCTAGTTCTAATTAAAAGATGTATAAGGCTTATATTTATTTTTAAAATAGAAAGGGCTTATCTTAATTAAATTATATAGTAGTAGTACTTATATAAAGTCTATAATCGGGAGAAGATTAGACTAGTTATCTTAATAATAGTTAATAAATAGATAAAGTTATTAATCTAGGTACTAGTTTATAATCTCTATTTAGCCGTCTATTTAGGGGTAGAAAGCGGTAAATAGTTTTAACTTTATATCTAAAATATAGTAGAACTCCGTCTAGAATATTAAAATAAATTATAGTCCTTAATTAGATATAATAGTATTTAGGGGTCTATAGTTATAGTATATATATATAATAAATAATTATACTATATCCTTTATAGTTATAGTTTTTAAATATAGTAGGGAGTATATCTGTTTTTTTAGACGATCTATAATTACTAAGATATTATTAAAACTCTTTACATCCTTTAGGAACGACTTAAAGTCTATAGAGATATATTACTAAGGTTAATCAAGGACGGGTAGTAACTTTAATATACCCGAAGATAAATCTCGCGGGACGATTATATAATAATAGGTATAGTAATTTCAGATAAATTAAGCGATATTTCGAGGGAGGTTTAGCTAATAGTATTAAGTTTATAATAGTTTTATAATTTTATTACGACTTAAGTGCGCTATTAATATCTAGTTATAAACTTCTTTAATTAGCTTTATATATAAGTAGTCTATATTAAGGACTACTAGTTAACCTTAGTATAGTAATAGTCCCTATAATAGTTCCTATAGGGCCTACTAATCTCGCGCCTTCTAGCGTTCTTTCTCTAGGGTCTCGCTCTACTTATTAGCTTATAAGACCTAGTCTACTAGAAGTAACGGCTCTATATCTAATAGGGCTAGCTATAATTCCTAATAAATCTAAGGATCTAGTATTTCGAGGCTTAGTATAACTTATATTTTCTTATTTTATATAGCTTCTTTCTAACCTTCTTATTCTTACTTACACCGGGTTAGAGTATCCGCTTTCTTATTTTAGCGACCCGATTAAAACGCGATCTAGAAGTAGTACTAGGAGAGCGATATTACTTAGCGGGCTTAATAAGCCGTTAATTATTACTTAGTTATAAAGTATTATAAAGCTTAATAGTTAGTAAAAACTTAGAACTAGTCTATAATACTCTAAAGTTCTAGTCGCTAATACTTTAAGGCGCTTATAATAGTAAGTATCTTCTTATTATAGATATTATAGTTATATTCCGTAGGGGCTATAGTCTTTAAGTAGTAGATAATAAGGTGCTAGCGGCTATTAATAGGATCTAGCTATAATAGAACCGCTACTAATACTCTATTAGAGGCGTTAGTCTCTAGTATAGTTTATCGTTCCGGATAGAAGTAGCTAAGGACGAGAGCTATTAATAGTCGTAACTTTAGTTCTTTAAACGCCTTTTAGTAGTCTTTATTAAATAGGAAGGGGTAGTCTTTCTTAGTTAGTTATATTAGGGGTTTTATAATCCGGCTATACTAGTAAATAAATATATAATAGTAGTTATAGAAACCTAGAAATAACTAGATACCCTTTACTATAGTAGGGACCTATTAATTCTTAATAACTTAAATCTTTATTAAGTCTACTTTAATACCTTCTATAAAGATTATAAATCCTAGGTATTAAGTCTCCTTAACGCTAAACTCGCTTTTCTTAATATCGACTTATAGTCCGGCCTTCTATAGACGCTCTAGGACCTTCTTAACTTATTCGGCGTACTCTAGTTTATTCTTAGAATAGATTAGGATATCGTTAAGGTAGACCGCGATAAAATTATCTAAGAAATTAAATAGAACGTTATTTATATAATACTAGTAGGTCGCGGGCCTATTAGTTAATCTAAATAATAGTACTTTATACTTATAGGCGCTATAGTGAGTCCGGAATATTATTAGTTTCTCGGAATCTAAGTGTATTTAAATATAGTAAAAGGCCTACTATATATTAAACTTTATAAATATATAGGCTTTTTAAAGTTATACTAGGGTCTCGTTAATTAGAGGTAATAGATAATAATCCTTTTTTATTATAGTATTTAGCTTTTAATAATTAATATAAAAATATAGCCCTTTATTTAGCTTCTCTATAAATAGTATAGGGGATATATATAGTGCTTAGCTAGGTTTAATAAATCCTTTCAAGAGGTTCTCTTCTAGATATTTCTTAATAAGGAGTAATTCCGGCGTGCTTTTCCGGTAGAGGGGGCTATACCTTAGGGAACTTTCACCTTTTAGCTAAATTTTATAATTATATAGTTAGAGCGGAGAAAGGGTATTAAACTTTACCTTTAAGAAGACGTCTTTAAAGTTAATATATTTTTTTAGGAGTAATTATTCTACTAGCTAATTATTAGTCTCCTCTTTTAGTTATCTATCCTTAAGTATTTATTTAATCTTATAGAGGCTAGTACTATAAATAATATTATTAGCTTTCTTAATATTCTAGTAAAAATTTACGGCTCTAATTATAGTAATATTAACTTCTACACTAAAGGTGTTAATTAAGGGTGAAGTATTCTTTCTTTTAGTTACTAGTTTCGATAGAGTTTAGTTAACCTTTACTAGTTCCTACTATATAACTTATAGCTATTAATAGAGGTTCTGTTTATATATTTAAGGGTTTATAGTATATAGACTAGATCTAGTGGCCTTTACTAGTGGTCCTTAAGCTAGATCTAGTCTAGAGGCTGTTTTCTATTATTATATATTATAGAGTTAGGCCTTTCGCCCGTTAGCTTATTATTTATCCTTTATTATAAATATTTAGTTATATTTTTCTATATCTTCTTAGTATTAGGAAAGAATAGCCGTAACCTAGAGGTTTTTTTAAGGTATATATATCTCTCTTATAAAGGTTAACTTATACTAATAGTTCTAGGGCTAAAGTAAGCGCTAATTATATATATCTAGCTAAATATTAAAATAAATAAACTATTTCCGGCTAAGGATAACTTTATAACTCTCTAAGTCTAAAACTAGTATAGGAAGGTCCTTCTATCGCCTCCCGTTAATCTCTAGATATAGAGTTAATATTTTAGAGACGGACTTACTAAGCCTACTATTATAGCCCTTTATAGTATAGAGATTCTCTAATTATATAGTAATAATATTTAGAAATTAGGCTAGGTTTTATATAAGTTTTATATTAATAAAAATAAATCTATTTACTTTAGAATTAGCTAAGGTAAAGGTTTAAACTATATATTTATTAAATAATAATTTATATAGTATAGTAAAGTACTTTCCGCCTAGTAGCTAACTTAAATTAATAAATAAAATATTAATATTATACTTCCTTAAGGAGGAAACTTCCTCTAGGGTTATTCTTTTCCCTATTTATTCTTTATATTCTCCTCTACTTTAATAGCCTTATTCTCCGCCTTTAAAGGGTAGTCGCGAGAGATATATTCTAGTTATCGATATATAAAATAGGCGCCAGCTCTACTTAAGGCTAGCTTAGTCGCGTTATTATAGTAAGGTTAGGTTTATAGAGGTTAGCTGCCTTCTTTATTTATATTTAATAGGGGTATAGATATAGTATAAGTATTTAGAATAGAGAGAGAAGTAGCTTAGGTATCTATCGTAAAGATATAATTAGGCGCTTATCTAGCTTTAATTTAATTAATATATTCTTAGAGGCGATAAAGTCCTTAGTTAAGTACTTAATAACGGTTAATAATATTTTAATAAGTTATAAGCGTCTTAAATACCGGTAAAACTATAGTCTAAAGGCCGACGGTAAGCTTATTATAAAGATTAAGATATAGGTCTTTAACGGGGATCTTTATAATATTAATAAGATAAAGGAACTTTATATAGAATTCGGGAAAGGTCTAATCCTTCTTTATTACTAGTTATCGGTATTCTTATTAAGCGTTTAAGGTTTTATATAGATTAATATAGATACTATCTAGAAAGGCTAGTATTTCTATAGTAGTTATAAATAGGTCGGTAGTATTAGAACTATAATAAGCCCGTAGAAAAGTCTATACTTCTCCCTTAGTTTAGCTAAAGATATATACTATCTTAGTGCGCTCGCCTTAGTTAGTATTTATATCGAGTTTATTAAGGATCTAGGTCTTTTAGCTCTTATAGCTAGATTTAGCCTTACTATTAGAGAGCTAGTCGGGGTCTAGAAGGTTAAAAGGCTTATATTATACTAGGTCTAGTTCTAGGGTCGAGTTTTAATTTTATTTAAGATAGTTAATAATAACTTATTTCTATAAAATCTAAATATTAAGGTTAGTAATTTATTTCTTTTAGTTAATAATTTAGATTTAGTAGTCTTAAATAGTACCTTCCTAATCCGTAATAATATTTTATCCCTAAGCTATTACTTCTAGGAGGGTCTATTTAGGTATCGCCTTAATATCTATAGTAGTCTTATATCTTAGTAATTATTATAGTTACGGGGCTAAGTCTATATCACCGGCTATATATAAGTCGCGTCGGTTTATATTAGTTAGTTTAGTTTTTATATTCTATTCGGTAGTTGATAAGATAGTATAGTTATCAGCCTTAGGTTTATTTAATTTAGTTAATTATACTATAATTAGCGTATTTAGTCTATAATAGTATAGTTATCGGCTTTAGTTATAGTAAGATATTATAATTCCTTTTTAGGATAGTTAAGGGGCGAGTTTAGTCTAATATAACGGTATATTATACTAATAGAATAAAGATAGGGTAAACACTATATAAAGGTATAGATTACTTAATATAAAGAGACTAAACTAGAGAGAGAAGGAAAATATCTAAAAGAGACGATCGCGCCTAGCCTTAAATAAAGATATATCTCCGCTAAGGGTTCTAGTATATATATATATTACTAAGGATTCTAGTTATATATAGCTAATTATATATAGCTATATAACTTATATAGATATATTACCTAATTAAAATAAGGCTTAGTAAAGCCTAATTCCTAATCTAGTAACTATTACTATAATAACCTTCCTCTATATCTATACTAGTCTAGCTACTCTATATACTAAGCTTATCTTATTCTATAATACTTATATATTAAAATATTTCTTATCTATTTTAATAATATAGCTAAAGTAAATTTTATAATTTTTATATAATTACTCCTTTAACTTAGTATATTTACTTATTTATTCTTAGTTTCTTAAATATAGTTAATCTTAAAGTTATATATAGTTAATATCTTAATTTATTATATTTATTACTAGTTAAGTACTTTAATTATAGTTTAATAAAGTAAATTTTTATAATCTATATAAATCTATATTAAGTATTTAGCTTTCTTTAAATATATTCTTTACTAATATAGTATTTTTATTATTACTAAGAGTTCTTTATTATATATATTATAATTTAATTTAAGTTTTATTATTTTATAAAAATAGTATATAACTACTTTTATTTTCTTATTATTATTCTTTTAATTTAAATAAGCTCTAATTACTTTATTAAAAGCGTTAATCTTTAATAAAGCTTTTTTTTTTAAGTTAAAGATAATAAAAACTAAAGCGCTAGTTAAGTATCTCTTAAGCTTCTTAAAGGCTTTTTTCTTCTTTATTCTAAAATAAAAATTTATCTCTTTTTTTATAAGATTAGTTAAGAGTATAGTTAATCTTAAGAATCCTTTAATAAATTATTAATAATAATTAACTAGTTTTAAGAATATTTATACTTTCTTAATTATTCTAAGTAGTAACTATTCTTTAATAGTTTAAACTTTAGCTAAATTTAATTTTAGCTATTCTTTTAATATAAAATAATCTAAAAATATTATCTCTTTCTTATAAAACTTATATTTACTTAATTTTAATAGTAAATCTTTCTTTTATAATTTCTTTATTACTCTCTTAATATATTCTATATACTCTTTATAGATTTTAAAATAAATAAGAATATTATTTAAATAAGCTAAAATAAAGTTTTTAAAATATTCCTTAAGTATATTATTAATAAGAGCTTAAAATATTATAAAAGTATTAATTAATCTAAATAATATAATTAAGTATTTATAGACTCCTTAACTAGTTTAAAAGATTATTTTCTATTCTTTTTTAGCTTTTATTTATACTTAATAATAAATATTTTATATATTAAGTACTATAAGCTATTTTACTTTTCTAAGCTAATTTTATAGCTTTTAGATTAGTAATATTAAATAAATATTCTTTTATATAATTATATTTAGTAATTTAAAGTTAATATAAGGTCTTAATATTTTATTCTTCTTATTTATAAATAATACTTTATAAAATATTCTTAGTTTATTATTTTTTTTAATAAAACTCTTAGCTTTTAGATCTTATATATATTTATATAAAAAGTTAAACTCTTTTTTAAATAATTCCCTTAACTATTCTTTATAGGTTAGGGTTAGGGTTAGGGTTAGGGTTAGGGTTAGGGTTAGGGTTAGGGTTAGGGTTAGGGTTAGGGTTAGGGTTAGGGTTAGGGTTAGGGTTAGGGTTAGGGTTAGG